>MU228209.1:867686-897473 GCA_018584345.1 Thuja plicata
TTTTACATTATGTATATATATGTGTTTGAGTGGCTTTCACACCTCTTTAGGGTGAAAAGACACAACCCTTATTACAAATTATTTTGAAAAAACAATAAACTAACTAAAAAATAACTACCTAATTTTCGGATTTGGCTTTGGTCGAAAATCCAAAACACCTTGTGAAAAGCTAATATTTGTGTTGGGGGTAGGAAATTTGATTTCCCAAACTGGGTCATTTTTATATTTTTAAAATTTGACCATCTTTAGCCTCTGTTGGTATCATCTTTGTAGCAGGTCTAAATTCCAGCATTTTCTGAAGTCTTTGATTAGTTAGTTCTATTTATTTGTGTCATAAAGCTTCCTTCCTTTGATTTTTTTTAGTATGGAGAAACATGCTTCTTGATAATGGATTAGGACTTCTAAATTCTCAAAATTTAGGGTACCACCAGTGGCTCTTTCTGGGGACGTATACTCCCTGTGAGCATAGTGAGATTCCAACTATCTCTGGAGAAGCAGACCAAGTATCCACACTTAATTTGATGCAAAGTGAAATTGGGTGGCCCTAGGCCTCCCAAAAAAATTAACACTTCTTCTTTCCTCTATCGAACACATAATTTTGATCATGTCATACTTTGGATCTCCTGAATACGATACCATCACTCTCATGGACAACATTCATTGCTTTATTAACACACTTTGACTTTTGTTTACCTTTAGAAAAGTTAGCAAGTGCACTGTAATCCTTGCTAAATAGAAGATCCTCATGCATTTGATCAACCCTACAAGTAACTAGATTAAGCTCTTCTACTTGGATGCCTTTACATACACAATATTCCCTATACTCAAGATGTTGTTTCTTTTCACAAAAAAGATTTGGAGATAAATCACATTCAGGAGCTTCCTTCTTATCAAGACTTTGATCACATAGGATACTCGGATAATTTTCAAAACTAATCTTCAACACATTATCCTCATTATGTCTATTTGATTCCATCTCATCTTCACATGTTTGATACAACTTCTTCTCATAGGATGAAATAATGCATGTATCACTTTATGAATACACTTCCCCATACATATTTTGAGTTTCATCATCTTCAAAATGATCACTAGGCTCACTATCTTTATCATGATGTTGATGGACTTGATTGCATACAAAATATTCTTCAAATAATGGATTCAAGGATATAGATAATCCGGGCATATATCCATGAGAGTTGTCATCTGAAACTTCTTCATGTTCATATGTTGTATGTTGTTCTATTTCATCTTTGTTATTTGATTCCTAAAATTTATCATCTTCTTCATCTATTACCCGCTGAGTATGTACTGATTCATCAACTTGCTTATCATGGTGGATTGAGAAAAAAAATTGACCACTCTTCTCAACATGTTTTTGATATTCCATGTCTAGTAAATATGAGATTTCTTCTGTACTGAGAAGATCTTCTTCCTCATCATCATGGTCATTGATACCTGTTTCCATGAAAATCTCACTACATACAGATTCTTCTTCAACCTGATCTGAATTTTCTTCCTCTATGTCATCATTCTTTTCTTCCCTCAATACTTCACATATTTGCTCAAGAAAAACTATTAGTTGAGAATTGTGGTAGATTCCTAACTCACAAAGTTTATTCATTAATTCCCTTCTGAGAAGCCTGATATCTAAAGGTATTTTCTGATAGATCTTTATCATTCTCATGAACAAATGTACTACAGGTTCAACTTTATATCTTTCAAAACTGAAGAATGTATCCAAAGGGGACATGTAAGATTCTTCCTCCAAAATATAACTTGGCTCTCCTTCCTGTTCATAGCACATGTTTTGTTCATAACACTGTTTTTCTTCTTCACCACTAGCATCATGAAACGTATCAAGAAACCACTGCTCAAACTCTCTCCATGATGAGATGGACTGTGTAGGTAATGATTCATATTCTTCTTGTGCATTATTTTTTAATGACCTTGAAAATAGCTTCATGGCATCATCTTCTGTATGGACCTCATAATTATCAAGGAATATATGAAAAGCATCCAAATGATCAAGAGCTAATTCATCATAATCTCCATAAAATTCAAGAACCCTCTGTGAAAGTTGTGAAAATAATTCATTAGAACTGCATTGAAACTTTCTAGGATCCAAAGGCCTAGTATCAACGGGAATAAAAAAACCTTTTTAACATAATTTTAAACATTATGTAATAGATCTTGTATTACTAATTAAAGGATAAATACTCATCCCTTCCAAGCTATCTCCCTCAGTGGAAAAATTAAAATTTTTTGACATACAGGATCACCACCTTTTTATCTCTTTTTTATTCTTTTCCCTCAGCAGAGTCACTGACTGGAATAATTTATTAAATAGAGTCGCCACCTTTTTATTAGAAGGAAAATACTTACTAACTTTTGAGTTATTTTCTCCTAGTAGAGTCTTAAATATATCACCAGAACTTCTAGGTAAAATACAAAAATGTTCTTTTGAACAAATCCCACTAGAGTCACTGATCTGTTGGTGCTCAAATCAACATATTGGATTTCCTATGGAATTGCCAATCCAATGCTAGGAAACCCAATTGATCTGGACAACTAACAAGATTCAACCAACGCAAGGTTGAACCCTCTGCAATTCTGGCTCTATAGAACCAAGGCTGGTAGGCCTATACCTTGACTTATCCTTCAAGTTACAAGGATTTTTATTGCTGATAAGAAACACTTCAACCTTCTCTCTCAAGTATGGAAAGGCACTTGAAATAAATCTAACTGAAAGCAATATATCATGAACTATAAACTGAAATACTTTAATTAATTGAAAGAATGTTTAGTAAATGTGTATGTAATTTGAAATGAATAGATAGATAAGATATCACAAAACTATAACCAATGAACTGAATAACTATAATCCAATAAGAAAGAAAGACTAGTGCCTTAATCAACTATGGGAAATAGAGTCAATATTATTCCAATCTTGTGTTCAACCTAAGAGACAATTTTACAAGAAAACTTATCACTTCAAAGGTGTTATGAAATAAACATGCAACCTTGAAACAAGTTCAGAGATAATTCAAAAGGATATTACTTCTCAAATGACAGACCAATTGTCTGAGACCTCAATCAACCGAATTTAACCATGAAAAATGAGAAAACCAACAGATAATAAAGACTATGAGCCAGACTAGGAAGCATATACATCAAACTATCACTTTGAAGAAGTTCTATTGATTTATCTGAGGGACTAATTGTAAAATGATAATGAAACAATTGCACATGTGAAAGAAAAAAGGACTTATCTTTATTTGATTTTGAAGGAAAAAATAGTGCATCTAGGTTCATGTTACAGTTGTTGATCCAAAACTATCCAAATGTGTAAAATTGTATTATATTGTATTGTCTTCTCTTTACATTTTACATTGTGTATGTATATGTGTTTGAGTGGATTTCACACCTCTTTAGGGCGAAAAGACACAACCCTTATTACAAATTATTTTGAAAAACAATAAACTAACTAAAAAACTACCTAACTTTCAGATTTGGCTTTGGTCAAAAATCCAAAACACCTCGTGAAAAGCTAATATTTCTGTTGGAGATAGGAAATTTGATTTTCCAAACTGGGTCATTTTTAGATTTTTAAAATTATAACAACAATTTTCAAAATTATAAAAATTTCGTTGGCACCAAATGGATTTTCAGAAACAAATTGAATGAAGATAGGAATGTAACCAGAAATACAGAAAGATTGTTTTGCAAAGGGTATGCACAAGAAGAAGGAATTGACTATGGAGAAAATTTTGCACCCATTGCTAGACTTGAAGGAGAAAGAATAATACTTGGTTGAAATGGTTGAAATGAACAGATAGATAAGATATCCCTTAATAGCATGGTTGAAATGAACAGATAGATAAGATATCACAAAACTATAACCAATGAACTGAATAACTATAATCCAATAAGAAAGAAATACCAGTGCCTTAATCAACTATGGGAAATAGAGTCAATATCATTCCAATCATGTGTTTAACCTTAGGACAATTTTACAAGAAAAATTATCACTTCAAAGGTGTTATGAAATGAACATGCAACCTTGAAACAAGTTCAGAGATAATTCAAAAGGATATTACTTCTCAAATGACAGACCAATTGACTGAGACCTTAATCAACCAAATTTAACCATGCAAAATGAGAAAACCAACTGATAATAAAGACTATGAACCAGATCAGGATGAAAGACACTCAAACACATATACATACATAATAACAACAATCAAAACTCGGTTTGGACCTCTTTAGGGTGAAAAGACATAACCCTTATTACAAATTATTTTGAAAAAAAAATAAACTAACTAAAAAATAACTACCTAACTTTCAGATTTGGCTTTGGTAAAAAATCCAAAAAACCTCATGAAAATTTAATATTTCTGTTGGAGATAGGAAATTTGATTTCCCAAACTAGGTCATTTTTAGATTTTTAAAATTTGACCATATTTAGCCTCTATCAGTATCATCTTTGCAGTGGGTCTAAATTCCAGCATTTTCTGAAGGCTTCAATTAGTTAGTTCTATTTATTTGTGTCATAAAGCTTCCTTCCTTTGATTTTTTTTAGTGTGGAGAAACATGCTTCTTGATAATGGATTGGGACTTCTAAATTCTCAAAATTTAGGGTACCACCAGAATCTCTCCCCCTTTGACAACAATGGAAAAGGGTGCCATAACTCTTCATCAAACTTTTTCAATGTGTATCTTTTTCAAATCTTCATGTCTATAACAACCAGGTGTAAAATCAACCAAATATGTTCTGTAGTGTTCCTATGCTCACTCCCCCTAAGGAGTAGATCCATACATCAAGTCCAAAAAATGATATAGCTCTGAAAGCCACTGGACTGATGCATACCTACATCAATTAATTACCACAGGGAGGGGTTCTCACTCCAAGCATGCTTCTGAGATATTCAAAAGCATCTTTTGGAAAAGGTTTAGTAAATATATCTTCTATTTGTTCCTTTGTGCTAACATACTCCAATATGATCTCCTTCTCTACTACCTTTTCTCTCAAGAAATGATACTTAATAGAAATATGTTTAGTCTTTGAATGCATTAAAAGATTCTTTGACATATTCTCTGTGCTAGTGTTATCACAATGGATAACCACGGGCTCTTCAAAAATTATTCCAATATCCTTCAACATTTATTTCAACCGAACAACTTGTGTACAGTTTATAGCAGCAACAACATATATACTCATATTCAATAGTAGACATAGCTATACAATCCTATTTCTTACTTAACCAAGAAATCATCCTTTTTCCAAGGAAAAATGCTCCTCCACTTGTACTCTTTCTATCATCCACACTACCTACCCAATTAACATCAGTATAAGCATGTAAAATATGTGTGTGTGATTTTATGCACCTGCTAAGAAGGACACATGACACTTCAATAGATCATTATATTAGTGAAAAAGAATAAAATCAAGGGTTTCAAACTAAACACTAAAACCGATCTATTGCTTCCTATCTAGGAGGAGTTTGAAGAATGCAATAATCATGCCCTTAGATTATGCACAAATCAGTGACATATACAACCTAAGAATGGAAGATTTGAATGCAAACTAATCTAAATGATTAAGAAACATGCATATTAGCTCTAAAAATGAAGATAAAAACAATGCATAATGGCAAAGCTAAAATGCAACATGGATTCACAAATAATCTTAACAGCATAACAATGCTTTCAACTCTGAAAATTAAGGGCCATTTGAGCTCAAAAACTCATTATATTTATAGAAGAAATGTGGAGAGAGAGAGAGAGGGGACAAGGTCATTAATGGAGGTGTAAAAACCTTAATGGTGGTATAAGAGGAATTAATGGTGAAATACATTAATGAGGCATGGTGGAAGGCATATGCATTAAATGCAAGCATTTAAGAGGCATGGTAAGGGTTTAAGAAGCATGGGTGAGGGTTTAGGGTCAAGCTTGAGAATTTTGACTTTTGGGAGTGGGTTGGATTAGTAATCACAGGATTAGGAATGTGACAACATTAGGAAGTGGGTTAGGATAGGATTAAGATTAGGATTAGGCTTAGCATGGGGGGAATAGGTTGGGATGGGTTTGAACCCAAGGTTAAGGTAGTTGAGGTAGGTTGGGTTAGGGGTTAAATGGAATATTAATGAAATGAATTATATTTAATATATTCACTCAAAAATAGGGAAATTAATTATTTAAGCTTTTTATTGCTTTTGATAATTAATTAGGACTATAGTTGATTAATTAGATTAATCTAGGCTAGAAGATAGGTTTTTACAAGTGATGAGGTATAATAGGGGTTTCATTTGATTCCTTTTAAATTAATTACCTTAGCCATGTTTTGATTTGAATTGATTTTGAATTAAATTGATTTGATTTGATTGGCTTAGGTGATTAATAAAATTTAGTGATTAGATCACTTAGGAGATTAAATCTGATTTGAATGAATTATGCCAGCTGATTAAAGAGTTGTCTGGACATAATTGGGGGTATGATCATGCTTAGGGAAAATAGGTTCTATAATCAGAGCAGACCAAATTAGGGTGGTTACATTTTCCCCTCCTTTAATTGATGTGCGAGCAGCACATTGATTCAAAGAAAGTTTTTTGATGTTGACTCCAGAAAGTTTGAGAATTCCGCTCATGATCGAACAAAATGTCTAATGAGATCAGTATCGCACTTTATTTAAGCTAAACTGATAGAGTTGACTTTGAACTTAATCGAAAAAAGGTCAATAAGCAAAGACCTTATAAATACTAATTCTGAACTTGGTTGTCGTCCAAAGATTGATAATACTGATTCCGAACTTGGTTGTCATCCAAAAGTCAGTATGAAGCTTCCAGGAGCTTAATAAGAATCTAAGAAAAAGTAGACATAGGACATCTAGCTTGTGAGAACCGAAGCCTTCAATCCAACAATTTTGACTTAGTCAAGGAACCATCATGCCTTTAGTTTTTTTGATAACAAAGTCATTTTTAATGTTGTTTTGAGAAAGAATTTGATTGATGATAGTGTGATCATGCCCCTTCAGGAATGAAATCAAAGGAAAAAGAATAAAATCCCTCTGTGGTAATGATGTATCACTTGCAGGAATAAGTTAGGTCAAGAAAGAATGGATTAGAAGAAGTGAAGGAAAGAAGGTATGTTTAAGAGTAAACACACGGGTACCAAGTTAATTACATGAAAATTCAAGTGGTGAGACTGATAAAATGATTTCAGACCAATATTTTTGATGAAATGTGCAATTTTGAGAATATAGAACCTGGAAAATGGATTTTAGAACAAATGGAGCAATTCTGCATTTTTAGGAGCTGTCACAAAATTTTTATTGCACTGTGTAAAATGCCTTAGAAACCTTTGATTTGATTCCTGATTGATCAAAAAGAAAATAGAAATGGAGTTTCAGTTGCTTGGGAGGAGTTTCAGAACTCCTAAATAGCTCAAAAAGGCAAATATATAGGCCCAAATGTACTTTTTACCCATTCATTTTCACATTCATCCTTGGTAATTCAGAGAGCTCTACAGAGAAGATGGTGATCCCCATGCATAGGCATCATTTCGAGCTCAGTCATCATCATCAGCATCCAGCTGCCTACCCACCTCTGGTAAGTACCTAAAAATCTACCTATTAAAATTTCTAGTTGTCAATTTTATGCATTTTTAGGCCAGTTATAGCCAAATTAGTCCTGCGTCGCATCCCGCATTTTGCGTCGCATTCGGTCAATCTCGCATCATTTCTAGTAGTTACCAAAAACCCTAGGTCGCACCCTATAAATTTAGGATTGCACCCTGCTATTTGATTTTTTGTCATTTTTGGTTGTGTTTATAGTGTTTTTGCACCCTGTAAATCCAGGATCGCACGCAGCATCCCGTGTCACGTCTTGTGAAAACATGGTCGCATCCTGGATGCCCCATCGCATCCTGGAAATTGGGGATTGCATCCAGTAAAGAGGATCACACCCCATAAAAATAGGGTCATTTCTAGTTTCTAACATAGTTACCTTCTTATTTGGACTGATTTTCTCCTGCTAATCATGAAAACACTTAGTTGATAGGTTGTTTGTCTAACTTTTTTAGATAGATCACTGATTCTGAACTTTATTTAACGACTATCTTTTGAATAGTTTCCATTTGAGGTGATTTCATTCTGGAGCCCATATCCTGGCCAAGTGCTAGCTTTATTACGCTTGTTGACTGTGAACAAGCAAGAGTTAGTGACTCATGTTGGTTTAGCTACATTGGGGGGTTTACCCGAAATTAGGGTAAATCGAGAATTGTTGACTGCTCTAGCCGAGAGATGGAATCCAGAGAACAACACCTTCCATCTCCCTATCAGAGAGATGACCGTTACACTGGAGGACGTGTGGTGGATCCTGAGAGTACCTGTGATGGACTGAGAGGTCCATTTTGATTCTACTTCGACGACATCCATTGTGACTGCCCGGCGATTCTTCCAGGATGATAGTATTTCTCATTGATATCTGACGTGGGATTATATGTGTGATCACTATGAGAGTCTTCCTATATACTTGGCTAGGTTGATTGGAGGCGTCCTGATGCCCAACCAAGGACAACATAGATTCATGGTCGGTTGGGTCAACACGTTGGAGCAGATGGTTGTTGCTAGATGATGATTTGTGTGGGGTAGCTGTATATTGGTGCATATGTACAAAGAGATTCATGAGATAGTGTACCATCATACCCAAAGCATGACAATGGGTATCCTAGTCCTTCAGATCTAGGCCTGGGAGCACATCCCAGTGACACGACCGATAGTTAACAGGAAGTGGGTGGAAAAGAAGCCCTATGTATATATGTATGCCAGTTGGATATAGCAGCCCTATCTAGGCAAGGTGGAGTACTAGCACCATGTATTGGATGATGTTATTGTAGTGGTATGGTGATTGTACCTTGATTGTGAGGAGTGGACATTAGATAGGTGGAAGATGTCATACTTCTTTTAGAGCAGGTACCTCATTGGCAGGACCAGATATATCATTGAGAGATTCTTGGTTACACAGGTACTAAGGCAGTATGGTTGATTACAGGGCTAATGTCAGGACCTCATTGTATATGCACAGACACGTGATGTGACACCACTATGGGGATGGTAGTTGGGATATGAGATCACTCAGAGGGCCATTGCAGATATGGTTTCCATGCCATGGGAGCTTTTCCCAGATGTAGCTGATGCAGGTTGTTCAGTAGGATACCTTACAGAGATGACATAGTACCCGGTGCCTCAGTTCACAGATCCAACAGAGGAAGTTCCTTGGATTGAGGACCCATTAGATTATGATCCTGTGGAGGAACATCCAGTCAAAGGTTGAGGAGGAGCCCAGAGAGATTGAGGAGGCAGAGGTAGGGATGTAGGTAGACATGGAGGGAGACAGGCACCCCCAGATAGAGGACAGGGTCCTGGTGATGATGATGATGTAGATGATAGGGGTGGTGGAGCTGTGGGTGGTATTGGAGAGGTGGCCAGTGGTAGTGGAGAGGGTCAGCACACCTGGTTCATATTTGTTTCTCCCAAGATGGATCCAGGGCCTTTACTCATAGGGGAGCACCAACAATAGCAAAGATAACAATAGAAACAAAGGCCATAGGATAGGTCATAGGATAGGCCCTCAAGGAAGGATTCTGGCAGAGGTTCTGGCAGGGATGGAGATCCTCTATCTCAGTGTGAGCGGGAGAAATAGAAGATCAGAGCATGCATTACCACATTAGAGGCTCTTCTTGTAGATAGAGAGAGACATGTGGAGCAGGTGAGAGCAAAGAGAGACACACAGGTGGAGTTCCTAAGATCTGAGAGAGACACATAGGCTTGCACTGCAGTTCACCAAGGCTAGAGAGCCACATATTATTATGCATTGTATCATGCGGTAGTGATAGAGGGTCAGAGAGAACTATCCTTTTCATGCATTGCTCAGCATTTAGAGGGAGCTATGCCTCCTCCTCCTCCTCTAGATCAAGGAGAGGGGGGAGTCAAACATGAGATATCTTTTTGTACTATTTGTGTGAGATCATATTGTATATCTGGGTCCTTGGGGGACCATTCCTTTGTACCATTGATATTGTATACATGTATATCTGATTCATACTAATTGTCTAATCCTCTCTTTGTAGATTGTTCCATATTTTTTATCTGATCCATGATTTGATATATATATCTGATGCATCTCTTCTCGATTCTGACATGTTCATTGGTTCTTTGTGCTTTGATAGATATTTATATTTTGATGCACATGTGATGTATGTTTTATCTTGGTCTCATGATGAGTTATATTAGATGATGACATCATTTATGCTCATGTGATTTATTACTAATAAATGGGTTTCAAATGATGCTATGGGAATATCATTCTGGTGCCCCACGGTGGGCACTAGAAATGTGTGTGTGATTTTATGCACCTGCTAAGAAGGATGCACAACACTTCAATAGATCATCATATTAGTGAAAAGCATAAAAGAAAGGGTTTCAAAATAAACATTAAAACTGATCTATTGCTTCCTATCTAGGAGGATTTTGAAGAATGCAATAATCATGCCCTCAGATTATGCACAAATCAGTGACATATACAACCTAAGAATGGAAGATTTGAATGAAAAATAATCTAAATGATTAAGACACATGCATATTAGCACTAAAAATGAAGATAAAAACAATGCATAATGGCAAAGCTAAAATGCAACATGGATTCACAAATAATCTTAACAACATAATAATGCTTTCAACTCTGAAAATTAAGGGCCATTTGAGCTCAAAAACCAATTCTATTTATAGAAGAAATGTGGAGAGAGAGAGGGGACAACGCCATTAATGGAGGTGTAAAAACTTTAATGGTGGTGTAAGAGGAATTAATGGTGAAATGCATTAATGAGGCATGGTGGAAGGCATATGCATTAAATGCAAGCATTTAAGAGGCATGGTGAGGGTTTAAGAAGCATGGTGAGGGTTTAGGGTCAAGCTTGAGAATTTTGACTTTTGGGAGTGGGTTGGATTCCTAATCACAGTATTAGGAATGTGACATCATTAGGAAGTGGGTTAGGATAGGATTAAGATTAGGATTAGGCTTAGCATGGGGGAATAGGTTGGGATGGGTTTGAACCCAGGGTTAAGGTAGTTGAGGTAGGTTGGGTTAGGGGTTAAAGGGAATATTAATGAAATAAATTATATTTAATATATTCACTCAAAAATAGGGAAATTAATTATTTAAGATTTTTATTGCTTTTGATAATTAATTAGGACTATATCCAATTAATTAGATTAATTTAGGCTAGAAGATAGATTTTTGCAAGTGATGAGGTATAATAGGGATTTCATTTAATTCCTTTTAAATTAATTACCTTAGCCATGTTTTGATTTGAATTGATTTTGAATTAAATTTATTTTATTATCTTAGGTGATTAATAAAAGTTAGTGATTAGATCACTTAGGAGATTAAATTTGATTTGAATGAATTATGCTAGCCGATTGAAGAGTTATTTGAACATAATTGGGGCTATGGTCACACTTAGGGAAAATAGGGTCTATAATAAGAGCAGACCAAATTAGGGTGGTTACAAAATAAAGTCATCAGATTTTTCATACCATAATCCATACTTTATTATTCCTTTCAAATATCTGAGAATTCTTTTCACAGCAGCAAGGTGTGTCTCTTTAGGATCTTCTTGATATCTTGCCACAATTCCAACCGCATTAGAAATATATGGTCTAGTGTGAGTTAGATATTCTAGACCTCCAATCATTGATTTGTACTTTGTTTGAAAGACACTCTGAGTTTCATCATTATTAGTAAGTTTATGACCAGTCACCATAGGTGTCCAACAAGTTTACAGTCTTCCATTCCAAATTTCTTCAACATCTCCTTAAGATACTTGATCTGAGATATAAACATACCATTCTTGTTCTGATTAAATTGAAAACCAATAAAACATTTCATTTCACAAATCATTGACATTTCAAATCCATTTTCCATCTCTTTAGAGAACATTTTACTCATTTCATCTTACCTCCAAAAATAATATCATCAACAAAAACTTCTATGATTAGAATTCCATCTTCACCAGTTCTTAAGTATAAATTAATGCCTGTATTACCTTTTCTGAAACCAAGATGAAGAAGATACCTGTCTAGTCTTGCATACCACGCTCTTTGTGTTTGTTTCAGTCCATACAATGCTTTCTTCAATTTATAGATGATGTCTTCATCTTTTGTCATAGGAAATCCATCAGGATGCTCTATGTATACCTCTTCCTCCAAATATCCATTCAAAAATGTATATTTCACATCCATACGATATACCTTAAGTTCTTTATGTGTATCATAAGAAAGAAATAACCTCACAGCTTTTAACCTAGCAACAGGGGAAAATGTATCTTCAAAGTCTATGCCTTCTTGTTGCGAGTAGCCTTTACAAACTAGTCTAGCCTTATTTCTTACCATTGTTCCTTCCTCATTCATTTAGTTTCTGAAAACCCATTTAGTTCCTATCACATTCTTCTTTTTAGGCCTTGGAACCAATTCCCAAGTGTTTTTTTTCTTTATCTATTATAATTCTTCCTGCATAGCTTTAGTTGAAGATTCATCTCTACATGCTTTGTTAGTAGTCTTTGGTTCAACTTGAGAAATCAAACAAATTTCATCTCTTACTTTTGATCTAGTCAACATTCCTCTATTTGCATCACCAATTATCTAATTTTCAGGATGGTTCTTCTTAACATACCTCAGATTCTTAGGGGTTTTAGTAAGCTTAGTCAATTCATCTTCGATCTCATTATCAATTTCCAAAGGTTCTTCAGGATTTGCAGTGACCTCTTTAATCTCTACAATCTGACCACAGTCATACATTCTCTTTTAAATGTGAAATCTTTCTTCTATCCTCACATTAGCGCTTTCAATCAACTTCCTCAATCTCAGATTGAAACATTTATAGGCTTTACTCTTAGTAGAATAACCAAGGAAGATACCTTCATCACTTCTAGCACCAAACTTCCCTATCTTATCATCTCTTTTGATAGAGCATTTACTTCCAAATACTCTAAAATATTTTACAGTAGGAGTATCATTAAACCATAATTCATAAGGAGTCTTACTTGTACCTTCTCTAATCTGAATTTTGTTCAAGGTGTATACATCAGTACCAACATCTTCTCTCCAATGAACATGTGATACATTTCCTTCCAGCAACATAGTCCTAGAAACATCTAATATTGTTCTGTTCCTTCGCTCTGCTATCCCATTATATTGTGGTGTTCTAGGAGAAGATGTTTGTTTGTATATTCCATTCTCTTTGCAGTAGGTATTAAACAAGTTTGAATTAAACTCACCACCTCTATCTGATCTCAAGCATTTTATCTTCAAGCCTGATTCATTCTCAACTTTTTCTTTGAATATCTTGAATTTATCAAATGCCTCAGATTTCTCTCTTATGTATGTAACCCACATCATCCTAGAAAATTCATCAACAAAGAGTATGAAATACCTCTCACCATAGTAAGATCTTGTTCATAAAGGACCACACAGATCTGTATGTACCATATCCAACTTCCCTTTTGTAGAGTAAGATTTTCTTTCAAAACTGCTTCTAGTCTGCTTCCTCATAACACACTCTCTACACATAGTGTTAGATGGTTTCAAAATCTAAGGTAGATCTCCTACTGCATTAGTCATACTTGCCTTCACAATATTATCAAAGTTAACATGAAAAAATCTTCGATGCCATAGTCAACTGTCATCAACCTTCGCAATAAAAAAAGAAGCCTCAAATGTATTCAATTCAAATACATTACCTCTAGATTTAGTACCAGATGCGATTGAGTCTCCTTCCTTACTTCTAATAGAACATTTCCCATCAGTGAATTTCAATTCATAACCCTTGTCCACTACCTATCCAACACTCAACAAATTATGCTTAAGTTCATCAACAAGCAATACATTATCAGTATTAGTTTTTCCATCTGGAGAAATAGATCCAGCTCTAATGATAAGCTTAGGAGTATTGTCACCAAATCTTACAACACCACCATCATATATTTTCAAACTAAAAAACTTATTTTTATCTCCAGTCATATGATGTGAACAACCACTATCAATAATCCATTCAGATTTATTTTCAACATGGGATACTAAGGATTTTTCTTCATGTAAAGGTTCATCATCCTTAATAGAAATAAATCCAATCTCATCATAGTCAACAACTTCGTCATTAGAAACACCTTCACTAGAATAATAACATTCCTTGTCTTTTGGATACTTAGATTTGTAAAACTTAGGTTTATGATTTAGAACCCTTGTAGGACATCGAGATGCAAAATGACCTATCTTGTTGCATGAAAAACATTTCAAAGGTAACTTTCCTTCAAATTTACCCTTACATCTCTTTTCTCTTCTTGCGATCAGGGCCACAACTTCATCTATCTTCCTTTCTTCTTCTTGTATATGTTCCCATTCATCAACATATTCTCCAAATTCTTCTCTCAAGTCACTATTGTTGGTGCTTGCAATTCCTAATAAGGTCTTTTTGTTTCTATGCACAGTTGCCTTGAATGCTGACTCAACTTTAGGTAGAGAATCTCCCAAATTTGCGGCCTCAAAGGTAGTCAATTTCCCAATCAAAATCTCTCTATTGAAGTTAGGTGTCAAAAGTATAATCTATTCTATAGCTTGTACATTAGTTCTATATATAGGTGTCAGGGATCTGAGAATTTTTTGCAATCACTTCTTCCTCACTGTAAGTACCTCCAAAGTTCCTTATGGAAATAACAAATTCAGTAATTCTTTGTGAATATACACTAATGTTCTCATCATCTTTCATTTTCACTATTTCCATCTTTGCCTTCCAATTTTGTAACTTCACATATTTTGTAAACTTATCTCCTTCATACAATGCTTCCAATCTTGTCCAAATTTCATGTGCAGAATCTAAGTCTTTTACCTATGTGAATCACCTTCAGAAAGTGCACTGATCAATGATTCCCTTGAGACCATGTTACATGAAAATAAATTCTTTTCATATTCAGTAGCTTTATCTAATTCATCCTCATCTTTCATATGTTCCTTTCTATTATTAATCATGTAGTAGTCGATTCCCAAGCATAGAAAATGTGTTCTCATCTTGTTCTTCCAACTGTCAAAGTTTTCAGGATCAAGCTTTAGAATATCTTTCCTATAGTAAGTCATCTTCAGGATCACCTCAAGTTGTTAAGATTTCTCTCTAAGGACCAGTAGCTCTGATACCAATTGTTAGGAATAACAGTCCACAAACACAACTGAGAGGGTGGTGAATCAGTTGTGAGACAAATTATTAAAAATTAAACTTTATACACCAAAAATTCACATCAAATGATAACACAATGTACGGCTCCTTTTCATGATTCATGGTTCCTAAGCTTTCCAAAGGCAGGGGTTAGTAGTAATGGTTTTACAATGACATAAATTCAATACACAAGAACTACTAAAATGAATAACTTGAAACGTAACCAATAAAATGTACAAGCAATGAAAGGAAAACAAATGAATGCAAACCCCAAAGTGCTTGAAGCTTCTATTGTCTCTCTCTAATCCTTCCAAAATGTTGTTTTTGATGCTCAGTATTGGTGTGGGCAGCGTCTATGACTTGAGAAGTGTCGAGAATTTGATACTTGAAATGTGTGTGTGATCACAAGATGGCTTGAATGCTAGAACCAAACTGACATAGTAATGGTGCACAAGAGCTTAAAATCCTGGATCCTTCAAATGGTTATGAAGGGTTTATTTTATAGGAATTGGGGATGAAATGAACGGTTGAGATCAATCCCAGAGATAGGGAGATGAACGGTTGTGATCAAAGGAAACTAGATAAGCCATCAGTAAACTCCACCTCTTCAATTGGTAAAGATGAGACAGAGTTTGGTTGACTGAAGAGCTAATTGTGAGTTACCTTTTTGAACTAAAGAGGTGGGTGAAGTTACCCATGTGGACTGGAGAGGTGTGTGAAGTTACCCATGTGGACTAGAGAGATGGGTGGAGTAACCCATGTGATGTGATTGGAGTTATCTCTTTGAAGATAAATGAATATTTAATTCATTTATTTAATTAAAGTTTTCAACATGTGAGATAATTGAATTCTTTTTGATTTAGAATTGCTTTATTGAATAAAATTAAATTAATTTAGTTGAAATTAATTTAATTAGTAAGTTTAAATATTTGAATTTAAACTATAGGAAATTGAACTTAATTAATTAATTAATGGTAATTAATCAATTAAGGTTAATTAATTAAATAAAATTAATTATTTAATTACTTTTGGGAATTTGATTAGATGATTTGGGGAATGAATTTAGAGGAAAATAGATGATTAATTAATGATTAAAAAACCATTAATTAATAGATGAAAATTAGTGTTTTTAATGTAAAGTCACAAGCCTGTCCATTTTCGGGTGTCTACATTTGCCCCTCTTTGATGCGATGTGACTTGTCGCAGTGTGTCAAAGAATTTTCAGATTTGATCCTGCCTCAGTGATAACAAGTGGACTATATGCCCCCTCAACAAATTAAGCATAGAAAATGTGTTAGATGAGCATTAATTTATTGAAAATGTGAATTACTATATAATGATGATGAATGCATTCCTATGTTAGTTATGATGTTATTGATGATGGATGCATTGATTATATTATCTACTATGCACATGTTTTGGATTTTTCTTATGCAATAAATGAATGCAATCTATCATGCACACAATTTTTGAGTAATGCATGTGTTAGTTAGAAGGAAGTTAGTTTGGAATGTGATCTCTGGGATTGATTGATAGATATGGAATGATAGAAAGGAAATTTTTTCTTTTTTGATAGATATGATTTGATATAAAGGATGAGTGTCCCAAGCCGCTGCCCCTGTTTCCAATATTTGTCATCATTGCATTTTTTTTTTGTATCTTTTGAAATTCTGAAGAGAGTCCAATGTATCTAGATCACATACCACCTGGATACCGCCACGACCTCTTGATAAGCGAAAGGAGTAGAGAGATTGAATAGAAAGAGAACTTAGTGCACCCAAATATTGACCATCTGGGTTTAGCTATGTTCCCTATTTTGAACAGAAGAGAGCCAAAAGTACCCAGATATTGACCATCTAGATACCGCTTCGTCCTCTGAAAAAAACTTGAAACAAAGAAACTAAGATAGAACTCCTATGCACCCACAGTCCATCTAGATAACAATGCGAGCTCTTGATTCCGAAAAGGGAAAGCCAAAGCAAACAAGATAGAACTCCTACACCCCTAGAGTCCATCTGGATAGCATCGCAAGCTCTTGATTGCAACATAAAAGAAAAGACCATAGAAACCAAGATTGAACTCCAACACACTCAGAGTCCATCTGAATAGCACTGTGAGCTCTTGATTCTATAAACCAAAAAAGTAGATAAAAAAGAAGGAATATACAATTCTTTCCCAAGGTTAATCTTAGATCGTGGGACTGCATGGCTGCCAGATAAGTGACAACACCTACCGCATTTATCCTAAATCATCATGGCCCTGAAATCAAAGTGAACATTCAACAGACAACAATCAAAGAAAATAAGTCATGATCTATCATAGCTACTCTCCTCACATGGTGGATCCTGAAGTAGCGTAAGATCATAACCATGAAATATAGACTGACATCTGACTGACTGATTGACCTAGTCAACATTTTGGGATGGTTCTTTGATGCAGTTGCATTTTCCTGATTGGATCGACTCTTTGGATAAGCTTGATTGGCTTGATTTCTTGAGTGTGTCTGGTTTCAATGATAGATTACTCATATAAGATTGACCTATTTGGTTTGAGCATATCCATCACTGTGTAAGATGATTGATATGATTTGATTGATTGATTGTGATTGTGTTGGCAAATGATCAAGTTGTGTCAAATGGGCCCCATGCTAGTTCACAAAGCTCATGATTATGACAATTGGCTTGGTCGCCAGTTGCTTGCTGATTGATTTGATAGATTGATAAAGCTGTGTCAGATGAGCCCAATGTTGATTCCCAAAGCTCATGATTTTGACATTGATTGACTGGGCATGATCACCCTTTTCTCTCTTGATAACCGAGTTGGTTTTATTGCTTGGGAGTTTGTAATTTTTTGAATGTTTTTTATGAAGATTGATTTTCGCAGAACATTTTGATCTTTTTAGGATTTTTTGATGAGTTTTTTAATTTTTAGGGATTTTTTTAGGACATTTAGATTTTCCCCCTAGTCTAGTGGACCAGTATTAACCATGGGTAAGATCTTGGTGCTCAGAGGGGAGTGTGCTTCTGGATATAGCTTGGGTAGCCAGTCTTGCATTTGAAATGTGCTCAATCTTTTGGAGTTCATTGATGGTGAAGCCATATTTGAACACTTGGCGCCTATTTGCTAGGTTTTCACAAAGGTACCTACTCAATAGTGCCTCTTTGCCAGGTTTTCACTGAGAGAGAAAAAAATTTTCTCTTTACTTTTTTTCTTTTTTGATTTTGATTTTTTTTGTTGTCGCCAAGGCGCCTGTTTGCCAGGTTTTCACCAAGGTAACATTTTTTATTTTCTAATTTTTTTTGGTATTTTCTAGATATGTAGATAGGTGCCTTAACCATAGAGACCTCAAGGGTAGAACCTCTTGAGGTGCATGTTGTTGATGTATTCGGGGAGCTCATCTCCTTCTAGTGTTGCCAGTATGAATGCCCCACTCTGGGTAGAGCTGACAATGACAAATGGTCCTAGCCAGTTAGGCTCAAACTTTCTGAGTTTGACTCGCTTTGCTTGGTTCTTTTGATTTTCCATGAGGACAAGGTCTCCAACCTCAATTTTTTGTGACCTCACCTTCTTATGGTAGTTCATTCTAAGGCGATTCTGATAGCCTTGTAAGTGGTTGAAAGCATGTTGTCTTCTTTCATCTAGTAACTCTAGTTCACTGAGCCTTGCTACTTTGTACTCTTCATTTGTAATCAGGTTACCCAATGATATCCTTAGGGATGGGATTTCCACTTTGAGGGGTAATACCACCTTTGATCCATAGACTAGGGAGAAAGGAGTGGCTCCTATAGGTGTTCTCACACTAGTTCTATATGCCCATAATGCAGGACTAAGCTGTAAATGCCAATCTCACCCTGATTTATTCACTATTTTCTTCAAGATTTTCAAATTATTTTTTTTTGTAGCTTCAGCTTCGCCATTCCCTTAAGGGTAATAAAATGAAGAGAACCCTTGTTTGATATGGAACTATTCACATAGCTCTTCGACATCTTTGTTTTGGAAAGGCGTACCATGATCTATTAGGATGGTTTGAGGGATCCCTTATTGACAGATGATGTGGTTAAGTATGAACATTGATGTCTGCTTTCCAGTAATGTAAGTGAGGGGAATTGCTTCCACCCACTTAGTGAAGTATTTTGTTGCTGCTATGATGTATTTGTGTCCATTTGCTGAAGAAGGTTTAATTTTGCCCATTAGGTCAAATCCCCACATGGAAAATGGCAATGGTGATGTGATAGGATTTAGTTCTTGGGCTGGTGCATGGATGAGGTCTCCATGAATTTGATATTGTCTACACCTTTGTACATGTTTGTGTGCATCTCTCTCCATTGTGGGCCAATAGTATCCCATGCAGATGATCTTCTTAGCTAAATTGTTTCCACCTCCGTGGGTTCCAAAAATTCCTTCATGTACCTCATATAGAGCTCTCTGGGATTTCGTGGAAGTGAGACATCATAGTAGCATTTCATCTAGACTTCGTCTATATAAATTAGTTGAGAGGATGGTATACCTAGAGGCTTGGCGGATGAGGGACTTTCTCTAGTTTCTAGACAAGTTGGGAGGTAAGACATTATTTTGGAGGTAGTTGTATACATCTTGGTACCATGGCATTTCAGGACCAACAAGGACGTATGCTGATTCTGTGATGGATGCTTGATGTGATGGCACCAAGATATGTTCTACTAGAAACTAGAATCCTGTTTTGTTTCTTGGCATATCGATAAGTGAGGCTATGGTAGCCATTGTATCTGCAGCTTTGTTCTGAACCCATGGTACTTGCTCGAAGAAGATGTAGTGGAACTTGGTGTGCAATCTTTCCATCTGTGCTCTGTATGGTATTATCTTCTCATCTTTTGTTATATGATCATTGTTGACTTGGCTAATGACCAATTGCAAATCTCTGTAGACCTTAAGGTTCTTGATTCTCCATTGAGTTTCTATCTTTAACCCAATGACTGGTGCTTCATATTCTGCTATATTGTTTGTGCAAGGGAAGCTGAGTCTGAAAGATTTTGGAATTGTATCATTATCTAGAGTGATGAGCACTATACCTGCCCTTGCACCATGGTTCATGCACGACCCATCAAAGTATAGTTTCCATACCTTGATCACTGGTTGTAGTGTCATAATAGATTCATCGGGAAAGTCGTAAATGATTGGCTGATGATCCTAAATAGGTGCCTCTGCTAGTTGGTCTGCAATCACTTGCCCTTTGATAGCCTTTTTGTCTATGTACTCAATGTCAAACTCACTTAAGATCATTACCCACTTTGCAATTTGTTCGGTGAGTGTTGCTTTACTTAGGAGGTATTTTAATAGATCAATATGTGCTATCAACTTTGTTTGGTGACTCGACATATAATGTCTCAACTTCTGGGAAGCGAAGACAACTTCAAGGCATGACTTTTCAATTAGAGTATAGTTGAGCTCATATCTTACCAATCTTCTTCTTAGATATTAGATGGCCCTTTCTTTACCTGTGTCATCATGTTGCACCAAGAGTATGCCTAATGCTGATTCCGTTGATGAGATATACAGAAGCAATGGTCTACCTTGGACTAGTGGCACCAATATAGGAGACTTGAGGAGGTAGTCCTTGAATATTTGGAATGTTTGTTTGCATTGATCTGTCCATATGAATTTGATGTCTTTGTGTAGTAGATGTTGGAATGGGTGTCTGCTAGCTGAGCTATGAAGTGACTGATTGATTGGATCCTTCCTTGTAACCCTCTTAGTTTCCTTAGGTTCGATGGTGGAGGCATGTCCAATATTGCTTTGACTTTCTCTGGGTCTACTTCGATTCCTCTATGTGACACTATGAACCCTGCTAGCTTTCCCGCGGTGACCCTGAATGCACATTTCTTTGGGTGTAAACGGACCTTGTATTCCTGAATTCTATCAAAGATTGGTCCCAATACTTGCAGATGATACTTGCGAAGCATTGACTTGACTAGTATGTTGTCCACATAGTCTTCCATTGTTTTGTGGATGTGATCATGAAAAATAGTTGTCATAGCCCTTTGATATGTTGTGCTAGCATTCTTGAGACCAAACGGCATGATGTTCCAACAGTAAGTGCCCCAAGGACACGTGAAAGTTGTTTTATGTTGGTCTTCTTGCGTGATCCTTATCTGATTATACCCTGAAAAGCCATCCATGAGTGATAGAATTTGATGTCCAGTGGTTAGATCCACTATCATGTCAATATTAGGTAAAGGAAAATCATCCTTGGGACAAGATATGTTGAGATCTTTGAAGTCTATGCAAATCTGTATCTAACCACTATGCTTTGTAACAGGTACCAAGTTAGATATCCAGTTTGCATATAGGATTGGTCTTATGAACTTCACATCCATGATTTTTTTTCAATTCTGCCTTGACTAGCAATGCAACATGGGGATGCATCTTCCTTATCTTTTGCTTGACAGGTTTGGTGTTGGGTAGCAATGGGAGACGATGTAGCACGAGTTCTGGATCTAATCCTGGCATATCTGAGTATGACCATGCAAAGTTGATCATCCTTTCCTTGAAGAAACTGATGAACTATTCTCTCTCCTCTGGGGTGAGTGATTTTTCCAAGTATATGTTCTTTGGGTTCTTGTCATCTCCCAAATTGAATTCTTCTATTTCTTCTACTAGTAATGTCGATTTCTCCTTGGTCAAGGGGAGGAGTTCCTTATTTCCATCTTCTAGCGCCTCAGTGAGGTTTTCACTAGAAGATACATCTTGATTTAGCTTTTTATCATTTTTTGTGTCAGTAAGCACCTTTCAGTTTTCACTTACTGACGATTCTTTTTTCTTTTTTGATTTTCTTTGATGATTGGAAAGAGGGGCTTCCTCCCCAAAGTATGTTGATCTGTCGAGGTCAATGGAGAAACCTGCTTTATGGTCTCCTGATGGCATTCCCTCTCTAAGTCCCATGAAGTCTGCAATGACCTCATCATTCTTGAAAACATCCATATTAGGCAGTCCTTGTTGATCCCACTCTATTAGTTCCAGGTGTACAAGACATAGTCCCTCATGCTGGTTTGACTCTATTTGGTTGAAAGGGAATTCAGATAGGGTTCTGAAAAACCTAGACTATGATGTGGATGCATCACTTGAAGGCTGGAGAATGACATGTTTATCTATGCAAGGTTGGTCGTTAATGGATAGTTGGTCAAATAAGTCTTCCAGGTTTATGATAGTGTCTGACCGAGGGGAATAATCTGGGATTGATGGTTCAAAATCATGAAGGGATCTCCACTCATACTCGTGGGAGTCAGTCTCGATAGAATGCTTGTCAGATGTCTCACTTCCTTTGTTATCATCGATTGATATGTTGAGGTTCATTTGGGTTTTCCCTCTTCGGTGGGCAACAATTGTGCCAGTATGTTGCTTATTAAGACATGTTCTGAGTTATGCCCCCGGTGCATCTCTGCTATTTGTTCCTGATCAACTGGGATGTCTTGGATTATAGGGTACCTGGTTGTCAGTGCTGATTTGGACCACATTACAGTATTGGAAAGGATTGGGATCTCCCTCTATGATGATTTCTTCTCCCTGGTGTGGGAACTTGATGCATTGATGGTATGTTGAGGGTACGGCTTGCATTTCATGTATCCATGGTTTCCCTAGTAACATGTTGTATCCCAAATCAAGGTCTAGGATCTAGAAGGGAGTGTTCTTGACCATTGGACCAATACGAATAGGTAGAATGATAATACCTTTAGAGGATCTTTCCTCTTCATCATAAGCTCTGATATTTATCATCCTTGTGACATCAATGCGTGATTCTGAATAGCCTAGTTGCTTTATTAACTTTAGAGTATAAATGTTTAACCCAACTCCACCATCAACAAGGACTCTACAGATAATGATTTTGTGGACCTGGACAAGCAAGTGCAAAGGATCATTGTGCAGGGGTTTATGTGGCGGCACATCATGGTCTATGAATGTGGCATGTTTGTTAGTAGCTATATGGTTAACCATCATTTGGAAGCTCTTGGGTGTTATGTCCCTTGGGACAACTACATTTTGAAGTGCTTGGTCAAGTGCCAGTTTATGTTGCAGAGATATGTACAATAGGTCAAACATGGAGATCTAGGCTGGTGTGCGCTTTAGTTGATCCATTATGCTTGGCTGTGGATCTGAGGTTGAATTAGGATTGGCATATATAGTAGATGAGGATGGTACCCCCTACAAGACAACTCTAGCACGATGCATGGTTACAACATAGTGGTTACCTTGGTCTTTGATAGTGATCATAGCCACATGGCTATCTGACGAATTGAGGCAATTGATAATGTTATCACTGTTGGCATATGTATAGCTGACCTGTTTGGATGACCCACCAGACCCAGAGGCTTTCCCCTTGTTGTGATCATGAAATGTTTCGTTGAAGATAGTGTGATCAGTTGTTCCTTTGGCTTGGGTATTTGTTACATCGATGACCCCTGTGTCAATCAGATCTTGGATAGCGTGTTTTAATTGGTAATAGTTATCCATTTTATTTCCTTTCACCCGATGAAACTTGCAGAAGTCTTTGTCATTATACCACCTTGGTTTTTTGTCATCTTGTTCAAATTCCCTGATTTTCGGGAGAGTGATAGTGTTGGATTTATCATCTTGTGTAAAGTTGATTCTATCGAATCTCCTAATGGTGTGAAATCTCGTTGCTAGAATTGAAACTGTGGTTTGCGTTGAGTCTGTTGTTGACTGTTTGACATAGCGGCCGCTTGGACAAGGGGAGGTTGGTTTTGGGTGTATTCTTGTTGAGTGGGCCCTGTGGGTTTTTGGTTGGCCATAGGTGTGCCTTGCAATGACACCTTGGGTTGTGTGTAGTTGATTGTCTTCACATCAATGACACTATCTTTGGTGACATTTTTGTTTTTGTTTCACCACTTAGCTTTGTCCATTGCATTTTTGTTTGTATTCCTTTGTGTTGGATCTGCAAGGATTCCTCATTTGACTAAGTTCTGCTCACAACAAACTCCTCATTCGATGAGTTGTGTGAAGTTCAGAGCTAACTGCAATTGTGTTGTGAATGACATGTCTGGGATTAGGTTGTCAACGAACATGACTATTAGGTCTTGTTTGGGCACATCGTATGTTATGTGGTTTGTAGTATTCCTCCATCTCTGTAGGAACTTCACAAAAGACTCTCCATCCTTCTTTTTGATATCGCAAAGGTCTTTGATAATGACCTTGTGCTCGATGTTGTGATGGAAGTGAGCGATGAAATTTTTAGCCAGTTCACCCCAAGATTGAATGCCATGAGGTAAATGCGAGAACCATTCCATTGCTGGTCTGACCAAGCTTTGTGGGAATAGTCGCATTAAATATGTCTCATCATGGGTGACTTTGATGCAACTAGCAAAAAACTCTCAGATATGTTCAATAGGGATGGTATTGCCCCTATATTTGTCAAATTTTGGTATCGAGAGGTGAGTTGGGAATGGAGACATGTGAAGAGAATGATCAAAGGGGTATGGGTATAAATCCTCTGCAGTGTAGGATTTGGTTTGCCCTTGATTTTTCATATCCATCATTTGGGTTTGAAGGGTTTGCATTTGTTGCATCAACATGTCCATTCGATACTGAGGCTGATGTGTGACAATGTTCCTCTATGCTATAGTGGGTATGAGGCTGCGCCTCTGTGCCCCTTGAGTAGGAACATAAGATTTCATCCTAGGGACATGATATTGATTTCCCACCGCATGGTTTTGAAATGGAGGTACATGAGTAGCCCATGGTGGGTTTTGATGCGTTTGTTGTTGGGATTGGGAATGTTGTTGTTGTTGAAACTGTGATTGACACTGCTGGGGTTGATATTGCTGCTACAGAGGTTGGGGTTGAAGCTGGGGTTGCTATTGCTGGGGTTGGAATTGTGGAAACTAAAGTTGGGGTTGGATTTGAGGCAACTGAAGCTGGGTTTTTTGTTGCTGGGGTTGGATTTGAGGCAACTGAAGCTAGGGTTGTTGTTGCTAGGGTTGAAATTGTGGCAACTGAAGCTGGGGTTGCTTTTGTAGAGGTTGGATTGATGTTGGAATGGGAAAAGGTGTAGGTTTGGGTGGGCATTGACTGTAAGTCATACCTGAAGAGATGGATCCCTGCGGGCATGAGGTGTTGATCGCAAGACTAGTATGAATTGACTGCAGTTGCAACATAGTTTTAGAATAGTTGGTATTTGGTGGGATGGAAGGCATAGCATGAGAGCTTGATTGTCCCGGCCATGTGACTGAAGGTGGGAGCATACTAGTGACCATGGGTGCACTCAGTTGCGAGCCTGTCATGCTTTGAGTGGAAGATGTGCTGGCTTGGTTTGTGCAATTCATTGGATTGGGTATCGTCTATGCCAAAGTGGGTGTTACCAATGGTGGGAAGATTTGAGACACAACAGGTAGTATCTAAGAGGACTGAGTAGTGTTTTGACCTGTGAGAGGGTTTTTGGGCCATATGGTCGATACACTAAATTCAGTGGGGAGTTTGACTCCCTTCTTTATCAGCATGGCTAAGTAGCGTTCGAAATTCCTCTCTATAACAATGTCAACTACTTGTGTGGAATAAGCATCTTGCTCAACATCTTCAATCTTTGCTTCTATGATATTTTGGAAAAAAGCTGACCCATGAGGTTGTTCAATGAATAGAGTAGAACTGGTATTTATGAAAGGATCATTCTCTTGCTCTATTTCCCAAGTGGGGAATCTGTTGACATATGACTCATCAGGTTGTGTTCTAGCCTTCGACCTTGTGTAAGGCCCTTTATGAGGTGTTTGAGACATAGTGTGGTCCATATTTTGTAACTAAAATGTGATATAAAACAAACAAAGAAGAATATCCTTTCTAAGGAAGTTTAAGTTATGTTTTGCACAAGGTTAATTCTAAGGTCAGATTTTTATTTATCTTGATCTCAAAGTGGTGATGATATAAAAGATAAGATCTATCGACCTTTGCCTTGGACAAAGTCACCTGATAGAGATAATGATGATGTTTGATATGATGGGATCAAGATATTTTGAGTCTGAGCTTTCTAACTAACAATGTTTTAGACAATAATCATGCTTTTCAAAGAATGGATTATATTTAATATTTAGAGATTCACACAATGTTCTTCGTGTTTTCCTGGGCTAGACACTAGTTTTGGACACCAAATGAAGAGTTCTTTCAAGGTTTTCAGGTCAAAACAGGAATAATGTATCTCTTGTCAATTGCGATACAACTCCACTGATTGCGGTAAAGTAAATGGTCGATTGTGCTAATAAACAGGGCGATTGCGGCAATAAACAAGTTAACTGCAGCAGACTTCCGTCAATTGCAGCAAAATGCGGGCAATTGCAGTAAAAGGAAAACAGTCTCAAAAAGAATAGAGGATAAGTATCACTGTCTGACAATTTTGATATTTTGGAACAAGGCTTCTAATTTGCAAGATAATTGATGTTGAAAACCCTAGACTTTAACACATTTGACTCATTTTGACAGTTGGATGTTTGTTTTGCGTTTTCAAAAATTGATCAAAGAACAAGTACAATAGACACTGTGTTTTGAAGAATGACAACTGACAATGTGTATGTTCTACAACTTTTTTAAGTTGCAAGGTTATCACAAGGTCTCAACAATGAACAATCAGATTAATCTAGGTCAATGGCTTCAGAATACAATGTTATAGGCCCAATGCTTGAATGTCTATTAGCTCACACAACAATTGTCACACTACTAGGACACAAAGGTCCGCGATGTAGGCGCCTATTTTTTTGTCGTTGCTAGGTATTGTTGCCGTGGAGTGAAGATCTCTTTCACTACACAAATACCGTGGGACACATATGTTGGGAATCTTGGGGGGAAATTCTGCAACCCCTTGCACTATAATAAGGTACCTATTCGAAGGTAAATCGGGTTGGTCTCTAAATAACAAGGTTGTAGTAAGGGTCCGTGGCATCTATCCAATCAGTTTGTACGTGTGTGACTCACTTAAGAGCCTAGTTGACCACGCTGGCTCCTTAGGGATATTCACCCGATCCAGACTATCATCAGCACACCTCACCTGAGCTTGGCTAGATAAGATGGAACTTTGGTTTGCGCCTTGTTTATATACCGATCGAAAGGATTACTGGTTTAAGGTCATTCTCTGAGGAAGAAGCGTATTCCCCAGATAGGCCTTTCTAAAAATTATAAAGGTTTTTAATCTAATAGATTGTGCAAGTGCACCCAAAACTCAAGACACAAGGTAAATCGATTAAGCTCTAAAAATTTGAAATGTGAACTAAGCTACACCACCACACAAGTAAAAGTGTTTAGTTTTAAGCCCAAAAGTAGGTGTTGATTGCTTTTTCAATTTTAATGCACCAAATCAAGAAATTCTTTGGCTTGTTCAATTTTAGTCCCCATGTCAATTTTAAGCCCAATTTTGAAATGTGAGATGTGAGATGTGTGACAAACACTATTCTTTTTAAACCCAAATCGACAAGTGAATGAATTTTATGTTGTATTGTTATCTTGCCTCCTCGATTCAAACCTATCAAAAGAAAGTGTTTAGTATCTCAAAAAAATGAAAGCTTATGATTTCAAGATAGCAGAATATCCGAAAACTCCAGGATTATTGAGATTGCTAAAATTAATGGTGACTTTAGACTTACCTACGAATCTCTTAATTTAATCAATGTACCTCGTGTATGCTTCACTTTGATCTTCAGCTATGATTGCGAGAATAGCCCTTTTTTGTGATCGATAGTTGATGGTTCTCCTTCTGACAACTCTTAATGCTCTAGCACCTGGTATGTGTCTGATTATCCTCTTGGCCATTAGTCATTTTCTCAATCCTACCAAGAAATCAAGAAAGAACACACAAAAAGAAAACTTTTTTAAAGATCTTTCTTTTTTTGAAAATATTTCTCAGAAAAAATAAAATAACAGAGAATAAAGTCCATGTATAATTTCAAGGCCTTTCCAAAAATGTAACTTTTTTAATAAGAAATGCTCATTTGTGTCCAAAATTAAATTTTTATGAAATATCATAAAAAAATTGTAAAAAATTCACAAAAATCTAAATTTTGGATTGTAGCTTTCTTACATCAAATAATACCTACAAAAAAAAAATTAGATCATAATTCCATAATTTGTGCCCTAGGGACCCATTTTATCATAAAAGATCAGTTTGAAAAGATCTATTATTTTTGCAAAATAGTTTCACAGAAATTAAAATCACAGAGAATAAACACCCTCTATAATTTCAATAAATTTCAAAAAATATAACTTTTTTGATAAGAAATGCTGATTTGTGTCGAAAATTAAATTTTTATGAAATATCATTAAAAAAATTATAAAAAATTGTAAAAAAATTTAGAAAAATCTAAATTTTGGATTGTAGCTTTCTTACGTCAAACCTGCAAAAAAAAATTTAGATCATAATTCCTTAATTTGTGCCCTAGGGACCCATTTTATCATAAAAGACCAGTTTGAAAAGATCTATTATCTTTGCAAAATAATTTCACATAAATTAAAATCACAGAGAATAAACCCCCTCTATAATTTCAATACCTTTCCAAATTTGTAATTTTCTTGAAAAGAAACTCTTATTTGTGCTTAGAAATGATTTTTTATGAAATATCACAGAAAAATTATTAAAAAAAAAAAAAAACTTAGAAAAATCTGAATTTTTGTTTGGGGCCTCCTTAGATCAGCATCAACCTGTAAAAAAAATTTCATAAAATAATTTCATGCGGTTTGAAAGATATGACCAAATTTTACGCGGGCTGTAAGTTCACATCGGGTGCACCAAAATGTATGCCTCCTTTTCGTGATTCGTTGTTCCCAAGCTTTCCAAAGGCGGGGGTTATTAGTAATGGATTTACAATGACATAAATCCAATACACAAGAACTACTAAAATGAATAACTTGAAATGTAACCAATAAAATAAACAAGCAATGAAAGGAAAACAAATGAATGCAAACCCCAAAGTGCTTGAAGCTTCTATTGTCTCTCTCTACTCCTTCCAAAACATTGTTTTTGATGCTCAGTATTGGTGTGGGCAACGTCTATGACTTGAGAAGTGTCAAGAATTTGATACTTGAAATGTGTGTGTGATCACAAGATGGCTTGAATGCTAGAACCAAACTGACATGGAATGGCGCACGAGAGCTTGAAATCCTGGATCCTTCAAATGGTTATGAAGGGTTTATTATATAGGAGTTGGGGATGAAATGAACGGTTGAGATCAATCTCAGAGATAGGGAGATGAATGGTTGAGATCAAAGGGAACTGGAGAAGCCATCAATAAACTCCACCTCTTCAATTGGTAAATAGGAGACAAAGTTTGGTTGACTGAAGAGCTAATTGTGAGTTACCTTTTTGAACTGAAGAGGTGGGTGAAGTTACCGATGTGGACTAGAGAGGTGGGTGAAGTTACCCATGTGGACTAGAGAATCTGGGTGGAGTAACCCATGTGATCTGATTGGAGTTATCTCTTTGAAGATAAATGAATATTTAATTCATTTATTTAATTAAAGTTTTCAACATGTGAGATAATTGAATTCTTTTTGATTTAGAATTGCT
>MU228209.1:906702-922741 GCA_018584345.1 Thuja plicata
AAAGGGGGAGATTGTTGGCAAGTTGACTTCCTGAGGATGCATGACTCATTTTTTTTTGTCATCATGGCAACAAAGTCATACTAAGTTTTTGTGAAAGATAACTTAGAAGATAAAATGATTAAGTATGGAAAATAGGACAGACAGAGTTATATAGCAATCAACACATCAGTGCACGTGTGAGAGATCAAATAAGAGTATGCACATTCTGATATATGTTCTATGTGATTTCTACATACTAAGTCTAGACACACATGGTACAACATGATAGTATGGAGAAGTTACTGACAGATTAGTACACCAGCAGTCCAGAAGATATAACATGAAAGCCGACTAGTGTTTTGATCAGCGTGAATTATTTTGTTGTGTAACAGCCAAGCGCCTTTGATTATATGTTTGCAATAATGTCTTTAGTATTTTTTTAACCATGCTTAAGCCAAATTTCTCAGAAACATTGTGTATTATGTTTTAGGGCTGACCATAAGTCTTTTTTTTGAGTCGTGTCTATTCGGGTATGAACATATAACTATGTAATGTAAAGTTATGTTACAAGTGTAAAATAATATGCATGAGAAAGATATAGAAGAGCAGTATGATGAATTCAGTATGAGATAAATCTCTTTAAGAGAGTAAGAGCATCCGTGCATAAATAGAATTGATTAGACAACAATGTCATCACAACAGTTCACTTTTTGATATAGTGTATATCAACTATCAGAAGGTTGTAGCCTTCATCTTATTGGGCAGTGAGCCATATACCTTTAACAGGGTTTTTGTAATAGACTCCTAACAGGGTCATTGCACTTGGATTGTAAAGACTACTCCTAACAGGGCAACAAAACTTTAACAGGTTCATTATACTAGTGCAATATTTGTGGGTACTAATTCCCACTAGGGTTTTCCTTTGATCAAGCTTTCCCCGTAATCATATCATGTGTTATGTGTTCTTGTATTTATCTTCATTGGATGTATGTTTGATTTATGTTTAAGTTGCTGAAATATAATAAATAGACAAACACCGATACACCCCCCCTCTCAGTGTTTCTAATAGATCTATATTTGCAAAGTGAGTTGTATGTTTCAGATCAAATCTACTATTACATTCTAACCATTGTATCAGTCAAAATAATTTTAATCAAGGTTGACCTAACAGTCATATTGTAAATCCTTTAATCAAGGTGACATTCTAATGGAATGATCTAAGTCCTCTAACAAGGCTCAGTTTTAACAACCTGATTAAATCCTTTAACAGGGTCACATTTAATAATGTGTACTGTAACCTTTAATAGGTTTGGCTCCTCACAACGCTCACTTCAAAAGAGAACAGTTAAAATTTGGTAGCATGTTACTGGTGGTTTTTCCCATATTGGGTTTGCACATTAAATCCTAGTGTCATACTTGTGTGAATGTTATTTGATGTGTAGTACTATTAAGAGTTTTATATTTTGCAAGTTGATTGCATTAGGATAGTAAAGTGTAAGTTTATATTACTAAATTTATGCTATAGAGACCAAGTGGATTACTGAGTGGATCTGAGTTGGTTAAAGTATTTATAAGTTCAGTTGGTACATCTGGACCTAGGATAACTGATGCACCCCCACTCTTAGTTATTCTAAATCATTCCAACAATTGCTATCAGAGAATTGTGGTGTTTGTAAAGAAAATTTTGAAGGTACTTGAAGCTAAAGATCAAGATGTATAAAAAGAAGGTAGCAAGGCTGAACAAAGAGAACTTCCCTGCATGGAAAAGTTTGATAAAGCTACATCTAGCTGGAATTGGAGAAGCATAAAAATAATATGTGGAACATGATTACATATCATCGCCTATAGTTATGACAATCATCATATGAAAGAAAAGAAAGAACACAACCAATCAATGTTGGAGATTGCATCAGCCCTACGTTATCCTGAATTTGAAGATATAAAAGACTGCAAAATTGTAAAAGAAATATGGGACACACTGGAAACTATCTATGGAGGTGATAGAAATGTACTAATATCCAAATCTGAAAGCTTGAGAGGTAAGCTTGATGAAATGAGAATGTTAGATGGTGATACTATTGTTCAATATTTTAGCCAAGTTAAAGAGGTTGTGAATGCTATTAGAGGAGAAAATGGATCTATTGATGATGATATTGTTATTAGCAAGGTATTGAGAACCCTACTTCCTATTTATGCTATTAGAGTATCTTCTATACAAGAAATGAGATGTACTCCTGGTAACAACTTAACTCTAGAAATTTTAGTTGGTAGACTTACTTCTTTTGAGTTATCAATTTTTGATAATTTCACTCCTCACAATGTTGATTCTGCATTCAAATCATAATTGACTCTTCATAAATCTAAGAAAGGAAAAGAAAGACACATGAATAGTGATAGTGACACTTCTGATGATAATGTTGATGAACTTGAAGCACTTATGGATAGAATATTACCGAGAGGAAAAGGAAAATTCGAAGGTAAACTTCCTATAATTTGTTTTTCATGTAACAAAGTTTGCCATATTGCAGCAAGATTCCCTGACAGGAATGACAAGGATGAAAGAAGAGAAAGAAAGTAAAAATAAAAAAGGGATGAAAAAGATTTCAGAAGGTATAAGGACTATAAGGAAAAATGTAATAAATCCTTCTATGTTGTAGAAGAAGAAACTGACAGTGAATCTGACAAATCTGATGACAATGATATAGAAGTTGTTTATGTTGTTATGAAAGATGATTTTGATGAGGATGAAAAACTACAATTATTTCATATATGAGTAAAGGTGATAGATGGATAGTTGATAGTGGTTTCTCACATCACATGACTGGTGATAAAAGTAAATTTAAAACCTTAAGCTATTGCAAAGGTGGTAGTGTTAAGTTTGGTAATGAAAAACCATCTCTTGTGAAGGGAAAAGGATTAATAAAACTGACTGATAAGATCACATGTGACAATGCTTATTGGGTTGAAGGTCTTAACTATACTTTTTTGAGTTAATACAATATCCTTCAATCCAAATCCAGAGCCAAAAACCTGTAAAAATCTATGCAACTTGTGTGTCCAATCATGAGCAAAAGAAACCTACTCAACCTAGGGTTTCAAAAGCTCATGCAACCCTAAAAGAAAACTCAAATAAAAAAAAATAGAATTCAACTTAAAATTGAGTAAAAAGAATTAATTTATTTAATAATTGATAATTACAAGCACTTTCCAATTTAGCCAATTAACTCAACTTTTTACTTTAAATTTATATTTTAATTTTAATAAAAGAATGTGCAACTTTAAATTGAATAATATTATTTAGTTAACAAATAATATTTTAACATATTAATAACATGCAAATTGATAATAAAACATCAATTCATTGATTATGCTTTTAAATCTCAATTTTGGATTTAATAATTAATTAAATCCTCTATTCCCAAAATTAGACTTTTTAATTAAGTCTTTTTAAATAACACATGTATTGAATTAATTTCCACTAATTAAATAACATCATATTTAATATTTTCAAATTTAATAAGATTTAATTATAAATTACATAATTAATCTAATAAATCACTCAACCAACTAACATAGAAATGACATCAATCACATGACGACAAAACTGATTGAACCCAAAAATACCACAAACAAGCACAAAGGAAGGGTTCACAAATGATGTCACCTTGATGAATTTGAAAGGTAGAAAATAAGATACTTGTCGACTGTTTCAGGACAATAATGGCTTAAGTTGGGATTTGGACCTGTCTGTTATCTCCCCTCTCTTACCATTAAAATATTGTGATAAAGCACGCTCATCTTGACAATTCAGGGAAGTCGATGCCCGGTACCTGCATACCTGCATCACAAAGTCGAGCATGTACACAATGTATATATAAAAATAATGATACAGATAGATCGAATGTGTGGATCTCACAATGCAAGTAACTATGTCTCTTTCCTCTACCATATCAAACACATCATACTGAAATGTAATATAAACACGCCACACAGTAATGTAAAAGATATATGCCAACCATACACATGCAAGTATGGGGTGAGTAAAATTATCCTAACATATGCATAATCATCATGAAAATAACCAAAATATTATGGCATCATTATTGAAAGTAAATTTATGGGTGGTCACTACAGATCCCAAACCTTCCCAAATTTCAAGTAAAACCAATAGAAACCAAAGATCTAAAGGATGACACTAAAGATGATGTGCCAAGGCCCATGGACTTGCTTCCCAAAACATTCCCACCCCCCTAAAACACTCAAAGATTCTTTTATCCCATTCGACCAACCTTTGACTAGCCCAAGGGATGAATGCAATCTTAAAATGATAAATTTTTCTAAGAAAGATCCTATTGTGATTAATTTAGATGATGATATTGATGCTAACAATGCTAATGCAAATAATTTTTATTATAATGATTCTGATGATATGCATGAGGTTATTGAAATCAACCATGAAATTTCTTCAAGATTGTCAAAAGAATTAATCCTAGCTCCTAGTGACAAATAAAGTGACTCATCATTAGAGCATGGTCCTTGTTTGAAACTTGTAGTAGCTCCATCTAATGTGATTTTTTTTTCTCCTCTTTTATATTTCCCACCATCCCTAAACGATGTTAAGAAAGATTGGGAGGTAGATTATATGCTTGACTAGCTTTGCTTGTGTAGTAGACTTTTTTGTATTTTTTCTTGTATATAGTGTTCTTCCACCATGATGTACTACTTGATATTCTATTTGTGTTATGTAAAGCTCTCTTTGGATGACCCTTGTTACTCCATTGACACAAGGTAATAAAGGGACCAAATTTTTTGCGACAGTCTTCTATTTTATCTCAATTCTTCTATATCTTGTATCTATGTTATGTTGTACATGTGCTTTTGTGGTAAATGTGTGTTTTTGTTTTCTGCTTAGGATGATGAAAGAGTCAAGATCTGTCTCTTTTTGGTCTCTACCATGTTGACCTAAAAATACTTTTGTTTGATCATCTTATATTCTCTTTTTCCATTGTGCCTGTAGTTCCATTACCGTTGGGAGATAAGGTCAATTCAGTAAAATTATACTTTATATACACAAGTTATAAAATTTATATACTAACCCTAATTAGTGGATCCCCTTATGCGCTCTCTTTTGGGCATGTTCTCTATTTCCCTTGATTTTGTCTTTCTTAGAGGCATATCATTGTGGCAACATACTTGTCTTTTGGATGCATTTATGCTACCTTAAAGCTATTTGTTCTAGTAAGGTGTGTGAAATCACTTTAACATGGGGGTATACATTCCGCTCTTTATTACACTTTATGCACACACCACAATTAATTTTGCAATTTGTTTATTTTCCAAGTTACTTAATAAATTATTCCCTTTTCTTCATGATCTTCTCTTGGCGTGTTTTATTTCATGCAATGCTTTTCTTGGTTATCCTTTGCACAATTTATAGCATAATTTTTTGCATACAATGCTTTGCCTAGTTATATTTTGTACTATTTCTAGCAAACTTCCTTGCATACAATGCTTGCTTGGTTATCCTTGGGGTGAGTTGACTAGTATAACACAACTTGCTAGACTATCCAATTATCCTTTACACTAGTTTCTCTACATGAATCATAGTAAGCTTAACATTACTAGGCTAGCATACTCAATCCTTTTATCTCTCTTTCTTTCATGTGTTGTTCCTTTTGTATTTTTATTAGATTGATAAGGACCTAAGTCACTGGTGGCTTGGTGTTCCTTGTTGCTTTATACCTTGATGAAAGTTTTCAATGCTATGTTCTACTTTACCAAGAGTATGAATGTGGGTTCATACTATGCTAAAGTGTGGGATAAATGTAGTGTTTTAAATTATTGTATCCACATATACTTTAATGCTCACCTAGGCCTCATTTTAGCATTCTTGGCCTCATATGAGAGATCATGCTTGATCCTACTAATTCTAGTTAATATTTTGGATTCATCTTTACATTTTAAACCTTAGGGGACTAATTTTGGTCATTGTTGGAAGGAATGCTTGTCTATGGTCACACTCTCAAGATTAGGTCATCTAGGGAGACTAAGTCCCTGTAATTGGGGCCCAAATTTGAATCGTGTAACAATTACATTGCAAGAGTGATAAATTTTATCCTGTGTTAGATTGCTTCAAAATTCAACTCCTAAAATGATAGGAAGAGGTATAAAAGCAGGTTAGCCACCCTAATTTTCACATCTAATCAAGACATCACTCAATTTCATTCTCAACTTGAGCGTTCAAGTTCTCAAGTCATCAAGAGCAAGTGATCAAGCATCCAATACATTGAAGACATGTAGTTTTTAGATCTAAAGAATTCATGATGGCATCCATGATCATCATTTCCTATAAGTCAAGTCTACAAAGTCAACATCCATATTTATGATAATTTTGACACAAAGAGGGTCTACGAAGGTATAAACATCTATTTCTCAAATTGATCCTCTGCTACCTAATATCATGCTTTAATTTCCAATTCAATTTATTTCAATTTCAAGGTTAATTCCTAAATTGGGGTTTGACCTAGGAAAATCCCCATCAGCCCAACGAAATCTACTTTTTCTGTGTATAGGTGATAGGTGGTAAATGTATAGATTTAGGAGTAGATTGAATACTAGAAAGAATATATAATGTCATTTCACAAATTTGAAAAGGGCGGGATTGGGTGGATTTGATTGAATACATCTCAGGACTATTTTGATTTGATCAATTGAGTCCCTTTGATTCTTCTCCAATTTTGACCACAAGTTCTTCTCTATCCATACTTTCTAGATCTTCTACTAAAATTTGCACATTTTATTTTTGTTTTGTTATATATTTTGAAAACCATAATTTATTCATGCTTTTCCCTAGTTCTTCCATTCCTTTTCCATAATTACATAAGCATCTTTGACTCCTAATGAAGGATCGTTGAATTTACTTTGTGCATGAAGAACCTTGAGCCAAGTTGATCATTCTCCTTCCAATGTGAGTGAGAAATAGGCCTAAGATTCCTAGCTTGCATGCATAGACTAGAAATCCCTATATTTACATGATTACACTTTCTAACAAAGATCGAGACACTTACTAAATGGTTCTTGAATCCACACCTTTGTAGTCTCTTCATAAGTTGGGTGTGGGTTGTTTCAAACTTGATAGAAGGATTGGAAATAATTTCCAAATACTCTATGTCAGAGTTACAAGCCTCTAAAGGGTATTATTGGACATGTAATCACTTTCACATGTATGTGTGATCAACTTAATTATCATTGGTAGTTTTGTTCTTCTAGTGGGTATGTGTACCAAGTTGTGGACCAAAAAGGGGGTATAAGTGGACACATTTTTTCTGAAATTGGGTAAACCTGAACTTAGAACAGGCGTTTGAGGGTCATGAAATAAAAATAAGATGTGTAATAAATAAAAATTGTAGTAGTCTGAATATAGTTTCTAAAACACTAATTTTTTTAAAATACCGATAAGTTTAAGAGGGTCAAACCTTGCGCGCATGAAAACATTTTCCTGATTTTTTTGGAAAAACATAACATAGTTGTTTCCATGCGTGGTATGAGAGATATATTTATATTAAGTAATTTTTAAATCTCTTTGGTAGGATGATAGGTAAGAGTGAGATCTAGAAGTTGTGTATTTTTTTGTAATTTTTTAATGAGTATTGTTTTCCTGTGATTTTTTGAACTGATCGCATCCTGAAAATTTGGCACATGTTCGTGCGTTGGGCATAACTTGCATCAAAATAATAAAAAATGAATTTTTTTTTAAAAAAAAGTGTATAGAATCAAGTGTAGAACAATAAAATGTAATTTATTTATAATTTATTAAGTATATCAAAAGTTATTAAAAAAATGGTAGACATATATCTATGAGGATAATCAAGACAACGGTAAAGAAAATTAAAGTTTACTATGCTAATGTTGTCCAAAAATAGAAATATTTATATGGTTAGAAAGCTAAGAAGACATATGAGATTATGGTGAAAATTATAAAGCTACCCAGTTGACAAATTGTAAACCTAATGAAGATAAAGTCAAGAATTCATCTTACAAGATGAAAAAATGTCTAAAAGAACAAAAATGGAGGGAAAATGAGCCTCCAAGCCTTTGGGTCATTTTTCAAGCCTCTTCCCGAGCCATAACCCGATCAGGTTTTGAAAAAAAAAAGTACTTCAAAACCCAATCGGGTTTTGAAGAAGTAAAAACTATTCATTTTACTCTCCATAACCCAAGCGGGTTATGAAGAAACTAAAATAGGCTTTTCTTCCGGAAGCCATAACTTCCACATACGGAGTCCGATTGACTCCATTCAAAAAGTGTAGGAAAGATCTTGAGACGGTCTAACACATGATTAACCTAAAATCATCTTTAGTTATCAACATCTTTTTTCCATCCATTTGAATCAAGTAAGGTATAAAACAAGTACTTATTATTGCCCATACATGCAACATATAGGAAAATGAGTGCTCTCTCTCTCTCTCTCTCTCTCTCAGAGAGAGAGAGACCAAACTATGCCCTTAAGTGGCAATGAAAAATTAGCAAATGAGGGTTAGTCAACTTGACGTGAAAATTTCAACTAGCCATATGAGAATGCATATAATTATTTACACACCTAGTTTAGGGTTATAAGAGAAGATTTAGTTGAATCTTATAGGGAGTGTGTGAAGCAAATTAGAGGGAGTTACAAGAAAAAAATGGGATTTTATTGAGCGGAAAGGGTCCTCTCATTTCTAGGTTTATAACTCTATTTAATATGTGGGGATGAGAGGAGGTAAAGATGGTGTAGAATTTTGTCTTTCATTAAATATTATGTTTATAGAGAATTTATTTTATCTGGAAGCCAAAACAACTCAACTTGAATGTAATTTTGATTGGAAACAAGTCTGCAAATGTGATTCTATTGATGATAGTTAGGAGGTGGCCATTAATCATGGGCTCAACAAAAAATTGGCCATTATTCAGGGCCCTCCTGGCACTGGAAAAAAATTTACCAGGTTGCAAATTGTAAAGTCTTTGCTTCATAAGATTTCAAATTCCTCTGGTCCCATTCTCATAGTGTGCTTTACTAACAAAGCTCTGGATCAATGTTTGGAGGGAATATATGAATATGAGAAAAGTCTAGCAAGGTTAGGATCTAGAACTCAGAGCTCAATTCTTAGGAAATGTACTCTTGACTAGGGACAAGAGAGAATATCATATTGTTTTCTTTGGTAAGAAACATTGAATTCCTAATTTGAATGTAAAAACATCAAAAAATATAGGATTTCTTAACATTCCAAACATGACTTGTGTTTCCCTTTCTAGGGCTAGAATTGGTCTGTATATCTTTGGAAATGCCAAGCTAGTCTCAGACAATTCTCCAGTGTGGAGTGATATCATAAAGAATTTTACAGATAATGGGTATGTTTGTAGTGGAATACCAATATACTATCCTAAACATCGAGATGATGTTGGACATGTTGTTACCAAATATCATGATTTAAGGAGGTATGGTGATGGAAGTATGAGATTTTGTACCAGGAAATGCAAAGAAAAATTAATTTGTGGTCATCTTTATCCTAGGAAATGTCATCATGGATGACATGTAAGAATTTGATTTGTAAGGCTCGATGTATGAAGAATTTTGAATTTTGTTGACATGTCTACAGGAAGGTCTGTCATGCAACTTCGTATGACCCCTTTTGACACATTGGAATAATCAAGTGTGTTTGAAGGGGTCATAGGACCTCTTAGGACACACTTGAGTGTTCTGATGTGTCAAAATGGGTCATGGGGACTTCCTAGGGGTCCTAGTACACCTTAACATGCATTAGGACCCCTAGGAAGTCCCTGTGACCCCTTTCAACACATTTCAACACTCAAGTGTGTCCCAATAGGTTGTAGGACCCCTTAGGACACACTTGAGTGTTCTAATGTGTCGAAAGGGGTCATGGGGAATTCCTAGGGGTCCTATTATGCTTTATCATGTGTTAGGACCCCTAGGAAGTCCCCATGACCCCTTTCGACACATTGGAACAATCAAGTGTGTCCCAAGGGGTCCTACAACCTCTTGGAACACACTTGAGTGTTCCAATGTGTCAAAAGGGGTCACGGGGACTTCCTAAGGGTCCTAACACATGATAAGGTGTACCTTCCAATATTTTATTAATGTCTTGTTCTATTTCACTCACTTGAAACACCTATATACTAGGAGGGTATTAAATTGTAATAACTATGTACGAAAGGTTGGAAGATTGTAGAAAAAATCATGGATGGCCATTGAAAGAAGCAAAGGAAACCAATCAGTCATTTAAAAAATTCATGGGTGACCATTGAAATAAGCTATTTTGTTGGAGGGAAGAGCAGAAAACTTTCACTAATTTGCAATGGTCCGAAGCGAAAGGAGCAACTCTACTTCTAGATGTATTTCAGATTGTCCATCTATACAGTTTGGTGAAGAAGGGTGTGCATTTTCTGATTCCTACTGCTATATTTCACTCACTTGAAACACCTATGTACTAGGAGGGTATTAAATTGTAATAACTATGTACAAAAAGTTGGAAGATTGCAAAAAAAAATCATGGATGGCCATTGAAAGAAGAAAAGGCAACCAATCAGCCATTTAAAAAAATTCATGGGCGGCCGTTGAAATAAGATATTTTGCTGGAGGAAAGAGCATAAAAATTTCGCTAATTTACAATGGCCTGAAGAAAAGGGAGCAACTCTACTTCTAGATGTATTTAAGGTTGCCCATCTATACAGTTTGGTGAACAAGGGTGTGCATTTTCTGATTCCTACTGCTCCAATTGTTACCAATTTGTGCCTCCTAAATACTGTGAATATTCCCATGTACATATCTTTTATATGAACTTCATGGGGTGAAGGAAGAAAACAAAATACTTAGGGCAGAGGGTGAGAAAAAATTTGGAATTACTGAAAATATGCGAGAAGAGATGAGATTATTGCGAAAAGAGGGGGAAAATCAACTGGGTCAAATTATCCAAGCCCTGAAACAACAAATTTCATCATTGCATGCAGAGAACGAGAAGAAATTGGAAACAATTCAAAGAATGCAAAAAGAGATTGAAATCTTGCATGCAGAGGAAGCAAAACAAAGTGAGAGTGCAGAAGAGGAGATTGGGTTTCTTTGGAAAATCTCAGGTGAAGCATTGGCTAATCCAAATGTCACGCTTTATGCTTCTGATGGTTCAATATTTCAACTGCATTCTCTCATTCTTGTGAGTGCTCTTTTCATTTTACCCTTGTTTTAAAATTCCTAGGGGTCCTAACGTGTGATGAGAGAGAGAGAGAGAGAATACTCATTTTCCTATACGTTGCATGTATGGGCAATAATGAGTACCTATTTTATACCTTACTTGATTCAAATGGATGGAAAAAAATTTTGATGACTATAGATTATTTTAGGTTAATCATGTGTTAGATCGTCTCAAGATATTTCCTACACTTTTTGAACAGAGTCAATCAGACTCCATATGTGGAAGTTATGGCTTCCAGAAGAAAAGCCTATTTTAGTTTCTTCATAACCTGCTCGGGTTATGGAGAATAAAATGAATAGTTTTTACTTCTTCAAAACCCGATCAGGTTTTGAAATACTTTTTGCTTTTCAGAACCTGATCAGGTTATTTGAAATTTAGAAAACTGGTTGGGTTCAAGACAGATTGCATTTTTTTATAATATTTTCTAGGTTTGGTTACCAAGCCTAGAACAATTTCAAATTTTCAATAACCCGATCGGGTTATATGAAATTTGAATTTTTCTAAAGATGTGTCGACTTTTTTGGTCCACAACTTGGTGCACACACCCTAGTAGGATATAAATTTTTAAGAGGTTTTTGGGTTGTTGTGCTTGAGTCAAAGATGACTCACTTTGCTCGTTGTTTTTGTATAAAGGTCTTATTTTGGGGACCTGACTCACTCGTATGAGCATTTTGATGATGAATTATCCTTTCTATGAGAAAATTGAATCCCTCAAGCACCTTTAATATTTTTTTTCCTTGGCTCAAGAAGCTTGGAACTAAAATCCACTTTGTGCTTGAATAATCTTGAACCTAGTGGACCATTCTACTTCCAATGTGAGTGGGAAATAGGCCTAATATTCTTAGCTTTCATGTATTGACTAGTAAACCCTATTTTCACACCATTACACTTTCTAAACAAGATCAGGACACTTACTAAATGTTTCTTGAATCCATACCTTTGTAGTCTCTTCATAAGTTAGGTATGCATTGTTTCAAACCCTGATGGAATGACTAGAAATAGTTTCCAAATACTCTATATTAAATTTGTAGGTCTCTAAAGGGTATTCTTGGATGTGTCCTCCCTTGCACATGGTTCATCAACTTAATTCTCATTGGTAGTTGCATTCTTCTAGTGGGATATGATAAAAATTTTAAAGGTGTTTGGGTTGTTGTGCTTGAGCTAAAGCTAACTCCTCTTGGTGTTTGTTGTATCAAGGTCTTCTTATGGGGACACATCTTTCTCATATGACCATTTCGACTCCAAATTGTCATTTTTTGTGAGAAAATTGAATCCCTCAAGCACCTTTTCTAATTCTGTCTCTGGGCTCAAGAATCTTGGAGCCAGACTCATGACTTCTTTAGGCCCTTCAAACCTACCTCTTTCTCATGGCACACAGTTCTTCTTTGGCCTAGCCTTCCCCTCAATTTTACCCAAATATGACACAATTTGAGGTGGAAATTTTATTCAGTATTTGAAAGGATAGAAATGTTGCTTTGTTTAATTATAATATTATTGATAAATATTTTTCTTTCTATTCTAAAGTTATCATTTACTTTAATATACTAGTACAGATTTCGGTGCAAGCTAGAAAAGTTGCTCTTGAATTTTCTCATCTCTGAGATTTGTTCGACCATTCAAGCAATGCCCTTGCACTATATGTCAAGTTCATCCTGTATTCACTTTTGCTTGCGGGCATCTATGTGGACATATCCACTCTTCCTATTGGGACAACCATGGATATTGTGAGTCTCACTCTCATAGTCCAATGTATTATATTCCTAGGAACTCTATTCCTCATGGAGGGTGGCTTTAGCTCTCGCATCCACCATCTCCTTGATGAGACACTACCTTTTTGGAACCCTAGTTTATTTCTCTATGTTGGTCACAATCTCTCGAACTCGCATGCAGTTGTCCTCGTAAGGAGAATGTTGATGTTCTCACTAGGTGGGAGCCAATGATATTTGAAGGAAAACCCAATGATCAAGATCCTTCTTGGTCTAGCATAACCTTGACTACTTTATTATTTTTTTAGTGTTGTTTCTAGACTAGATCCTTTTCATTCTTTAGTTCTATTGTAAGATTAAGTTCTTTTGCTAGATTCATGGGTGTGCTTCTCTAACGCCTTCATCCTTTTTTCTTAATATTATAATTTTTAATATTAATATTAATAGAAATTTAAATAAATATATTAGAAAAAAATAATACCAAGCATAAGTGCAAAATTAAAATGGTTAAAGGTGTGGGCATGCCATGTTTTATCCCCGTAAAGAAATTAGGGCTTGTTTTTAGCTCAAATATGCCTCGAATTAGCATTATCTAATTCCCAGTTTTGTTTCTTCTATGTTTGTGTCCATCCAAAAAAACTAGAATTGGAATTTTGAATTTTCCAATTCCAATTTTTATAAAACCAAATTTAATATCTCGTCAGATCCATGACTTCTCCAAACTTTCATTCTGAAACACATTGGTATATTATATTGCTATAAGGATGTAACACACACACACACACACACATATGGGTATGTGCAAGATCATGGGGGACCAAAAAGTGGCGATGTGAAAAAATCCACTTTTCACTCATCCAAAAGCGCATGAAAATGTTTGTTGAATTTTTAGTAGGTCTGGGTGTCAGTACACCTGGGAAAAATTGACACCAAAGCACAAGCCTAATCGGGTACATGATTTTTTCGGGTACCCAAAAAAATTGGGTACATGAAACCTGTGACATAAATAAAAACCTGCGAGCCACTTTCCTCATTTCTCTCATTGTTTTGGGTTTGGAAAATGACTCTAAATATCCTATACACAATTTTTTCGGGTACCTAATTGCTCCAACAACAAATTTGACTCCACAATTTATCCGATAAGTAAATTCTTGCTATATCTTGATTAATTTTTTTCATTTTCATGTTAAATGTAGTGTTTTTGGTTAAAATGAGGTTTTGTATTGATTTTTTTAATAATATATGAAATCAATTTGAAATTTATATTTTTATATTATTTAATCAGACATGGCTGACAACAATGAAGATAATAACCCTCCCTCGCCAAATAATGATCCCCAAAACAATCCAAAACCACTTAAAAACCCTCAATCTTTAGAGGATTTGATACAAGAGAATTTGAACACTATACAAGGCTTCAAAAATATGTATCAAAATATACCTATGTTAGCTCCTATGCTTGCCACCCTAAATACCATTGTTGAAAACATTGACACCCTTACGCAGCAACATAATGCTGCTCTTCATTGGCGTGATGATATGCACGCCCAATTTGATGAAGGGCTTGACCATGATGGGGTTGCAACCCTTAATATAACTAAGGAAGATATAGCCTCTTTTTTTGTTAATCCTAAAACTAGATTAAAATTTGACCCCAAAAAGCCCAAATTATCAATAAAATGGTGCATAAATGAAGCAATGCGCACACACTTTTGGGATTGCTGGTGCATGGTTTTTGATAAACCACCCCATGGCAATTTGGAGCTCCCTTTCTATTTCATAAAAAAATTGTATGCTGAGTTTGTGCTTAGTCACAATGTTAATTATTGGAGCATGAGGCCCAACATGGGCGTAGGCAGAGGAGCTCCTTAGACTAGGCCATTTTCCCAGTGCAAAATGGCCACTACCTTTGTCCCCCCCACTAATGTCTCACCCCCTCCTCCAGTGTAGCATCCCGATATCATTGCAGAGGCTACCTCACAGATTATTAGGGCCATTCACATGCTGAGTGATCAGTTGATCATGCAGACCAGGTCATTGTTGCCTCCTGGTGTGGATGATGCTGGCACATCGACATCTGGCAGCAGTTCACATGTATGCGTGCCCCATACTTGCATTATGTGCAAGAATTTGTGCCTCAAACCGCTTACTGATGCTAATACATATCAGTATGTTATTGATGAGGAGGACACAGGAGACACAGCTATAGAGGCTGCAACACCTCATGGAGCATCTGCGTCTCATGAGAGTGCTGAGGAGGGTTACGCAGAGCCATGGAGTCTTTTTGATACGATAAGAGTAAACATTATAAATAAATTTTTCACATGACTTATTTAATTTAAAAATAATTTATTTATTTAGATTAGTTTTAATGACTGCATGCACTTATGTAAACATATTTGGTCCATTTATGTCCAGTCGATGAAAGAGGAGGAGTTGAGACAGGTGGATGACTCCACACTTTTGGCCATTTCATTTGGCCTTAACACCTATATGGTATATTATAAATTATGTACCCATTAGTTTTTTTTATATCATTTGGTGTACATGCTGAAATCTCTATCAATTAGAGCAATAAAATTCATACATTTACTAATATATTGTCATCTTATTGTACTCTTCCAAGTCTCAACTGATGTTAGTGGGGGGCAAAAGGGGGTTCCTTTCTCATGCATCGACAAAGGAAAGGTAATTAATTGTTTAAGATTGATTATGCATGCATATGTATTTTAGTTGTGTGTAGTAATAAATATTTTACATGCACTTTATTGTATAGGGTGTGGCTCACGACGATGTCCTGACACAGGTTCGGGAGCCTAGGCTCACAGGCATCTCGATTCGGGGTGATAACCCAATTGTACGTAGATTTGTACATATTGTTATTTGTATTTTGTAACCAGGGTTGTTATGATGAAGTACATTTATATATAATTGACTATCTTTTTGACTCTCATAGGTTACTCCTAGTGTGAGAGAGGCCCCATGAGAATCATTCCTATCTTTGTTGACCCAGCCCACTATTCCAAAGGAGGGATCGGTGGATGTAAGTTTTAATTTTAGTTCAATCAATTTGTAATTTTATTATGCTATCATCCTATTTTGTAAATTTAT
>MU228210.1:52588-67020 GCA_018584345.1 Thuja plicata
AGTAATGCATATAAGTAAAGTATTCACAAAATTACTGTATACACTGACGGAGTGCACACCGACGGATAGAGTAAAAGAGAAAAGTCACAGTATTACCTGACAAACAAATGCACAACATTACCGACAAGCAAAGCATAGAGTAACCCAACAGAAAAAATTATAGTGTTTCCTGACAGATGAAGATCCCAAAGACAATTGAAGTCACACCGACGGAACAGTCAGTTATCACCGATGACTAACTGAAGTATTGAATGACAGAACAAAGAGTTCAGAAATGACAAAATGCTTAGCTCTCAAGAGCTAAAAATAGACTTAACTGATACTTATCATTGTTTTAATCGACAAGATAAAGCCGAGGATAAGTAAAGGATTTAAAGCTACTTTGTCCAGTTGGCAAGAAGATCTCTACGAGATAAAACTGGAGTTTTTCTTTAAATCTAATTGGTGATAATTGTGGATCACGCCAAGATCAAGAAAGCCAAGAAATGGTGAATCATGTCTATAAAGAGACAACCCAATTCATTACAAATTGTGGGGTGAAGAGAAGAGAAAATAGATGCTGAAGAGATTTTGAAGGAGAAGGAAGTCTTCATTCAGACCTGATCAACAAGCTGAGGAAAGAGCTAGATTTTGCAGACACCGACAAACAGTGAGACAAAATCACAGAGAAAAACAGTGTGGAGCAAAGGTATTCAATTTATTATATTGATTAGAGAGGTAATGCACTTACAATAGATCTGAAAATTTGCAATTCAAGTTGTATGTGTGAACATATCACTTTAGTGTTTCAGTTTAACCATTGAAGCATCAAGTCTCTTAACAGAGCAAGACTTAAAATTCTTTTGTAATTGAGATATATCCCAAGGAGTATCAAAAAGTTTGATCATAGAAAGTAGCATTGGATATGCCCGATACCTATTGATAGGCCAAGTGAGTGTTTGATAAAGGATGGTAGCATTAGATGTCAGATACTAAGTGAAAAAATATCTTTTAAATCCTCTATAAAGGTCACACCTAACAATGTGTTTGTAACCTTTAATAGGGTTGGCTCTTAACCAAGCTCACTTTAGAAGAGTGAAAATTTGGGGTACCGGTCCCAATGGTTTTTCCCTTAATAGGGTTTCCACGTTAAAAATCCATGTGTTATGTGTTTATGTTTCATTACTTTACTATTTTGCATTTCACATAAGTTATTCTGGATTGATCAGTATACTCTAGTTATTTACTGTGTTTTGGTAAATAGAAAGACTACTTATCGGTAAACATATAGAAGAAGGTTTTACAAAGCATTCCGACAAGTAGTAATTGGTTATAAGTATTTCAAGACATTAATCTTGTAGGATTGAGTATAACTGGAGGATCAAAGGTGGTAATAATTTTTAAGGGTTGATTTAAGAATTAATTTTTGAGGCCACTAATTCACCCCCCCTCTCAGTTATCACTAACACTTCCAATCGTCAAAGTTTTCAGGATCAAACTTTAGACTATCATTCCTATAGAATTCCATCTTCAGGATCACCTCAAGCTATTAAGATTTCTCTCTAAGGACCAGTAGCTCTAATAAAAATTGTTATGAATAACACTCCACCAACACAACTGAGAGGCGGGGTGAATTAGTAGAGTGACATATTATTAAACTTTAAATTTTTTTATAACAAAACTTTAATCAAATGAAAACACAGTGAGCATAACACCATAACCTAATATTTTTTTTTCAAGGAAACCCTATTAAAGGTAAAACCCTGGTGGGAATTGGCACCAACAAATATTGTACTCAGAGTATAGTATCCCTACTAAAAGATTTAGCCCTGTTAGGAGCTTATTAATGCATATAGTACATAGTTCCTATTAGAGGAAAGACCTTGTTAGGAGTCAAGAGTAACAAGAGGCTCACCGCCTAGGCACACTTCTTAAAGAAGGTTAAATCCACCTCTAGAACTCACTATCTAAAATACAAATGTATATGAAATATACAATCCAATGAACTATCTAATAGCAATTATCTTTGCTTAGTCAGTTCCAATTAAGTCTCTTAATCACAACCTCTTCTCTACATTTAGCAGACACAAGCTTGCAACTTCCACATTGTACATACACTACACCACTTTTCAATAAGAAAAGATCTCTCCTTTATACACTATTACAATAACCAATTAAGGATTTCTTAATGTACAAATAATAAAATAGACCCTTGCTAAGATACACAGGGTACCTTACACAAGTAAACATTAATTAAAATTCATCAAATACATTCAGGGATCCAAAATCCATGCTCGCCACCTTTTAAACATGTTACACCTCTCCATTCGGCCTCAAATAGATCTTTGCAAGATCACACACTTCAGTTGACCTCACCAACAACATAGCAACCCAAGAATCATAAGAAACATTCTCAAAAGATTCTTCTACCATGCCTTAAGCTCACATGTCTCAACTTGTGCTCGCATCAAATATATCTCCAAAATACAGAGACTAGCTCTATCACAGTCCAGTAACCAGTTTCCAGTAAAACCACTTTATCTTATTATATCTGCAACATTATACCAAGTGATATTAGAGATAAGATCACAACACATCCCTTTACTCATCCCTATCTTCACATGCTCTGAATCAATCGTACAGTGCTCGTACACTTTTGTTAGTCATCTATACAGTAGCAATAACCAATCTATTTGTCTTCTTCTGAAACATATGTTGAAATCAATGACAAAGAATGAATGTCAACCCCTCTCACTGATCTAATTCCAACCCGTCAATGACAACATTTTATCATGCAGGTATCAATATTTATTATCTTTTCCAGTTAGGTGATCAATGCCAACAATCTCCCCCTTTGGCATTGATGGAAAACCATTTCAAATCCAAATGTGTATAGAACAATTAAAAACAAATCATAACACATTGTTCAAAGTAAATCACAATAGGACTTCACCAAAATATTTCCAATTCATTAACTAATAGGTTTCCATATACAATACTGTTCCATTGCAGTGCTCCCCTTTCATTATACTCCATAAATAAATACCAACAAAACAAAAAAATATATAAATTGTATTGTTTTGTTACAATATATTCTCCCCCTTTTGTCATCAAGGATAAAGGTGCATTCATTCAAATATTCACTACAACTTGTCAAATATGGTTGTGTAAGCTTTCTTTGCTGCACTCAAATTATTATCCTAGGTTGTTCTCAAATGTACAAGTGCAATAGTCTAACCAATAAGATTACCATGCAGTTCTTCTAATTCCTCCAGTGTAGTGGGCTTAGATTTCCCAATCAAAGACTTAGAATGATTAACACTCATTAACATAAGATCTACAATAGGGACTAAGAATGAATTCAAATCAAGTAAATTGTTCACCTTTTGTGCATGCTCATCCTGAACTTGTTTTAGTTGACCTCCTAGATCTTCGACTTTAGCTGTATAGACTGTAGCAATGCTAGAGGTTTCATCAAACTTCTCATTTGTATCATTCAATTCCTTCTGAACTTCTTCTGCCTTCTTATTTGTATCACTTGTGAACTTGTACAATTTTGAAACTTTTGTCAATATGTCACCAGCAACTTTCAAATAACCTCTTGTATGCTCAACTTCTTTCTATAAATTTTATTTGGTTGTTGCAATCTTAGACTTTACCTTCTCCATCCTTTTCTTCTCATGGTAATATTCATCTATTCACATTGAAATTTTATCCAGTAAAGCTATATCTTGCAATATTACCTTCTCTAACTTATCCATTTGATCAATGACATTTTCTTGTTCATCCATCTCAGCATCAGGTACTAAGGTGTGCAATATTTCCTTTGTTGTCTTGAGTACTCTTCCCTTCTTCTTCTTCAGCCTTTCACTGTTCTTCTCAGCTTTTACTTTCAGCTTATCTGACAGGACCATCATCTCCTTAGGACTCAATAATTTGAAATCTAAATTTTATATATCCATCTCTTCAATGGCTTCCTCTTCGTCAGATACTTTGGGAAGTTGAATACTTACTCTTTTATTCTTCTTTGCTGACTCACTAAGCTCCAAATTTCTCTTTACCGGGTGCTCCTCTGTTGTGGTTGTCTGAACATTGGTAGGAGTTTTCAATTGCATAGCTGAATATGTGGGAGTGAGATTAATTATGATTCTAGGTGATTTCTTTACCTCCTCATAAGGTATTTTCTTAATCACTACCTCATCTTTCTTTACTTCCTTAGGCTTATGTTCCTGCTTCTCTATCTCTTCCACATGTTCAGTAATGGCCTTCAGAACTTCTTCAGTTACTTCTGGTGGTTCAAGAATTTGTACCTCATCTTGGTCTTATTCCCCTTATGCTTCCTCATCAGAGTGCTCAGGTTCCTCACCTTCCACTTCTTCATCCCCTTCCTCTTGGGATTTTTTAGATCTTTCAATGTAATTATTCCAAATCGTAATTGTCTCTTCATGTAGACCCTGTGTTTCTCCCAACATAATCCTAGTAACTTTGTTCTTGATAGGGAAACAATATTTATGTAAATCAACAAAATATTTAATCTCACTGGTATCTAATCTAGTATTACATTCCATTAGTGCTTTCTCTCTTACTTCACTATCAATGCTTAAGGTTTTCTTCCATATCCCATTTATTATATCAAACAAAATTTCAGAAATATGACCTCTAAGTTCAATAGGGCTTCTGTTAAACTTTTTCATTCTCTTTATGATTGCATTTTCAATTCTTCTCTTAATTTCATCAGTATGACATAAGCCATACTTCTTAGAAACTCCACTTAATCTTCCAAGCGTCTCAATGTTATGTATAAATTCATCAACGAAAATGCCTTTAGAAGTTATACCTGCTTCCTTTACCTCTTTCACTTCCTTGTCTAAAGGGGTGTCCTCATCATTATCCTTTGTTACTTTAGCCTTTTGCTTGGTAGATGCAGATTCTGAGCCTTTGGCTTCTCTAGCTGGGGTTCTCCTTGTAGGCATCAATGATGTGGTTTTGTAGGTGTCTTCTTTTCTTGTTGTTTTCCCTTTCTTATGTATGTTTTCTTAGATTTTATTGAAGTTTCCTCTATCGATTGTGCAGATGATATTGAAGGGGTCTCTTGTGCTGCATGAGAGGTAGAAATTTTTCCTCCAAACTTAGCCTCTAAATTTGTTAACATTCTTCTCATCTTTCTTTCTATTACAACCTTTTTGAGTTCAAGCTTAATTCTAGAGCTTGCTTCTTCAAATTTTCCAAATCTTTTCTTAGTGTTATATACGGGCTTACTCATAAACACCCGTACATATCTATCTATCTCATCTTCATAAATCTCATAACTCATTGTAGGAATCCATAATGTTATGGGTATAATAGGTTGAAGTATACATGTGCTTGTGTCAACTAAGAAACATATACCATCCTTATACTTATGAACTATACCAGGTGGTATTCTCCATTTCTTATGCATAGAAGATTGATTTTTTTTGAATTATCCCCACATATGATTGTCAATTTGATCTCATAACTCCTTAACACAATCAGAGATCTGTGCTACCATAGGTATATCTTCTTTCCATTCAACATTTCCTTTTCCTAGGAAATACTTTTGAAAATAAAAGAAAATACAAAAAAGTAATGACCCATACTCAAATGACTTCTTATCATTTGAAATATTTTCCCTATTAACAACCATCTAATCAACTAGAAAATCACACAGGTTGTAAGCTACATTCTCATTCACCATTTTGTATGCAGCATGGATTGCTAATGTTGTTGTGCTTGCTTGAATGATAAGCCTTGTAACCTACAATCATCGCTACAAATCTTACAACATCATCAGGTATATCCATCACGGTCATGGCTCTGTGGTCTCTTCGTGATTTTGTCAATTCTACAACCACATCTCCAAAAAAATTTCTTAGGGTAGGTGACTCACCGGTTGCACTGAAACTTGTAGCTCATCTAATTAATTCACCAATGATCTTATGGTTCTCATCCAGTCATAGGAATTGATCATGAAATCTTCTTAGTCCATATCTTTTCCAGTTATTTTGGAAACATGTAGGAAAATCAAGTGCATTCATAATACCTCTATTCATTAGATGTATATATTCATTCTTCAAATTTAAAACTTCACACAACTTCAAATATCTCGCAATGATATCGGATTCTCCAAGTTCCTCCATCTTAAAATGGATAAAATAATGNTCCAGTTATTTTGGAAACATGTAGGAAAATCAAGTGCATTCATAATACCTCTATTCATTAGATGTATATATTCGTTCTTCAAATTTAAAACTTCACACAACTTCAAATATCTCGCAATGATATCGGATTCTCCAAGTTCCTCCATCTTAAAATGGATAAAATAATGTATGTCTTCTACCAACAAAACTCTAGGTGGGATTGAGGAAAATGCTCCAACTTCATCAACCTCAGTGATCTTCATAGGATGTAACCTGAATTGTGGTCGTGACTCCTCAACATGTGTAATTAGGGTAGGATTATCAATTTTTTGTGCCATGCTAAGCTATCCTTAAAAACCAAAATCACAAACGCAGTCTCAATCTATCAAATTCTTCACTTCAAACAGTTTCTCTGTTTGCATAGGGTTTTGCACTTTTTCACTCTTCAGATTCAACTGAACGGTCACTCAAAATCAGTTCACACTTAGCTCATAAATAATTCTCATGAAAGCAAAGTGTGCAGATGATATCATCTTATGTATTTATAATTTCACTAGGGTTTACCGTTCATTCTAGTTACCGTTACCTATTTGAGCAGTTAACCATCTTACCGTTCATTCATTTAATGCATAATGCTACCATTCGGTTCACTTCCAACACTAATATTTCACAACAGTTGTAAAATTTTCATAATATCATTAAAGATAGATACAGTGACACCAACTTACATCTTATTATGTAAATTTGGATTCTTTACAAATAATTTTGGGGGACCAGTTGATATGACATTTATTTTCTTCCCCTTAAGTCAATTTCTTGACCTAGTTAGAAGATGAACTCTCAACACTAGATGGTTGAGATCCCAATTCAGATGAATTTAATCCTCCTTCTTTCTCAACCCAAATTTTCTACATCTCACTTCTTACCTTTTAAACATTTACACTCTTCTTTTCTTCATTTTGTGGTGATCGGTTCACTAGACTATTTATCCAATCTCTAGCCAAATGAACCACTCTATTACATGCATAATAGATCATGCCATTTGATCCCTAGGATCCATGATGATTTCTCAAATTCATTCTTCTATAGTTTTCTACTATATGTCCATGAATTTTATAGTTTGCACAAATCACACCAAATTGTTGTTTTCTTCCATAAGTGTTTGTCGATGGCTTGGATGATCCAGAATTGTGCAATGCTGACCTACACTCTATGGATTTGTGTCCATACTTATTGCATTTGTAGGAATATTTATCCATTTATAGCATTAGGACCACATTCACTTTCTCTATGTCCAAACTGATTATAGTTATAACAATAACCATTAAAAGATTGAGTTTTAGGTTTTACTAGCCGGTATCTACAAACAATTGACGTGTGGCCTAAATTTCCACAATTTTAGCATGTAGGCTTTGATCCTTTCCTTTATTGACTACTGACATGTGACTTAGGTTCATCTTGTTTATCCTTGGTCTTTGATGATTCTCCAGTTTCCTGTGTACTTCTTCCAGTGTATCCTAATCCAGATGTGTCCTTAGGTCTCCTTTATTGATTAAGTTGTTTAAGGATCTTCAGGGTACTATCATGTCCTCTCTTAAGATATCCATGTGCCTCTTTTTATTTCTTTATTTTTTCTTGTGATTGTTTCAACTCATTCTTCAACATTTCATTTTCATCTCTCTGTTTTTCATTTACTTCTCTCACAGTTTCATTTTTTATAGTGATTTCTTCATTTTCTTCAACTAAATCACTCAACTATTTATAAATTACAATAGTCTCTCTATTGATGTGATGTCATTCCTCTTCCTTTTCTCTCATTTTCTCTTCAAGTTCTTTATTTTCATCTTATGAAGCTCTCTTCTGCTCAAGATATTCACACATAGCGATTGATTGTCCTTCAAATTCCTTTTTCACATTTGACAGTTCTTTTGTCAACTTTGCATTTTCCTTCATGAATTCATCCAGGGCTTCTTGTGCTTCGTCAGACATACTTCCTTCTGACAGTTCATCACAATAGTCTTGTGTATCTTTTACCTTTTCAGCCAACTGCTTTCTTACATGAAGAGATTTCCTTAATCTTTCTATCAAATCTTCAATTACTTGCTCATGAGTTTTTCCTCTTTCCATAGTGCTCAACTCGGGACCTTTTACACAAGTTGTTAAACTTTCCTTCAGAGTACCAAAGCTCTGATACCAATTTTTGGGTATGAGAACTAAGTAATGTACTGAGGTGGGGGGGGGGGGGGGGGGGGGGCTGAATCAGTACAGTCATCAATTCAACTTTTAAAACTAATTCTGAACATTGGTAACAAATACAACTAAAAACTGATTCAATATGCATTAACCATTATTGTTGAACACAGTCATAACCATAAAATATTAAATGTAACCAAAACATCATAACCATAGACACATGTGACACAATGATTTTGGTATCAGGGAAACCCTTATAAGAGGGAAAAACCACGGTGGGGATGGTACCCACAAACTTCACTATTGCAGTTAGAAGGTTCTTTATGAAAGGCTTACAAAAACTCTTTCTGAGAGTTATACATCTTGTGAGAGATGCCTAGTACAATATTAGATGTATAATGAAGACCTTTGAAAGTCTACCTCATGTAAGGATTAAAATATACAATCTAGAGATTCACCTTGTGCAAGGATTTAGAAATAAAGACCTGTAAGAGTCTACCTTGTTAAAGGATTCAGATTGCTGCAATTGTCAGAGAACAAGTGATTGATTTGTAGTAGCACTCCTTTCTTGTAAGATCCTTTAGATTTTGTAGCTTCTCAAACTTCCATTCAATCTGTGACTTAAACCTCTTCTTCAAATCTTTTTACAATCTCCTGTATCGGTCGCTGATTGATCTTGCAATAGTTCTTCCTTCACATTACTTTCTCTTCTCTTTCTCCAATCTCTCTTCACTCTTTTTCTCTCACCCTCCGTATCTATCTCACAAATAATATTTTGTATGATTACTTACTATTTTTTCCGCTTAATCAACACCATTGATTTTAAACTTGCTTTTAGGTCACTTAACACTTTAGGTTCAACTTCTTATAGAATGTTCCAAATCATCGTTAACCTTAGAAAAAAATATCCATCCAATCAAACCAATAGAATCTTGGCAATTCAAATAATATTCTCAACAAACTTCACCTTGAAATCTGTACTAATTTTTTATTTAGCGCTCACAGAAATAGTATTGCAAAGTTTATTCCAGAATATTGATAAACCATTCAACTTAGAATAATACTTTACCATTTTGAACATCGGTTGATCCAGGCATCTCTGAAATATCATTATACAACAGCTTGAAAAATCGCTCCTCATAACACTTTGATCTCAATATACATTCACCAGATTTCCAGTTTATTGTTGTTGTGTACCTTAGTCGGTTAGGTGTTCCATTAGATTATTTATTACCGGTTGTGGTCAATTATAGGGGTAGATTATTTAGTATGTTTGACTATCAATGACAATATTTGATCAGACAGGTATTAATGTTTATTATCTTTTCCAGTTAGGTGATCAATGCCAACAATCTTAACTCTTCACTCGTGTGGACAATACAATATCAGCTTGCACAAAAGGAATTCAGGTTGGATTCTCATGGTGTATGATAATATTTCCTCTTTTTGAGGTAAAGGAAGACTTATAATGATGTAAAACCTTATCATTCTAATAATGTCATTGCATCATTGCAGAGCCATCCATATTATTCATGTGGCTCATACTCTTCATCCCCCACCACGTCTTCCTTTTGTGCTTGTAGATTTTGACATGTAAACTCTTATCCCTACAATAAATTCACCTCACCAAAGCATGCAACCACATCATTGAAATTCCTATCCATTACAAAATTTTCCTACCTTAATATTTTAAACTTGTTTCCTATGTCTCCTCATACCCCAAAATGGTTATGCACTATAGAGTACACAACAACCAATGGTGGAAACTATCCATGAGTATAGTTGGTGGTAGTTGGTCTCTCTCTCCTTGCAAGAGAGTTTGAACATGAAGAGGGGTGAGCCTTTATTTCTCCAAGATCTGAAACAATCCATCTAAAGGCCCAATCCTACTATAGTGTCGTCAACCATATTCCATTCCCTATAAACATGGTTAAGTACAAAGAAATCTAGACCTAACAGAAGCTTATTAATATCACCAATAATCCACTCAATGGACTAGTTGTCCTTATCCTGACCTTTAATATCATCAACGATAGGTTTAGGGTCACTTTATATAGACAAAGCCCCAAATTCCAATTGAAATGGCAATTTTGATGCCCCAAAATAAAGTCATCCCTTCAACTTGATTATTAGTATTTCCTTCTAGGTTACTAGTATAAGATGCAACTATCTCTCCCAAGCTTTTCCTTATAACACCCCCATTCACAAAATTACCTTAGGTCCTTCTTGCAGCGCCATTAAAGTTTAGCTTATACAATCCAGGTCTAGGATGTCACCATTTAGTATTTCTTTGTTTAATTCTTTTCAAATTGTCAAATACAACATAAGAGGATAGAAGGTCCCAATTCTTAGCAACTATATCATTTAGAGGAGTAGGAGCAAAGGGTGAGAAAGGATAGGTAGTAACAGAAAGGTTGTCCATTAGAAGCTAATAAAAAAAAATTGAAAACTTCTGCAGGCAAGTTTTCTATTCCACAGAAGATCCTATTGTTCCTCTCCTTCCATATACTCCAACCAAGATGAGGGGAGATCAACCTCCACAAAATTCTTATAAGAGGATTATATGATGGCCCCATCCATTCCACTTTCATTTCTTGTATCTCCCTACCCATGCCCTAGTGAATTCCAAGCTTATGTAGCACCATAATCTAAAGATCTAGAGAAAAATTGCAATGGAGCAATAAGTGGGGGGTATTTTCATCCTCTTGTTTACATAGAACACATCTATTAGGGAAGTGAAACCCATGCCTTAACAAATAATCCTAGGTGATAATTTTGTTGTGCATAACTATCCACCTGAAGAAGTTTATATTGGGAATTAGTTGGGGGTTCCAAATATTTTTCCATAAACCAATGAGGTTGCCTACCTTCAAAAACACAATATATGTTGATTTAACAAAAAAAGTCACCCTTGGGGTTTCTGCTCCAAATGAACTTATCATCCCTTTGAAAAATAGGGATTCTAGTATCCTCTAACAACTTTTGTAGCTTCATAGCCTTGTGTAGCATATCAGGTTGGTTAAGGCAACACTGGGGAATGTCCTTCCAAGACTTTAAGGGTGATAAGTAGTTCGTCACCAGGTGTCCAATGAACATCTTAACGCTGCTACAAATATCTCTGAAGGTTTATGTAGAGCTAGGGGTTTATCCCCTAGCCAAGTACCCCCCCAAAACCTAATCTTATAGCCATTTCCAATCTTTTATTGAAGTCCCATATGAATAATATACCTGCACTTAAGGCTATTGTTCCATATCTTAGAGTCACTCGAGAATCCTTTAGTAAGAACCCAGTAAAAATTCTCAAAATTAAGATACTTACCACTCATTATGTTACACCAATCTACATTGTGTAAAACCAACCACCATCCTATTTCTGCCAATTTATTTTATTTTAATGTTGTTAATTAATTTCATTTTAATATTTATTTTATACATATATTAAAAAATAAAACATTACTTAGTTATTAAAAACTACACACACACACACATACACACATATATATACATATATGTATATATACATATATATGTATATATACGTATACATGTGCATGTATATACACACATACATATGCATATACATATACATAAACATAAACATATACATATACATGAGAGACATTGAAGTATATATTGTTAAGATAAGATGTAATTTTAAGCGCATGATTTTAAGTTTTTTGTTTGGATTTTTTTCATCTTCCTGATCTTAAGATTTTTATTGATAATATTATTTTTAAATTATAGAACGATAAAATTTACGATTTAAATTTTTTTGAATTTCAAACAATTTCTTTGTTCCATATATTTGTAACACAAACAATAATAATGACAAAAAGAAGAAGACCTTTAATTAGAAATCATAACTTCTATTAACCTTCCTTTCAAATACCAAACTTTTTGATTAACCACAAATATCTCAGTGTAGCTCCAATGATTTAATATCTTCACATACCTTCAAATTTCCAAATGTTAGGCAATGTTTAACATCTGTAAAGATAAAGTGGTAGTCACTATTAGTGTTGGCTTGATGTGGCATGTGGGAATCGTTGGCCTTCAAAAGGTGGGTCATTAAGTCATCTAGATAATGATGCCGTGAGAACTCAATTTTTATTTCTCTTCCTCCCACAAAATGACATTAAATTTTGGATAACGTTGTTTATTGAATTTCCAAGAGACCACAAATATATGGGATGTTAGTACAATTATTTTTATTTAATTATAAGGAAAGGACAATGTCCTTGTCCAAAGTGCACGTTTTTTTTTCCTTTTATTTGCCAAGAGGAAAACTTTTTGACAACTCCTCGTGCTTTTCCTCAACTTGAAAGTACCTCTTGATTTCTTCACAAATGTTGCTTTCATATCACAAGAATGATAGTGCTTAAGAATGGATTATTATATGGAGATTTTTTTTATGCATGTTGTAGAGGTGAAAATGATATATACTAATTTTTTTTTTCAAAATTTAAGTTGTATATTCAAATATTTTTTTTTATAGAACTTGATTATTTTTATTTATTTATTAATTTAAAATTTAAGTTAGTATTTTTAATATCTGTTTATTCATCTTTAATAAGATTATAATAATGTTTTTGTTCTTTGGACATGATTGACAGTGTAATTGTTTCTATAACTTTAAAATTTTGACCATTACCCATCAGATTGGTGATAATAATGTATAATTTTGTGACTATGGTCATATATTTAAACATATTATCTTTTTTGATACTTAAACTAGATTAAGATTGTGTGTGAGTTTTTGTATCAACATTTCGGATCACATTGCATGATACATCATCGAATAATGGAGAGCTAAGAGAGATAAGAACTTTGATTTAAAAAGATCACACACAATCTTAATCTGGAAGCATTATAAATAAGTTATGGATTATGGAAATTGTATATTATTAATAAGGTATCATCTTATCGCATTTGTACAACCTCAATTGATTAAATAACATCCACAAAAAGTATTGAAAGTATTTCTCCTCTTACAAGTACTCAATTGACAATTTTTTATTGTTATCATCATTTGCAACCAATCTCTTAATAATCAATCAAGTAACATTCATTATTGAAACATATTCTAGGTAGACTTGTTAGAAACATATTATTATTGTTTGTTGTCATTGATGTCAAACATAGTGTTTCGGAGGAGTTTGAGTTTGTGTTCGCTCAAGATTTGTGGTCTGAAAGTTTTTTGTTCTTGGTATTGTGGGTTTGTGTGTTGAACCTACAGTGCAGTGCAAGACATGTAAGTATCCCGAGAACAGTGGAAGACATGTATGTATCATGTATGGTTTCAAAACAATGGAAGACATGTATGTATCTTGTATGGTTTCAGAATAGTGGAGGACATGTATGTATCTTGTATGGTTTCAGAATAGTGGAAGATAGGTATGTTTACTGCGATCATGTGAAGATGATGTTTAATAATGCCTCTATGTTATACTCTTATTTTTGGAAGTCTATACGGTGTGGATGTCTATTGTTCACTAACAACGGTATTGTGTTGCAAAGTAAATAACTGTTTTATAGTTACAATTATTTGTACTTTCTAGAGTATTTTGTTTTGAAAATCTAAGTTCAAGATGTGTTGCTACTCATACAAATGGTTTCATGTTTTGATTTTGGTTGTGGCATTCTCTAGTGATCAGGAATGTGTTCCTAGTTTTTTGGAGACTGTATAATCTAGTCTTGCAGTTCTTTTCAGTTGTTGTTATGATCCAAAGATATGTTGTGCAAACTTCTGACGTGGCATATTAACACGGTGTGTTAACATGGCTTCTGATGTTGTGTAGATCTCTCCATAGTTTGTAGAGGTCTAGTTACAACTGGCACGTTGATAATTTTATTCTACACATTTGATTTATTTTTTGGCAGTTATTCTAGTTATTGTAGATCTGGCATTGGGATATGTGTAGTGTGTTCTTGGTCTGTCTTTCTCTTGGGATGGATCATGCTTTCAGATTTAGGTCTGGGTGTTATATTTATTGAATTTTGAAGTGTCATATTCAGGATTGGGTCTTATACTGATGAAGGGTGCTCCCCTTAATGCCACAAACACATAATAGAAACAGAGAAACAACAACAAATTTGCAAGAA
>MU228210.1:72266-88821 GCA_018584345.1 Thuja plicata
TGATCATCATTTCCTTCTTCGGCTTCATCCTCACTTTCATTTCTAACATTAAGATTCATTCCTCTATGAATCTCTTCTTGCAATGCTCGCACTTGTCTCTGGAGCTCTCTAACCTCAGGTGTCACAATGCTAGCTCTTCCACCACGTTCCCTTCGTGGAGGAATTTTCGTGATGTGCACTAAAACCCTAACCACGGTCCTGGTGCAAACTGTCTCAGAGTCAGTGATCTGTTTACACAAAAACCCTAACCCACGGTCCTGGTGCAAACTGCCTCACAGTCGGCGATCTATTTACACACTCAAAAACTTCTCGCTTTGATACCACTTGATGAAGGGTGCTCCCCTTAATGCCACAAACACATAACAGAAACAGAGAAACACCAAAAAATTTGCAAGAATAGGAAATGGGCTTCTTATTATCTCCACAAATGTGGAATTACAAACTTTCAGAATTACAATATGCAAAGCCACATGGGCATTCCCCCTACAATATTCTGTAGGACAAAGCCTCGAATTATTACCCAGATCTATCCAGAACTGCCCTAGACAACACTACGGGCCTTCTTTATATAGGCAATTTCCATCGCCCGAGAAGGTTCCAGAAATCTGGCCATTAAGGCGGACTACCCTTAGCATTTAATTATTTTTTTTCACTTTTATTACAAAAGGGTCGGCTTTAAATATTTACAAAATGTGAGATTAGGTAGCCCAACTTCGGGAAGCCATAACTTTTGAAGCGTAGCTTTGATTGGCTATTAAACCACTTTTCGGAAAGGGAAGATTGCAATCTATAGTGTCTAACTTGTGAAGCGCCAGTCAGTTGGGGGTTCGACCTCGATTCGGAGCCTCTAAGGTCCTGAAAATTGAGCTCAAAGATTTTGCACCCTAAAATCTCAACAGTAAATCCTTAATAACTTCACCAATACAGATGATCTGGCAATGAAATTCAACTGGCATTCTTATATGACTAAGATGAACCTTCACCTGGAAAATTAGAACATTCTGAGTTCAAATGACCAACTTACTAAAAATAGTAAGTTTCCAAAAATAGCAGCTTTGTACAAAATAGCCCTTATTGAATAGAAAAAACACATATTTTTTGGGTGATGCAAGATTGCCCTTACACCCAAGATGCTCCTGCATCATATACTTAATTCTTATCTCTCATCTAGATGGGTCCATGCTAAATGGGACCTATGTATTTAATGTTTATCTCTTACCCGTTTAGATCCTCGGTTTGAATGCTTTTGACATAGGGCTTATTTTAATTTTTCTATTTCCTTGGCAAAAATGAAACTTATTTGTAATATCTTCTGGCTTGGCTGACCTTGTTGTAGTGTCCAATGATATATCATGTATATAAGGATTGCCGGTGCTTTAAAAAAATAAAGAGTAAGGTGTGAAGCAAGTGAAATTTGCGAACCAGTTCAACAATCAACATAGTAGAGTTCAATGATAATGACAAAGAAGGAAAGGAAGTAATAGTTTGTTGCTAGAGTGGATAGTGTTTTGCAGATCAGTTGCATTATCAGGAGATTCTATCTTTATCTACTATGAAGAGGACTAAGTACTTCAAGATAGCGAGTCTTTGGTACTTGATTTTGTTACTATACCCACCCACTTTCAATACCTATCAATGGTCATTCCTCCTTCATTATCTGATACCTCTTCCACTAGACCCCACATCCTAAGGCCTACACTCACTTAACTCATCCACTAATGCATATTTGGTTTGGTGTTGTGACTTGTACGGACTTCCCCATTTCCCTTCCCTCTTCACACCCTGAAGAGTGTGGATTGAATTTTGTACTTGTATTTTATGATCGTGTTAGACCCTTGAGAGGTAGTACCACTGGGATAGACCTGGTAGGTGAGTTCTTAATGTTGATGCCTTATGGATTTTGGATGGTTATCAGACCACTAGGTTCCAGGATGTGCACCATTTCACATTGTTCTATGCTCATGTAGATTAGTCTAGGGTGCACTACATTGCACTAAGGTTAATTAATCCACCCAATCAGTATGTGAATGCAAGTGAGTGTATGTATTGTGTAATTGGTATGGTGCTAGGGATATGGAGTTATTTAATAAGACTTGTTGTGCTTAATGCTTAGTACTTAAAGGGTTTTTGGATGTGAAAATAAATCGATCGATTGAGTTGAGTCGTGATTTTCAGTAAATAGTTAAAACGATGATGCAAATAAGAATTGGATTGATTAAATCAATATATATTTATTATTTTTACATGCAGTAAGGTTAGTAATATTAGAATTGTTTGACATGTACTTCATGTCTATGAATAATAGATCTGATCCTATGAATGATTCAATATTTTTTTCATGATACTTATACTAATGATTCCTATGATGAAGATTTTGAGATGTATTTTTATCAGCGCTTAATGACTGACTAGATTAGAAGACTACTGTGATGCAAATTAATAAAGGATTTTGTGAGATCTCAAGAAAATGATTAGAGGAAGCCCGAAAAATGATTTGATACGTTATCGCATGTTGTCACACTATTTTGATATATTAGGCTCTCTTAGACGGTGAATATCGTATCATTAGACCTTATAAGATGTTTTCCTTTATGTTATGATGATGATGTCAAGATATACCTCATGTGTTCGGATTACTGATCTCGGTGATGTGATTTAGAGAATTGATTTGGATTCTGCTTATTTCATTTTGATGTGAAATGCATTTTTGGTTATGGATTTTGAAGTGAATATAAGTCAATTGAAATTGTTATATGATGTCNGATGTGATTTAGAGAATTGATTTGGATTCTGCTTATTTTATTTTGATGTGAAATGCATTTTTGGTTATGGATTTTGAAGTGAATATAAGTCAATTGAAATTGTTATATGATGTCTTGAGTATGCGATACTTGAGGATGCTTATGATAGATAAATTTTAGGAAGTTATATTATGATGAGATTTAATGATAATTGATGGGTTATATATTTGTGCTTGTGGAAATTGAATGACATATGCTATCCTAATTTATGATGAACCTTGTAAATGCTAGTACTGATGGAAGTGTTTTATGTTAATCATTGATGTTGCATTATTTATATGATTATATGTCTCTTTTCACGAGCTACTGATATTTTGATCTAGTGTGCAGGAAAATGACCATGGAATTTAAATGTGGGGAATAAAGGATGGATTAATGTGAATACCATGTTAAGCCAAGGTTAACTCCAAGGGGAGATATAACCCCATTGTTATGTGTTTATTTAGTAAATGTAATATTTGATTTTTGAATTAATTTGTAAATTATGTTATTGTGATTTATCCACTTGGCATGCCATGTGTGTGGTAATGTGATGTGTTTTCTTTTGTGGTGTAAATTGACACATGTGCATGTGAGTTGGTATGACCAAGTGAGTTGGAGTTAAGTATATGCTTACCTTAGAATAAACTTGTAGGGTCCCTAGGTTAGGTATCTTGGTTATAGTGTCATTGGAGGGAATCTCATTTTGCATTTTTTACAAGTCAACTTATAGTGGACTTATGGGGAGTTAAATGGAGCCCTAGGGGTTAGTTAGGGTTGGATTTAGATATCCCAATAGGTGTACTATGGGTTGGGGGTTAAATTTTGACCAATAGGATGCCCAAAACTTAAATTTGAGCTTTCAAAAAGTGCCTTCTTTAAGAGTGACGAAAATTTGTAAAGGACCAATCAACTTCATTTTTTCCGTAGCTTGGAGCAAGGTTGGTGCTCCTTTCATGGAAGAACCATGTTCTCAATTCTTGTGTTGTGTTTTTGTGCAAATGTAGCAATGTAATATGTTGTTGTATTATGAAGCTTCAATCCTCTTTCATGGATTTCTTCAGTTTGTTTTGGTTGCTTCTTTGTTTTCCTTTGTTGTTCTGGGTGTGCAATGCTACACTCACCCTTGGGAGGGAAGAGAGCATTAAGGGTGAAGTATTTGGGAATTCCCAAACAGTGTAGAGTCTCTCCTCATGGAGGAGAGGGATATGGAATGTAGTTTGGGCTTCATGTTTCCATTTGATGTACTACACTTTTGGGGTTGATAAGGTAAGGTTTTGAATGTGAATTGGGAGAATGTTATGGTGTTATTTTCCCATGTGAGGTTTTTCTATTGGAGCTATTGAGCCTTGTTGAAGGAATGGTTACTTATGTTGGAATTATCCTATTTGGGTTCATGTTCCACCTTCACCCCTCTTCATGGGTCCAATGTGATCCAATGTGCAAGCCATGGGAATGGGTGTTATTGTTGTAGTTGTAATTTTGTGTATTCTTGTATGGTTATGTTTGTACCCATTCATCCTTGGCTCCCCAAGCTTGGGGGTGGTCTTGTAAAGACCTAGGTTGGGAGGTAAGCCTCCATGGTCACCCATTTGTTGGTGTGTTTTGCCTTAGATTTTGGGAATGACATTTTGGTATCAAAGCCATGTTTAACACTTGGAACCTTTAACTGTTACACTTCGCTTAGGAAATATTATCGCATGGGTAGGAAGCCTCTAGTTGCATGGAAACATGCAGATGGTAACCATATGAGGACCTAATGTTTGGGTGCCCTAGTAAGACAGTTTTAGAATACCTATTTAGGGAATAACCGTAGTATCATGAGGTAAAGGAAGGAGTACTCCCTAGATTGATACACCTTCTTAGTTTGGTTAAAGCCCCTAAGTGGGCATCTCTTTCAAAGTATTTAGATTTATTGGTTAACAATTTCTTATGAAGGATTGGTGTTTAGTGACCCTTAGGTGGTCTGTGATGTGGATATTTTTCCATCGTGGTAGTGATGCCACTCGTTTACCTCAATAACAAGTATTACTAAGTTGACCCCTTGTTGACAGGAATGCTTAGGGCCCTCGAGTAGCTTTCTCAATCATGAGGTTATTTGAGGCCCATTTTATTTATGGTTTCCCTACAGTACTTGAGGAACTATTGGCTTTCTCCTCAATAAGTGCGGTGTGTTGTGCACACCTTGTTATGGTATCAGTATGAAAGAGATTTAATGTAATTAGGATGTGCTTGGATGCCTTAAAATTATGCATAGTCATGGGTCCACTTGTAGACCAAACTATTTCTACACTTTAGTAAATTTTATAGAAAGAATCTTCCTTTTGGTGGATGAAAAAGTGAATACCTAAAAGGGAATAGATCAGGTTAATGTTCCTTGTCTTCGGATCACTTGGGGAATGTAACACCCCAAAATTGGCACCTTACAATTCTAATCAATTTTGGTGTATTTATTCAAATTCTCATCATTGAAGTCCTATTGTACTAGGCAAATTCTCCTTCCTAATTGTCTTTAATTGACTTAGTCTCAAATGCAGAAAACCTAAATTTGCATAAATCTTATACTATATTTAATTCCTAATTTTTCAATATTTATTAGCTAAAAATCCCTATGATTAATTAATTTAATTCTAAAGTCCTAAGTGCTTTTAAATTGAATTAATCCCACCCCCTTTAGCTAATACACATCAAAGGAATTAAATATTATTTGGTTATTTGAATGGATTATCCTCACTTGAATTTAATAATTCAAACAATATGAAAAGCTACCCATGTGGAAATAATTCATTCATTTAATTAAATAATTCCTTCATTTTTGTCTCACCTTCCTCCATGGAGATGAAGAGTCAGCCATTTCTTCCCAAGAAACTCTCCATCCTCTCTCCAGGATTTTCTATATTATAGACCTTCTTTCCTTCATTTGAGAGAGCAATTTTTAGAGTACCAAAACTATAGTGAATTATTGTCTCAATTCTCTCATATTTCCAAGATTTTATTGCATATTTAGTGTAATTTCATTTAGCTTAATGGCATTCTTCATCTCAATTTAGTTTGTTCACTTAGCAAGTAGCTTAATTTTGTTATATCTTTCAAGTTTCTTAGCTTAAAATCTGCATCTTCATTCTTAGATTACAATTGCATCTCTCATATAGAGTAAATTTCATTTTAGTTTCAAAGCTTTCAAATCCTCCATTTTAGCAATGGTCTATGGTTGTTGGCTCTCATTCTGAGATTAATTAAACACCCCAACTAAATAGGAGGCAACATGTCGATTCAATCGATATTGTGGAATGAGCAATTCATGTTCATCTTCGCGATTCAACAATTGAGCAATGACTATGTTGTGTTGTGGCTGATTTAGAGGTCAACATTCAGACACATACATTTTGGCACCCACTGTGGGGTAGAAAATTGATTTCTGACCTCACTCTCAAAATTTTTTTGACAAAATTCTGTACTCTGCCATATGTTCGTATTTCTCTGTGTATAGATTCTTGCGCAAGAATTCTGAGTGTAACGCACAAAGTTGTGCTTTCATTAGCAATCTCCCGCGTGACAAAATCACTTTCTCATGCCAGCTATTGCATTTCCTCGTGCAAAGCCTTGTATTTTCTCGCGTGAAGCCTTGTATTTCCTCACGCGAAGCCTTGTACTTCCTCGTGGGAGACTTGGTGATAGTCTATGGAATTTCACAGTTTCTGCAATTACTGTTACTATTTTTTGATTATTTTAACATGCTACTATTTTTATCTCTCTGAGTTCTCTGACAACGTAATAGTGGGCTGCAGGTCACTTGATGAAGACATAAACTTGCTAATGGTTTTCTTGCAGGACGGTTGTTGATGATCATTTTAAAACGTTGTGCTTGTTTATTTCTTTCATCACATAGTATAACTAGGGCCTTGTTAAAATTTCTTGGGAATCTTGATAGAAAAATAGGGGAATAGGCTCTTCATTACATGGAATTGATGCCCATGGATGAATCCAAGACCTAGATGTTTCTAACATGATGGAGACCTAGGGAAGCAAGGAAAGGTAACAAACCTTTAGCATGTTCACTTGTCAGGGGATTATGCTCTTCTCTCTTTGAGAGAATCAGTAACCCAAAAGCTTGTGAATTGGTTGGAGGAGAGTTAGCTCAGTGATGAATATGTCNGGTAAGGTGAAGAGGTAGCGAAGTATGCTCTTCTCTCTTTGAGAGAATCAGAAAATCTGACCCTCGAATTTGAGCCAAGTTTTGTGTCACCTTTAGAGGGCCTGCCGGAAGTTGAACCTTCGGGAAGGACCCAAGTGAGTACACACCTATTGCCGGTGATTCCACCTCACTATAATAAAGTATGCTTTATTGAGTCCAAAGATTCCAAAGCCATGGTAACTTATTTCTCATGATTCTGACTATCATCTTGAGAAAGCCTTATCTATTATACTGAGCGGTGCCGCTCCCAGCCCTGCTTGTGGGGGTGTATGACTTTCAAGTGTTGGTGTGGCTATGAGGCCCTAGCCCTGTATCAGGGACATTGAAGGTTATTATGAATAGAAGCCCACTAAAAACTTTCTTAGTTAGTTGCCTACCCGGATCACCTCTGAAAGAAGACATAATCTGTGCACAGGGAGGGGGAAGAATCTCTCCCCTAGATTCTCAACATAGGTATGCACCTGGATGCTTGAAGTGGTATATGATCTTGGCCCCTAATTTAAGGGTAACCTTCAAACATATATTACCGAGTCCTTGGAAACACAAAAAACATGGGTGCCCTCCAGGGGGTGACACAGCTGTGTGAGGTGCACGCATACACATAAGTCAGTGAGGCATGAATTTTGTCTTCTCTACCATTTTTTTTGTAGGGATAACTAAGTTTTTGTTTCAAGTCTTAAACTATCCAATCATGATTAAACAAAGACTCCCATGATTCTGCCAAGTTGCCTTGTCCTTGGTAGAACTGTTTGCGACTACTTCTTGCGTCACGATTGCTTGATCAAAACTTTGTGCTTGTTAACGATTGCTTGTCACATTCAAACTAAGATTGTTGATCTAAACTGTCATAAAGATATCCTAAATCTAGAAATTTTGTCAGAGAATAGTCCTAACTGTGTCTTGAAATCTGATTTTTGTCTCGAAACTGAGTCGATCTGTCGAAACCTGGAGTTTTCTAGCGTGAGATTCCAGAAACTGAGCATTTCCTCGCGCGAGCTTTCATTTTCTTGCATGTATTTAAGCACTTCCTCGCATGAACCAGCACTTTCTCACATGAGTCTGCACCATGGTGTCCCAAAACATCAAGCTATTTCCCACTGACTGATGAGTTTTTTTCCTGATTTAATTTTTGTCCGAGATCTGATTGCCTGTTTCCCTGTTGTTTGTAGTCTAAAACTGATTGTCTCAAGTTGCGAACTGACCAATTCTTTCTCAAACTCATTTTTTCTCTTTTTTCTCTATCCTACCTTTCTATGCTTTTGTACCTTGTAACGCGATAGTCACATCTCGACTATTCTAGCCATACTCTCGACGATTCGTGTCGGGTGCATTTCACATCTTGGATGTTCTAGCCTTTATCTCATTTTTTCTATTTCTAGAGATAGAGTTCTGAGTTGGATCCTAAGTCCTCTCTCATTTCATCTTTGTCTATGCCTGTTACGACTAGAAGCGGTAATACATTTCCCATTCGTGGTTCCAGAATAGGTAGAGGTAGATCTCGTAATAAAGGAAGAGGTCATTCCGAACCTATTGTTAAATATGATAGTCAAGAGGGAGCCTCACGTTCCTCCTCACTATTCAGTATAGATCCTAGTCTGAATGAGAGACCAGTGTTCCAACAGTGCTATAATCCCTTATTTCAAAGACAACTTGAACCATTGTTTCAAGATCAACCAAACTCATTTCTTCCAGATCAACAAAACTTTATAAGGTCACCTACCTGGGTCGACCCTATTGACGATCCTTGTTACCTTATTGATCCTTTTGATCATACCAATCCTTTTGGTCCTATCGATCCTTGTGAACCTATTTATCCTTCCAAACCCATCGACTCCTTTGACCTGCCAAAAGTTACATTGGCCACAAACTCTTGGCTCAATGCACACACTCACACTGAACCTATGCACACAACATAATCCCACATCAACAACATGGGAGGCCCTTTCGACTTCCAACTAGGTCAATACAGTGAGGCCCATGACCAATCTCAAAATGATCAGGGTCAACAAGGTGATCAACATCACCATCGCCCTCCTCCACATGACCAGAGTCAAGATTAGAACCCAACCATTTATGAGATCCTCGGTAATGATGATGATCTGATAACTCAAAATGACATAGATGCCACACAATCTAATAAGGGTCCCATCAAGATGATGGAAATTCTCCTTGTAGAAGATAAAGAGAAATATTTTGTAGAATTGGCAAACCAAGGAGTTATGCTACCCCCAGATTTCAAAGTGGAAACACTTGTGACTAAAAAGGAAGAGACTAAGACTACCAAATTGCAAAAGATGATTCAAGATATGCAAAACCAAATTAGCCAACTTGTAAAGGATAAGGACAAACCTGCACAACAATTCATGATGGAGAGCATCTGTCCTTTTCCTTTTGATAGGAGTCTTCATATGCCACATTTTCCCAAGGGTGTGGAACTCCCTAAGTATGATAAATATTTGGGTACCACCGATCCTCAGGATCATCTGAGAGAATTTGGGGCCCTATTTATGGAGTTCATTCATGATCAAACTTATTTAATGTGTCTCTTTCCCTGAAGTCTAGGTGGACGTGCCATGGAGTGGTTTTCTTGACTACCCACCGGCATTAAGAATTTTGATGAGATCAAAAATCTCTTTATCCAGCATTATTCTCACAACATACAACATCCAGTCAACATCAGGGACTTTTTCAATCTCAAGCAGAGACAACGGGAGCCATTCCTGACATTTCTCCAGATATGGAGACAGCTTTGCACCAAGTATCCTCGTAAAATACCTGAATTTGAGAAACTCGACATCTTCTTGGATAATCTCACTCCTGATTTTGGGTATCAGGTACAACTTCAAGGTCCCCTCAATTTTGACAGCATGATTAAGCAAGCTGTAAGGATAGAGGCGTTTATGATTAAGAAAGGGTAATTGACTTTGCACAAAGACAACAAACAAAGTTTCTCCTCTTCCAAAAAAGATAAAGGGAAGTTTGTGAACAAGAATAGGGATGTTGTGAATGATGGAGTGGTTGATAATGTGACCCCAGCTCTTCCAAAACCAGTTTTCAATCTTACTTCTAGCATACAAGTGATCAAAACTATTGAAAAGGCTACAACAAACACTCAGCCGCCTTCCAGATTCTCTAGCAACAAACCTTGGGCCCCTCGACCCAATCATGAATTCACTTCCTTGGGAGAACTGCTTGATGTATTTTACAAGACTTTGGTGCAAAACTAGGTTCTCACTCCTTTGGACAAGCGTCCATGTGATCTGCAACCGTGACCCCATTGGTGGAATGACAACGCATACTGTGACTATCACCAGAACAAGGGTCATAAGACTTCTACTTGTCTTTAGTTGCACCATAAGGTCCAAGATCTAATTGATAATGGTGATATTTTTGTAGATAATAATAATAAAAACTCAGATCACTAGGAATTTAAAGGCCCCTTTCCTCCTCACGAGAAAGGTGATTCTTCCAGCACTAAGAACAACAATGCCAAGGTTAACTACATGCATACCACTAATGACAATGTCATCAACATGATCGAACCTATCAAAGTTGAGTATTGTGATGTGATTACTATCAAGGGGAGTGGGGATGCTCCTAAGCCTAAGACCTCATTTGTCTTGAGAGGCCTTGGGTCTCACTCGTCTGAACCTGAATCGTCTCAAGATTGTGGAAACGTTGTTACCAGATCCCGCGCTAAGATCACTCTCAAGGGTTCTGACCCTCCTACTACTACATCCACACTGAAGCAACCTACAGATAAAGTTGTTGTTGGATTTTCCAATAAGACCACAAAAATGGTCCCCACACCTCCTACTGCTAATTATAGCATTCTCGACCAGCTGCAGAGAACCAACACTCAAATAANTCGTCTCAAGATTGTGGAAACGTTGTTACCAGATCCCGCGCTAAGATCACTCTCAAGGGTTCTGACCCTCCTACTACTACATCCACACTGAAGCAACCTACAGATAAAGTTGTTGTTGGATTTGCCAATAAGACCACAAAAATGGTCCCCACACCTCCTACTGCTAATTATAGCATTCTCGACCAGCTGCAGAGAACCAACACTCAAATAACCATCTTTGAGCTGTTGAAGATTTTGCCTGCTCACAGGTAGATTTTGGATAAATCCCTCACAGAGGCTAACATCCCCAAAGACATTAATATTGATCAGTTTCAATCTATGGTGGGTCACTTGACTTCACTGCATTATCTATCTTTGTCAGAAGAAGATGGTCATTCGATTAGCCACCCACATAACGCTCCTTTGCATATAGAGATCATGATTGGCAAAAAACTCATCCGCCATGTCCTTATTGATAATGGTGCTGGCCTCAACATCTTCTCTACTCACTTGCTCGCTCAGCTAGGCTACGATGAAGATCGCATATATTCCCGCAAGAAAATTACTATCAAAGCCTATGATGAAGAAGAAAGAAAGTCTAAAGGTTTAGTTGTGCTACCTATTTGGGTTGGACCTGTTGAAAGAGATGTCACTTGTCAAGTGCTGGAAATTCCTCTTGCTTATAAAATCCTGTTGGGAAGACCGCGGATCCATGAAATGCAAGTCGTTCTCTCTATGTATCACCAGTGCATCAAGTTTCCATTCCATGGTGTAGAAGTGATAGTTCCTGCTAATACGAGATCTTCTTGTAATACACTCACATAATCAACTAATATTTTTGTTCTTGCTAATAGAGAATACACAAAATTCTATGATGCCAAGCTTAGAGACATGGAACAAAATTTGAAAATCAAAGACATAGGCATGGGGGGTATCAAATACAACCTGTGCTATCATTAGCAGCTCTACCTTTGTCTCCTCATTCTTACGGGAGACCTTCTGAGAATAATAAATCTTCTACTACTCCTCCTGAAATAGTTTATGATGGTGCCTTTGTACGGGCTTCAACACCATTAGAAGATGAAGATGAAGATGAAGAAAGAGCTGTTAAAGCTTGGATTTACAAAGGAAAGGACATATCTGAGTAGACCACCCCAGCTCATGAACTAGATCCCAATATGGAAGGTCTTAAAATCATGAAACAATTTGGATACAAAGGGAGTGGTCCAATAGGGATAAATGGTAATGGGCTAGTTGAACCTATTAAAGCTACGGGTCAAAGGATGAAAGATACAACTAGTTTAGGCTTCAAGAAGATCCCGTTCCATATAGGGATTAACAAATGTTAATATTAATCTGAACCTGGACCAGAACCAGAACCAGAACCTGAGGGCACAGCTACAGTTGACACCACGGAGGATAGCTCTGATGAGGATTCCTTTCCTTATCCTATTCCTCTAGATCTGGCAGCATTCTTTGCTGAGCCAGATGACGCCATAACACATATCACATTATAGCTAAGGCTGGCAGTGACTCCAATGGTGCTATTCCATTCACTCCTTTGACATACAAATAATGGAAAGTGTCACAAGACCTTGGTTTCTAGGGTGAACGATACATACCATCACAGTTTCAAGAGCAGTTTGCACAAGAACAGGCTGGTGTCACAAGAACTCTCAAACCTTCATGGTGTAAACATCCCAGTCAAAGTTCAGACATAGATTCCCATGAATATGAGTTCGACAGTCTTTCAAAAGAATCCTTTGACAGGAATGTTGATACTACACATACAATTGAAAACCTTCTCAACATAGGTGAAGGGTCTAGTGTAAGGTCTAATGAGTCCGATCCCATAGATGTTAACATGTCTTCTACTATGGTCACTAGGATTCAAAGGGATTCAAATACACCTTTGGATGAGATTTCTCTAGGTCTCAGCTTACTAGTCCACGCTTTCGATGATTATACTGTGAATGCACTTGAACCTGTCACTTCTTTCTCACTCCAACATCCCGAGCTAATAGAATGGAATTCTCCTTCCTCATCCAATGAAGTCCTCACATTCTAGAATGACTATGATCTAGCCTGTTATCTCCATGCTGTTGAACTTGTAACATCCTCCAGTAGAAAAAATAGTGTCAGCATGACTGAAAGTGATATCAAGTATCTTAGTCATAAAATCAAAAAGAAAAAAAATAGGCACTCTGACGGTGAAAACCACATTGTGGTAGTGTCAAAGCTAAAAAAAGTAAAAAGAATAGACGTATCCAAAGGTGAAAACCTCTCTGAGGCATCTGAGGATGAGATACTTGATGTGCTTTTGAGTCATTTCCAAGAACAATCATCTGTGCTAATTGAGCTTACTCAACCAATAAATTTGGGTATAGAAGAACATCCACAAATTATTCATGTGGCTAAACCATTGTTTACAGAAGAACTCAAAGAATTCATAGATTTCTTCAAAGAGAAAAAGATAAAATTTGCATGGACATACTCTGACATGCCTGGTGTAGATCCTGAACTTATCATGCATCACCTGTCAATAGCTCTTGGAGTAAAACCAGTCAAGCAAAAACTCAGAAAAATGCATCCACATGTGGCTCTACTTGTTAAGGCAGAATTAGAGAAACTCCTAAAAGCTGGGTTCATCAGAGAAATTGACTGTGCACAATGGATCTCCAACATAGTTTCAGTGTCAAAGCATGAAAAATCTATCAGAGTCTGCATAGACTTCAGGGACTTAAACAAGGCATGTCCAAAAGATGATTTCCCACTACCCAACATTGATATGACTATGGATATGACAGCAGAGTATGAAATGTACTCCCTAATGGATGGTTTCTATGGCTACAACCAAATCAAAATTGCACCAGAGGACCAAGAAAAGACTACTTTCACTTGTGCATGGGGTACTTTCTATTGGAATGTTATGCCTTTTGGTCTCAAGAATGCTGGAGCCACATATCAAAGAGTAGTCACTACTATATTTCATGATATGATGAACAAAATAATGGAGGATTATGTTGATGACACCCTTGCTAAAAGCATGGATAGGAAGGCATATCTTATTGATCTAGGCCCTATACTAGATCATATGGAAAAGTTTAGAATACGTCTCAATCCTAAAAAATGTGCATTTGGAGTAACTTCCAGAAAATTGCTTGGTTATATCATCTCCGCAAAAGGTATCAAGGTGGATCTTGAAAAGGTGCAAGCTATCATGGAAATGCCTCCACCTCACAATATCAATCAAATGAGAGGTCTTCAAGGTTAGTTTTAGTCTATCCGACGCTTCATCCCACAGCTAGCTGACAAGTTACAACCATTTACTAAAACTCTACATAAAGGTGTGACCTATGAAAGGAATAATGAATGTGAACAAGGTCTTCAACAAATCAAACAATATCTGGCTAATACACCTATATTAATGCCTCCTATTCATGGGAAGCCATTAATCTTATACATCTCAGCTACAGAAACATCTCTGGGTACTCTATTGGCCCAAGAAGATCAAAACAATAAAGAAAGAGAAATCTATTACATCAGCAAAATGTTGGTCTCCTATGAAATGAATTATCCTATCATTGAGATAGCTTGCTTGGCGGTGGTGTTCGCTTCCCAGAAATTATGGCATTACATGCTTTCTCACACTACAAGGCTCATTGCAAAAATTGATCCATTAAAATACTTAACAAAGCTGCCCTCACGGGTAGATTAGCTAAGTGGGTCATGATACTCAGTGAATTTGACATTGAGTATGTTGAAAGAAAAGCTATCAAAGGGCAAGCAATTGCAGATCAGTTGGCTGAGGCACCTATTGTAGACTATCAACCATTAAGGATCAAGTTCCTAGATGAGTCCATCATGCTCCCCACACATCAGGCATGGACCATGTTCTTTGATGGATCATTCACCTAGCAGGGTCGAGTGCCAGAATCTTGTTCATTACACCTCAGTGATATTCATTACCAAAGGCTTACAAAATGTTGTTTCCTTGCACAAATAACACTGCTGAGTATGAAGCCTTGATTAATGGATTAAAAATTTCTATTGAATAGCGTGTCGATGAGCTAAAGGTCTTTGGAGATTCATAGTTGGTTATCAATCAGGTGAATGATATCTACCAAAAAAAAGATGAAAAAATGGTGCCTTATAAAAATATGGTTGATGATCTCAAGAAATACTTTGCACACATTACTTTCCAACAAATTCCAAGGGAAGATAATAAAGCAGCCGATGCCATGGCTACCCTGGCTTCCATGTTACAAATGCCAGAAAATGACTTCAGACATGAATTTCTAGTGGAGACGTTATTCTACCTTGCTTATAATTCCCCTAAATCTCGGATGATCTGTTCAGTCATTAGACATGACTCATCCCGCTACCACCATATTTACTCCTACCTTCATGACTAGATCATCCCAAGCACTTACACCTGAAATGAGAAATTTCACTTAATCTGCAGTGCTTCATGGTTTGTCATCATAGCTAATGAATTATATAGGCGAGGTCTAGACAGTACCCTCCTTAGGTGTTTAGAACCCGATGAGTCAAGTGTCTGTTAGTAGAGGTGCATGAAGGTGTCTGTGGGTCTCACTCAAATGGCCTGACACTAGCTCACAAACTTATTAGAGTTGGTTACTATTGGCCATATATGGAGAAAGAAGCTACACAATTTGCTAAATCTTGCAAGTAGTACCAGCTTCATGGAAATCTGATCCACGCTCTTGCTAAGGAGCTCATTCCTTTTGTCAGCTTTTGGCCATTTCAGCAGTGGGATTTTGAATTGGTGGGTCAGATACATCCATCTTCTTCAAGGGGACATAAATAAATCATTACTGCTACAGACTATTTTACCAAGTGGGTTGAGGTAGTGCCCCTCATCATAGCCAATGGCAAGTCTGTGGCCATGTTTATACTAAACTACATCATCTGCAGATATGGTGTACCCTCATCAATAATCACTGACAATGGGGGGCAATTCAAGAAGAAGGATCTAAAAAAATTATGCACTAAGTTCAGAATTATTCAGCACTAATCTTCTATCTATTATCCCTAGGGTAATGGATAGGCAGAAGCTTCAAATAAGACTATTCTCAAGATCTTACACCACACAGTACACAAATATGGATGAGATTGACATCTCTAGATTAATCATGATTTATGGGCTTACTGCACTAGTATACAGACACCAACATGGGCCACACCCTTTACTCTAGTTTATGGTGTAGATGCAGTGCTTCCTATTGAGGTTGAGATTCCTACCTTGTGAGTCTCTCTAAAGGGCCTCATTACTGATGATGATATTAGAATATCTCGGCTTCAAGAGCTAAAATTACTAGATGAATGTCGAAAAGTGGTGTTTGATCATCTCTGAGCATATCAAAAGGGAATATCTAAAAACTACAACAAGAAGGTCAGACCAAGGGAATTCCAAATGGGTGATCTCGTCCCGAGAGAGAATCCCAAGAATCAACAACAACGGGTCCATAAAGGAAAATTTGAACCAAAATGGCTTGGTTTGTATGTTATCACTGTAGTATTTGGGTCTAGCGCTTACCAACTCTCTACCATAGAGGGGGAACAGCTCAAAGAGCCTATCAACACTCTTCATCTGAAGAAGTTCTACAGTTGAGATGTCTTCTGAATGCTCATGTACATACTCTATTATGAGAAAATCCTAAAAATTGCAAAATGTCCTAAAAAAATGATCATCTTAGTGAAAACCTGGCA
>MU228210.1:90956-118150 GCA_018584345.1 Thuja plicata
AATATATAAACAAGTACAATGATGCCAAAATCAAGCTCATGTATATCAATCGATCAAGTGTACAATGGTGCTACTCGAGCACAATATATCAAAATGGTGGTACAATATGTATCAAATGTCTCATCTAGCCACTCCCACCTGGAGGAGGTGGAGGAGGTGGCATGGCATGCTACTGAGGAGGTGCCTATGGTGGTGCCTGCGAAGGTGGTGCCTGTGGAGCGGCCCGTACCCCAGCATACTCTGAAAATGGTAGAACTTGGTCCGCTGCCTCGGGAAATGTGATCATGTATGTTGTATAATAATAGGCTAACTAAGTAGCCTCATATCTCTCCTCTACCTATGCTCTGGCCAGTACCTCCTATAGTCCCCAGATCTCTCGATCTCACTCGGCCACCCGGGTCTCCTAAATGACCACCTATGTACGGTAGTCATTCTGCTCCCTCTGTACCTGCCTCACTCTCTCTCGGCTCTTCCTGAGAGCCTCCTATACCTGTGCCAGTAGTCCTCCTACCTGTGGATTGGCCATATCAGTATCCTCCCCCTATTGAGAGCTATCACTTGTCCTCTACTCAGTGGACCTATCCTGAGTACCACTACTCCTTGCACCTGCGTTTGATCCCATCCATCTAGGAGGAAGGGGACTCTGCCAGGTCCTTGGCTGTAATACTCTCTATTGTGGTGGTACCTACTGTGGTGGTGGCTATGCTGGCTGCTGTGGCTCCTGCGGTGGCAGCTATAGTACCTGCTACTACGGTGGTAGATGTACTACCTATTGTACCTATTGGCCCATGCCAAAAATATCTGTGAATCTAGGGAATGGGTGAGCCAAGATGTGATCTCTGTATGCAAGTGTCATCCCTACATTCATCACCCTTGCTAAATAGTCCCACCTAGCTGGTGGTACTCATGTATCTATCATACTCCTGCCCCGGTCTAGCTACTGCTACCAGCCCTTCTTCATCTCATTGACAAATCAGGCACATGTGCAATACTCCTAGGAGATGTCCTATGGTCTCCTAAACTGCCATAGGACCTGTGTTAGCAGGAAGTGCTCAATGATGTTGATGGTATGCCCGATCAAAGGATGCGAGCATAATGTATGTGGGAGATCATTTCGTGCGTCATCCCAAACCTCTGTAGCTATCCATGGCCTCCATATAACCGCTGCCACATCATCCAGCTGTGCCCACCACTGATCTGTCTTACCCAACACTGGCTGAGTAATCAGACCTACATACCTATAAATTTATGGCTCTAAGGGCTGTCGAGTATCATGGAAATTCGGCGAACACACGGGAAGGTGCTCCCAGGCCCAAATCCGTAGAACTAAAACTCCTGCCGCCATGGTTCGTGCACTCCGATACATGATCTCGTGCATCTCATGGTACATCTATGTGAGCATGCACTTACCCCATCTGAACCTCACTGCTGGGCTGGCTAACATTCGCTGAAGCATGAGTCCCCAACCACACTCCAATTTGTGCTGACCCCGATCTGGCACCAGGTGGCAATTCAAGAACATTGCCAAGATGACTGCTAATGTGTGCTCTGCACCATACCTGCTGATCAGATCATCCCAAGATATGGCTTGACCCATCACCAGATCATCCTGGAAGATCGCTCTCAATGCAAGTGTGCCTGCCCTCAGCTAGATATCGTACTCCATGCAAGTCCTGTGAAATGGTACTCTCAAGATCCTATATATGTCCTCAGGGGTGACTGTCATCTTTCCCTGTGGAAAATAGAAAGTGTTCATCTCTGAATGGAAATGCTCAAAAAGTGCACACAATAGACCATGATTTACCTAAATCTTAGTTACATCACATAGATATGATAGTCCTAGCCCATCGTGATGGGCACCCTCAACATCAGTCAGTCTTCGCACAAGCTCGCCTATGACAGGATGGTGAGATCATAACACAATATCGAGGAAGTCAACCTGCAAACCAAGTGATGATATTTGATCAGTATCTCAACATGATGATTTTTTCAAAGTAATAACAACAAATGAAGCTATGGATCTATCCTAAACACAGTTCTGAGGCATTCTAATTGGCTGATTCGGCAACATACTGGATGAAAACTTTCTGGACTGCAAGTAGTTCCCATGCAAGGAAACTCTTTTCCCGCATGAGATTTCTATGTCGCGCGAGATAGGATCTCTCTTCGCACGAGATTTCATCACTGGGGATGAAATCTCACACGAAATCATGGTGGACCTTGCACGAGCTCACGGAGGGACCCCGTGCAAGGAAGCCCTAACCTGTGCGAGGAAACCAATTTCTCGCATGAGGGGCGACCTTGGCTAGCATGAGGAAACTATTCCCTCATGTGAGACTTGACCCAATTGGAATTAAAAGCTTTAAAAACATGCTAAAAAGATCTAAAAATTGATAACAGTTTGAAATGTAAGATGGTTTTTCAATTACTTACAAGTGCATCATACTCTGGCGGCCGGTTGTGTCGTCGGGAGTGCTTGAATTGATGTGTATGCATGAGAATGCTATCAATATCAGCCTGGGCCCTCGCCATCTCTAAAGTCACAAGTGAATAATGATTTGAAAATGACCCCTCTAGGCCTTATATAGTTTTTGACCTAATTTTCAAAAGTGCTCTATTTTTTGCAAAAATTGCACCCTTGGTTAAATCGACCGTTCTGAATCCATTTTCGTGAGCGAAATCAAAATTGAAATCTGACACTCCTAAGTAGCTCAAAAATGCATTTTAAAATTTTGGGACCGATGTGCTCCGACGCTTGTGCAGTCAACTTTCTGACATCACTTTCTTGTCAGAATCATCTCTCATCATCATTTTCTCGGCTTCTGTAATTTTTTCATCAAAGTCAGCTCTAGTCAATTTTAGTCAAACTTGGTCAACTATGGTCAAACCTAGTCAACAGGACCTCCTGATTGCTCTAAATCAATTATGCCTTCTCTTGATCTATCTCTAAATTTATTTGGATCTTTGATCTTACTTCTATCTACAATCTTTCACTGTCGATCATTTTTCTGTTGTGTCATCTTTCGATTTTGCTCCCGAGGGGGCAGGATGATTGCATCATTGTATCTTTTCATATCATTCTTGAATCAGTCTGATCTAAATCAAAAGTCCCCATCACTAGGGGCATCTCATCACTTGGGGCATATTCAGTGTTTCATACCTTATGGTCAAAATTGGATATTCCATGATCTTGAATCTCTAGGGGCATCTTGATGCCTCGCATCTTGTCATCTATCTTTCTAGGTATCTGAGAAATCTAACTCAGATCCTCAAGGATCAAGCTTCATTCTAGAGATGATTCTTGAAATCCCATTGGGTATTGGGGCAATCTAACCCTAATTCCTGAAAGTCATGCTTTGTTCTGGAGACGGCTCTCAAAAGCTCTTTTCGATCGTTGTCTGGGAAACCTAACCTGGATCTCGGAGGGCTAACCTTTGTATTGGGGAAATCTAACCCTGATTCTAGAGATAGTCCTAAATCTTCATCAACTATCAGTGGTCATTGGGGAAATCTAACCCCGATTCTGATTTTGTCTCAATTGGTATTTGGACCGTTGTCTTCACAATCTAACTTAGACTTCGGAGAATCATGCTTCATTCTAAAGATGGTTCTGCTTCTCAATCTGATCGGTGTCTTGGAAACCTAACCTAGACTCCCAAAATCTTCATCTGTCACATTAGACTATTCTTTGAATCAACGCGCTGCTCGCACATCAATTCAAAGAGGGGAAAAATGTAACACCCCAAAATTGGCACCTTACAATTCTAATCAATTTTGGTGCATTTCTTCAAATTCTCATCATTGAAGTCCTATTGTACTAGGAAAATTCTCCTTCCTAATTGTCCTTAATTAACTTAGTCTCAAATGCAGAAAACCTAAATTTGCATAAATCTTACACTATTTTTAATTCCTAAATTTTCAAGATTTATTAGCTAAAAATCCCTATGATTAATTAATTTAATTCTAAAGTCCTAAGTGCTTTTAAATTGAATTAATCCCACCCCATTTAGCTAATACACATCAAAGGAATTAAATATTATTTGGTTATTTGAATGGATTATCCTCACTTGAATTTAATAATTCAAACAATATGAAAAGCTACCCATGTGGCAATAATTCATTCATTTAATTAAATAATTCCTTCATTTTTGTCTCACCTTCCTCCATGGAGATGAAGAGTCATCCATTTCTTCCCAAGAAACTCTTCATCCTCTCTTCATGATTTTCTATATTATAGACCTTCTTTCCTTCATTTGAGAGAGCAATTTTTAGAGTACCAAAACTATAGTGAATTATTGTCTCAATTCTCTCATATTTCCAAGCTTTTATTGAATATTTAGTGTAATTTCATTTAGATTAATGGCATTCTTCATCTCAATTTAGTTTGTTCACTTATCAAGTAGCTTAATTTTGTTATATCTTTCAAGTTTCTTAGCTTAAAATCTGCATCTTCATTCTTAGATTACAATTGCATCTCTCATATAGAGTAAATTTCATTTTAGTTTCAAAGCTTTCAAATCCTCTATTTTAGCAATGGTCTATTGTTGTTGGTTCTCGTTCTGAGAGTAATTAAACACCCCAACTAAATAGGAGGCAATAGGTCGATTCAATCGATATTGTGGAATGAGTAATTCATGTTCATCTTCGTGATTCAACAATTGAGCAATGACTATGTTGTGTTGTGGCTGATTTAGAGGTCAACATTCAAACACATATAGGGAAAAGATGTGTTATTTTTGCAGAGGTGTGAGTACGAGGTATTCCTTTTGGGAAATCACGTACACCTAGCATTTTGTCCTTGTGACTCTACTTTCACCATACACAAAGTGTTATAGGACCCACGTGATTGCAAGTAAATAACACTTTGAGTATGATGAGATTTTCCTCTAAGCATTCAGGTATTATTATGTTAATTGGAGATGATTCTTAGGAGTAGGATAGAGGGGTGATATCTTGCATCTTGGAAAGTATTGGGTTAGGGAGATAAGATGAACTTGTTTATTGCTGCAATTACCAATAGTATAGTGGTGCATAGTTGGGGTATGATCATGTCCTTGGTTGATAGGTGAGTGATGGGTATGCATCCTATGACTCTTCAAAAGTGGTGCCTCAAAATCCTGTGGCAGATACTCCCCCTTAAGTGTTTGTTTTCAACTGTCTTACTTGTGCATGACTTCTTGGACTCTTTATTTATTTTCTTGGTGGAAATTTCCACTTGTGTGGGCTAGCACCTTTTGGTTATTTCTTTCGAATGGCATTTTTCACCAAAATATTTGTATCTATTTCTTTATGCTATATTTCATATATGATTTATTGTTAAATTGAGCTCATTTTTGGTTTTATTGTTGAAATTGACAATTTTCCCTAATTGGGTTTTACTTTCTTTTTCGTGGTGACTATTCCAAATGTTTTCATTTTCTACCCAGTCCTATGTTTTGTGACTCTATCTTATCTAATAGGGGCCACTGATAGTATGTGTAAAATGGAACACCTAGGAAAACATGTTATCTTACACGATACTAAAGTTAAGGAATATAATCTCTGATGTAATAGTTGGTGAAATGAGACTCATAATCCATTGGTTAGGGCATGAAATCATAAGCTATTTCCTAGCATACAAGTTATAAATTTCCCTCGTGCGGGTGCCCATACCTGCAGCATGCAGATTATTGGTAAGTATATACCATCCTGAGAAGCACTTAGATGACATCATTGTATCTTAATGGTAAGGGGTAATTAGATGTATCAACTACCTTTATCAAGGATATATTGGAGTCAATGTGAAAGTTATTTCAGATGTTGCTTCTGCAATTCATATTTAGTAGAGAATGAGCATTGGAATCTTGCATTAGTTCTAGCATGCTTTCCCTGTGAGATATTTTATTGTCCTTGTTGATAGATGCACATGTGAGGATTTTTTTTCTTAGCAATTTTATGATGGATAGTTGGGAAGACTTGACCGCTTTTGATTGTTGACCCTATTGTGGATTTGGATGATATTTTAAGGGTTTCATGCTTATACCTTATTTACAATACATATATGTTATAGTACTGGTTAAATCTTTCCCTATTATTGGATCTTCATGTTATAGAATTGGAAGATACTAGAAGATGGTTCGTTGACACCTTGAGAAGGTGGGAATGGGTCCAGTGGGTAAGTGATCCTAGTTTCTAGGGAAGATTGATCTCTCATCACTATAAGATAATGTTCTCCTACACTGGAAAGATTCAATTGTGTTTTTTTTATTCTCTCAAAAGAAAAGAGTGTTTTTCCCTCTATCTCGATAAGTACCCCTGCGTATGAGAGAGAAAATTGTTTGTGTATTCCTTGGTAGACCTGAGTTGAGAGAACATCCCTAGAAAGTAAATTTTTGATAAGAAGCTTCACCTTATTCCAGATATGTGAGTGAGAGTCTAGTCAAGAGTAGAGATTCCCCTAGAAAACGTGGTAATGCCTCACCATAATCAAGGTAATTTTCTTTTATTATGGTAGTAATAAGAAAATAACTTAGAATTTCATGGCACTAGAATCATAATAAGGACTTGGGAGATGTAAATATATATATGGAAATTGGATTTTGTGCCTAGAGGGATCCCAAAGTGGGTGCATGCTTCATGATCAACTTGGAAGCCACCTTTCACTTTTTGGATGTCTCATGTTGGAGTAGAAGGTTTGCATTTACCATGGATAGTAGAAAAATGTAAGGGTGAATTTCCTAGCTAGTGTGGAGTTCTTGAGTGTAGGCCATTGCAAAAACTATTATACCTTATATTGTGTAAGAGTTTCCTCCAGCCGAGGTCAAGTTGAGTGGACTAGAAAAGGATATGTTTGAGTTGACTGGAGGTGAAATGTTTTGTGTGTGCTTGTTTTTGGTTTAGTATCAATTCTGCACATGGTGTGCAGTCTGTAGAATGAAATATTGGATTCCAGGAGTAACCTATTCCTTGGGGGGAGATTATGTAGGGCCTCCCCCATTTCCCTTCCCTCTTGACATCTTGAAGGGTGTGGATTAAATTATGTACTTATATTTTATGATCGTGTTAGACCCTTGAGAGGTCATACCGTCAGGATAGACCTGGCAGGTGAGTTCTTAATGTTGATGCCTTATGGATTTTGGATGGTTTTTCATGGTGATGGGACCACCAGGTTTCAGGATGCGCACCATTTCACATTGTTCTATCCTCATGCAGATGAGTCTAGGGTGCACTACATTGCACTAAGGTTAATTAATCCAACCAATCAGTATGTGAATGCAAGTGAGTGTACGTGTTGTGTAAATTGGTATGGTTCTAGGGATATGGAGTTTTTACTAACACTTTTTTTGCTTAATTATTAGTACTTAAAGGGTTTTTGGATTTGAACATAAATTTATCAATTGAGTTGAGTCGTGATGTTCAACAAATAGTTAAAAGGATGATGCAAATAAGAATTGGATTGATTAAATCAATATATATTTACTATTTTTATATGCAGTAAGGTTAGTAATATTAGACTTGTTTGACATGTACTTCTTGTCTATGAATGATAGATCTAATCCTATGAATGATTCAATATTTTGTTTAGGATACTTATACTAATGATTCCTATGCTAAAGATTTTGAGATGTATTTTTATTGGTGCTTAATGACTGACTAGATTAGAAGACTACTATGACGCGTATTAATAAAGGATTTTATGAGATCTGAAGATAATGATTACTGAAAGCCCTGAAATGGATTCGATAAGTTATCGCATATTGTTACACTATTTTGATATATTAGGCTCTCTTACATGGTGAATTTCATATCATTAAACCTTATAGGATGTTTTCCTTTATGTTATGATGATGATTTCAAGATATACCTCATGTTGTCAAATTACTGATCTCAGTGATGTGATTTAGAGAATCGATTTGGATTCTGCTTATTTCATTTTAATGTGAAATGAATTTCTGGTTATGGGTTTCGAAGTGAATATAAGTCAATTGAAATTGTTATATGATGTCTTGACTATGTGATACTTGATGATGCTTATGATAGATAAATTTTAGGAAGATATATTATGATAAGATTTAATGATAATTGATGGGTTATATAATTGTGCTTGTGGAAATCGAAGGGCATATGTTATCCTAATTTATGATGAACCTTGTAAATGCTAGTACTGATGGAAGTAATAATTGATGTTGCATTATTTATATGTATATATGTCTCTTTTTATGAGCTACTGATATTTTGATCTATTGTGTAGGAAAATGACCATGGAATTTAAATGCGGGGAATCAAGGATGGATTAATGTGAATACCGTGTTAAGCCAAGGCTAACTCCAAGGGGAGATATAACCTCTTTGTTATGTGTTTATTTAGTAAACATAATGTCTGATTTTTGAATTAATTTGTAAATTATGTTATTGTGAACTATCCACTTACCATGCCATGTGTGTAGTAATGTGATGTGTTTTATTTTGTGGTGTCAATTGACACATGTGCATGTGATTTGGAATGACCAAGCGAGTTAGAGTTAAGTATATGCTTACCCTAGAATCAACTTGTATGGTCCCTAGGTAAGGTATCTTGGTTATAGTGTCATTGGAGGGAATCTCATTTTTCATTTTTCGCAAGTAAACTCATAGTGGACTTTTGGGAGGTTAAATGGAGCCCTAGGGGTAAGTTATGATTGGATTTAGATATCCCAATAGGTGTACTATGGGTTGGGGGTTAAATTTTGACCAATAGGATGCCCAGAACTTAAATTTGACCTTTCAAAAAGTGCCTTCTTTAAGAGTGACAAAAATTTGAAAAGAAGGACCAATCATCTTGAAGGTTAGTTGGGAAGTTAGGTGGGATTTCTCCTTTTAGTGGAATTTTGGAGGTGATTGGAGGTTGATTTGCCACTCTCAAAACTTGGAGACTTCTAGGAAAACTTGGTGATTTTGGTGAATGAAGGAAAGAAAAAGGGAGGGAAAAGATCAACTCAACTTTATTTTTGTCATATCTTGGAGCAAGGTTGATGCTCCTTTCATGGAAGAACCATGTTCTCAATTCTTGTGTTGTGTTTTTGTGCAAATGTAGCAATGTAATATGTTTTTGTGTTGTGAAACTTAAATCCTCTTCCATGGACTTCTTGAGTTTGTTTTGGTTGCTTTTTTCGTTTCCTTTGTTGTTTTGGGTGTGCAATGCTACACTAACCCTTGGGAGGGAAGAGAGAATTAAGGGTGAAGGATTTGGGATTTCCCAAATAGTGTAGAGTCTCTCTTCATGGAGGAGAGGGATATGGCTTGGAGTATGGAATTCATGTTTGCATTTGATGTACTGGTTACTTATGTTGGCATTCTCCTATTTGGGTTCATGTTCCACCTTCATCCCTCTTGATGGGTCCAAGGATATCTAATGTGCAATACATAGGAATGAGTGTTCTTGTTGTAGTTGTAATTTTGTGTATTATTATATGATTATTTTTGTACCCATTAATCCTTGGTTCCCCAAGCTCGGGGGTGGTCTTGTAAAGACCTATATTGGGATGTGAGCCTTTATGGTCACCCATTTTTTTGGTGTGTTTTTCCTTAGATTTTTGGCATGAAATTTTGGTATCAAAGCCATGTTTAACACTTGGAACCTTTAACCATTACGATTCACTTAGGAAAGATTCAAGATTGGGTAGGAAGCCTCTACTTGCGTGGCAGTATGAAGATGGTAACCATAGGAGGACCTAATGTTTGGGTGCCCTAGTAAGAAAATTTCAGAATACCATTTAGGGAATAACCCTAGTATCATGAGGTAAAGGAAGGAGTACTCCCTAGATTGATACACCTCCTTAGGTTGGTTAAAGCCCCAGAGTGGGAATCTCTTTTAAACTCTTCAGATTTATTGGTTAACAATTGATTATGTAGGATTGGTATTTAGTAACCCTTAGGTGGTCGGTGATGTGGATGTTTTTCCATCGTGGTAGTGATTCCACTCATTTAACTCAATAAGAGGTATTAATAAGTTGAACCCTTGTTGATAGGAATGCATAGGGCCCTCGAGTAGCTTGCTCGATCATGAGGTCATTTGAAGCCCATTTTATCTATGGTGTCCTTGTAGGACTTGAGGAACTATTTTCTTACTCCTCAAGAAGTATGATGTGTTATGTGCACCTTGTTACAGTCTTACCTATTCTAGGATCTTATCCAACCCAAAATGTCCACTCATGACAATGTTTCTCCTTCATAATGTTTTCTCTCATGGAGCACCTAGGAATGAATAGTTGATTTCCTTTGAAAAAAAAAACATCTTGGAGAAAATAATCAGAATAATCCACATGATATGCCTCTAAAAAAATAGAACAAACTTTGTATATTTCATGAAAATCTTCATCATTTGCATACACACCTTTCAAGGAGTCAATACCTACACCTTGCAACTTCACCTCTTGCACTGTCATGGCTCTCCTGCTCAAAATATCAACCACTTTGTTAGAAAATCCTTTCTTATTCTTGATTGAAAAGGTATATGCTTGGATTGATTAAATCCACTTCATGTGCTTGTGGCCTAATTTCTCCTGGCTATTCAAGAAACTAAGTGCTTAGTTGTCAGTAAAAAGAATAAAATCCTTTGGAAGGAGATAGTGCCTCCATTTCTTCAAGGCTTTCACTAAAGCATACATCTCTAGATCATAAGAGGAACACTTCCTCTTAGCCTCATTCAACTTTTCAGTGAAAAATGCAATGGGTCTCCCCTCTTGGCTTAAAACAACCCCTATAGCTACATTAGATGCATCACATTCAATAGTAAAAATATTTTGAAAATATGGAAAAGACAACATAGGCTGATTAACTACCTTATGTTTCAAACTTTGAAAATCCTCCTCAGTTTCCTTGGTCTACACAAACTTGCATTTCTCCCCCCCTTTGATTGTCTCCAAAATTGGTGCACAAATCTAAATAAATCCCCTAATGAACTTCCTATAAAAGGAAGCCAAGCTATCGAAGCTTCTAACCTCTGTCATTGTCCTTGGAGAGGGCCAATTCAAAATGCTTTCCTCCTTTTCTGGATCCTTCTTTAAGCTTCCACTTGAAATCACAAAACCAAGGCATACAAATTATTCTTTCATGAAGACACATTATTCAAATTTATTAGGAGTTTTTCCTCTTGCAATCTCTTAAGGACCAAATTCAAATGCTTTAAATGTTCATCCTTAGTCTTATTCAAAATAAGGATGTCATCTAAATATGCAATCACAAACTTTCCAAGAAATAGTTTCAACACTTCATTCATGAGCATCATGAATGTGCTAGGAGTGTTGGAAAAACCAAAAGGCATCAGTCTCCATTCATAGATCCTTTCATTAGTTTTAAAGGTTGTTTTCCATTCATCTCCAACCCTTATTTTGATTTGGTGGTATCCACTCTTCAATTCCACCTTTGAATAGTATCTTGCACCCCCTAGATGGTCCAATAGGTGCTTAATTCTAGGCATATGGAACCTATACCTAATAGAAATTCTATTAATGGCTCTAGAATCAATACATAACCTCCAAGTCCCCTCTTTCTTAGGTGATAATAGGGTAGGGGATGAAAAAGGGCTCAAAATCTTGGTTATCAAACCCTTCTCCAAATGTTTTTGTAGTTGTTTGGACATCTCTTCATTTTTAGGGGAGTTAGCTTATATGCTGCTTTGTTTGGGAGTGTGGCTGTAGGGATTAGAACAATATTATGGCTAATCTCTCAGATTAGGGGTAAGGTATTTGGTAACTCCTTGGTTAGAATTCCCTTATACATCTCTAGTGAATCTTCTACCTCCTTAGAAGCTACTCTCCTAGGTTCCTCTTTCACCTTCAACACCTTTCCCTCTTCTTGTTTTGGCAACACTACCAATGCATAGCAAGGAGTACCTTTCTCCTTCAAAACTTTTAAAAATTCTCTCTCCTACAAATAAAAACTTGGAATCCTTTTTCTCTTCACCATTATTAGGCATGGGTAGTAAAGTTACCTTCTTACCTTAGTGCCGGATGGAGTAGGTGTTCTTCCCCCTTCATGGTGTGCCTCCAAGTCATACTTCCATGGTCTCCCTAAGAGAAAATGACATGCATCCATAGGTACTATGTCACAAAGTACTTTGTGCTTGTACTTCCCAATCTAAAATTCTATCCATGCTTTCTCTTCAATGACTATTTTCTACCCTTTGGTGAGCCATGACACCTTGTAGGGTGCGGGGTGTGTAATCCTTTTCACTTTCATCTTCTCAACCACTTCAAGGGACACCAAATTATCAGTATAACTAGAATTAATAACCACTCTAGATACCTTATTTCCGACTCTACATGTAGTTTTGAACAATGTCTTTCTTTGGGGTGGCTCTGGTGCACTAGATTATTTGATCAAAGTCCTTGTCATCACGAGTGACTCTCCTTGTTCAGGNATCTTCTCAACCGCTTCAAGGGACACCAAATTATCAGTATAACTAGAATTAATAACCACTCTAGATACCTTATTTCTGACTCTACATGTAGTTTTGAACAATGTCTTTCTTTGGGGTGGCTCTGGTGCACTAGATTATTTGATCAAAGTCCTTGTCATCACGAGTGACTCTCCTTGTTCAGGTGTTGCAAAGGATTCATGTGAGTGCATACTCTGGGAGTCTTCATTTCTCACCAAATTTTTCCTCCTTTCACCTTGTTTGTTCCCCTTTTTAGGACACTTTGATACTAAGTGCCCATTTTGATGATATCTAAAGCACTTGATGGTATCTGTGCCTCTTCCCCAAAATATCCCTCTAGATTTTGATCTCCTCCCCTAAAGGATCCCCTAGAGCTTGTTTCTCCTTGGTTATGTTCATGGTTTTATTCTCCTAAGTCCTTGGGACCTTGCCCTCTTCCACTAAACATGCCTCTGCCCCTACTTCAAAAATATCTTTGTCCTGTCCCTCTACCACCTTGATCTTGTCTCCTCTTGATTTTATCCTCAACTTTCAATGCTAATTGATAGAATTTCTATATTGTGGTAGGGCTACTTAAACTGAGTTCATCTTGCATTATAACTCTCAATCCTTGCATGTATCTTGCAAGTTTCACACATTCAGGCTCTGTCAACTTGGATTTCATGACAACCCTCTGGAACTCTTCAGTGTAACTTGAGACATCTAATTATTTCAACCTCAAACTCATCCTCCTCTTATGAAGTTGAACTTTATAATCTTCAGGGGCGTATGCCTCTCTGAGCAAGGTTACCATCCTCTTCCAAGTAGTTATTTGTCTCTTACCATTCTTCACCCTTTCATCTTGAGTGAAATTCCACCATGTGAGTGCAAATCCTTTAAAATTTGACTTGGAAATATTTACCCCGTGATTCTCAGGGATATCTTCATAGTTATAGAAACTTGTGAGAGCATCAACCCAATCCATCGCTGCATCAGGTTCCATCTTCCCACTATACATGAGCAGATCTAGTTTGGCATCCCTTGTCCTTCTTTCCATAGACTTCAAGGTCTTCAAGAGTAGTCTCTGATCTATAGGAACCTCTTCCTCTTCCTCTTCCTTCTCAAGGGGCTCTTCTTCACTCCCTTCCTCATTTCCATCAGAGTCTCCACCACCCTTCATATCAACCTTTCCTTTGTCTTTCCACTTCTTTTCTCAAATATTTGTTTTGTGCCATCTATTCTCTCATATCCCTTGCAAGATCTACATTGGTGATACTTGATGGGATCTCCAAGTCTCCTTCATCTGAAGACATGGTTCTCAATCCTTCTCCTAAGTATATTTCTTGCTCTGGTACCACTTGATGCAGAGCTCTGGCCCTCTAGCAAATTGAATCAACTTCACTAATATTTTCTTGATCTAATCAAGCCCTCCTACCCCTTTCACTTGGAATATCCACAAAATATCCCTACACCTTTAATCATCTCAATCCTTTTTCACCAAATCATCAATTTGTGTATCCCATAACCCCTTACTAAGTTTATCATTGCTTCATACATCTACTTGTGGTGATGCACCCTTGTTCACCCAATGTTCCCAAATGCACCTTCCTTACCCAAAACCACTCCAATATTTTCACAAGCCTTTGATCCCCTCAAAAATTTCATATACATTCCCTTGACATCCCTCAAACCAACCAAAACACACCCTTGGTTCAATTCAACCCAAAACTCAAAACTGTCCTACTTGACACTGTCTTCTACTAGCCCTTTTTGCACACCTTTTTGGAATTTTGCGGAAAAAATATCCAAAGGACCTAGAAAAAAAATTACACAACCTTACTCCAAATGTTGGGGCAACACTTTACCCAAGAGTGTAGGTCTTGGATCCTTCAACAACTCAAATTTCTTGGAAACCCTCTCTAATGGCTTAGGAGGCCTAATTAGAATGCTTAAAGAAGGAAGTGCTTCCTAGACTTGGTTCTTGCCAAACCAACTATGGGAAAATTTAGGGTCACTTTAAATATGTCTCCTCCTCCGACCATAGGCTCTAACTTAAAGCCCATCAAAAGTTATGGGGTCTGCAACCTACTAGTTAAACTACTCTACTAGTCACATAGGGATGCCCGACTAGGGTTTTAGTCATTTCTCCTTGAAATCGGCACCAGTAAATCTGAAACCAAATGAAAAGTAAAATAAACTCCCATATCTCTCCTTTAAACAATGTTTTAGGAATTTCCCATGCTTACGTCGGGAGATATGAGGTTTGGAAGTTGACAGACCTAGTTTTATCCAAAATAACGACTTCCAGGTGACTATGACATGATATCTCATTTATTTCTCCACCTCACGACCTGTGGTTGGATGAAAAAGAAAAAATAATGCATATTAAGAATTTCATATAATTTTATATTTATCATTTATATTCGTACAAGATCGGGCACAATAAAAAACCAGTCAATTTACATGAAAAATGCAGTTTCTGTATTCAATTTTGCATATTCACCTTACAAATATTCTCAACAACCCTTGCGATAATTTTTGACACAATTTTATATGTTTTCCCACTGATTCCAACTGTTTGGGGTGGTTGTGAATGTTTGGTAACAACTTTTCAAAAAAAATTCCATTAGCAACTTTTTGTTGCAAATAATGTTGCCGACAACATTTAGCAACTTTTTGCAAAAAATGCAAAAATAACTTCTAGGGACTAACCAAGATTGATTCGAAAAGGGATTATGTCAAAAAAATAAAATCAACATTCCCTAACACAATTATACCCAACCCTGTCCAATTGACCATACTTAGCCATAGGATTCATAACCCATCCTAGGTCACTAGGTCTTACAGTTAGGACTTATTACAAGGCTTAGGATCTCTTGAACCCCCTTGGAACTTGGCCAATCAAAACTATCTAGAAACATTAATAGAGGTCCTCTGGTAACCTCACCATACACTTTTTCATTTTCCTTGTTAGGGGCTCCTGCACCATACTCCCAGGGTGGATTGATCTCAAGTCCTCTTGAGATAAGTTCTTCCAATGAGGTGTCATGCTTCTTCATCTTTGCCTCATCCATCCACACTACCTATTATTTAGGGTATCCAAACATCTTTACAAGGTACTATTTGTATTCATTGTTCCTGGTCTTCTTTATGACATTTGTGTCAAGGATCCTGTCAAGTTTCTTGGGTGCATGAGGAAGTAAATTTGCAAGATCTTCCTGCAACTCTTCAATATCAGCCTCTATACCGTCATCATGATGACCTTTATATGGGGTTAGATTAGAAACATTGAAGATAGGAGATATACCTAGATTATAAGGTAGTTCTATCTCATAGGCATTCATTTCATGCTTCTTCAAAATTGCAAAAGGACCCACTTTCTTCATGAGTAACTTTGTATGCTTTCCCTTTGGCAACCTCTCCTTCCTCAGATATACCCAAACCAAGTCACCAACCTGAAATTGTACATCTCTCCTCCTTTTATCTTCACTTTCTTTATACTTTTCTAAACTTTTTTGTAGATTCATCCTTACTTGATCAAGGATCTCTTTAATATTGTCAACAAATTGCTCTCCATGAGCACTCACCTGCCCATCCTTGGGAAGATCCATCAATTATAGTATGCCCCTTGGATTCTGCCCATAGAAAATCTAAAAAGGACTCCTTCCTGTACTCCTATTCCCAGAATCATTGAAGGCAAATCTAGCTTGTGGGAGGATGTTGTCCCACTTCTCTCCATACTGTTTTGTTAAACAACTCAATAGGTTTCCCAATGACCTATTAACAAATTCAACTTTCCCATTCGTTTGAGGATGATTGGATAAACTAAAGTTCAAGTTTGTTCCCAACCTTTTCCATAAGGTTCTCCAAAAATGTCCAATGAATTTCACATCCCTGTCAGACACAATAGTTTGAGGAAGACCATGCATCCTTACAATTTCTTTGAAAAATATATTTTCTACATAGGTTGCATCACTTGTACTCTTACATGGAAAGAAGTGTGTCATCTTGCTAAACATATCAACCACAAAAAAGATACTATCAAACCCCTTTTGAGTCCTTGGTAGACCCATCACAAAGTCCATACTAGAAGTTTCCCAAGTTCTTGTAGGTATGACCAATGGTTGGTACAGTCTGAAATTAGTTGAAGTACCTTTGGCTTTCTGACATATAGTACATGTTTCCACAAACCTTCTAACATCTGCTTGCATCTTGGGCCAATGATAATGTCTTCTTACCTATTATAGGGTCTTATCCAACCCAAAATTTCCTCTCATACTTCCATAATGTTTCTCCTTAATAATGATCTCTCTCATGGAACACCTAGGTATGCATAGTTTATGTCCTTTGAACAACAAACCATCTTGGAGAAAATAATCATAATACTCCACATGATATGCCTCTGAAAAATCAAAACAATTTTTGTATATTTCATGAAAATCTTCATCATTTGCATACATACCTTTCAAGGAGTCAATACCTACACTTTGCAACTTCACCTCTTGCACTGTCATGGCTCTCCTTCTCAAAGCATCAGCCACTTTGTTACAAAATCCTTTCTTATGCTTTATTGAAAAGGTATATACTTGGATTGATTCAACCCACTTCATGTGCTTGAGGCTTAATTTCTCCTGTCTATTCAAGAAACTAAGTGCTTGGTTGTCAGTAAAAACAATAAACTCCTTTGGAAGGAGATAATGCCTCCATTTTTTCAAGGCTTGCACTAAAGCATACATCTCTAGATCATAAGAGGAATACTTCCTCTTAGCCTCATTCATATTTTCACTAGAAAATGCAATGGGTCTCCCCTCTTGTCTTAAAACAACCCCTATAGCCACATTAGATGCATCACATTCAATAGTAAAAATATTTTGAAAATCTGGAAAATCCAGTATAGGTTGCTTAGCTACCTTATGTTTTAGACTTTGAAAAGCCTCCTCAGGCTCCTGGGTCCTCACAAAATTTCATTTCTTCCCCCATTTGATTGTCTCCAAAATTGGTGCACAAATCTGACTGAATCCCCTGATGAACTTCCTATTAAAGGAAGCCAACCCATGGAAGCTTCTAACCTCTATCACGGTCCTTGGAGAGGGCCAATTGAAGATAATTTTCACCTTTTCTGGATCCATCTTTAAGCTTCCACCCAAAATCACAAAACCAAGGTATACCAATTCTTCTTGCATGAAGACACATTTATCAAATTTATTAGGATTTTTTCCTCTTGCAATCTCTTAAGGACCAAATTCAAATGCTTTAAATGTTCATCCTTAGTCTTACTAAAAATAAGGATTTCATCTAAATATACGATCACAAACTTTCCAAGAAATGATTTCAACACTTTAGTCATGAGCCTTATGAATGTTCTAGGAGTGTTGGACAAACTAAAAGGCATCACTCTCCATTCATAGAGACCTTCATTAGATTTAAAGGTTATTTTACATTCATCTGTAGCTCTTATTCTTATTTTGTGGTATCCACTCTTCAAGTCCACCTTTGAATAGTATCTTGCACCCCCTAGATGGTCCAATAGGTCCTCAATCCTAGGCATAGGAAACCTATACCTAATAGTGATTCTATTAATGGCTCTAGATTCAGTATATAACCTCCAAGTCCCCTCTTTCTTAGGTGCTAATAGGGCAGGGACTGCACAAGGGCTCAAAATCTTGGTTATCAAACCCTTCTCCAAAAGTTCTTGGATTTGTTTTGACATCTCTTCATTTTTTTGGGGAGATAGATTATATGTTTCTTTGTTTGGGAGTGTGGCTCCAGGGATTAGATCAATATTATGGCTAATCTCTCTGATTGGGGTTAAGATATTTGGTAACTCCTTAGTTACAATTCCCTTTATCAAATCTACTACCTCCTTAGGTCCTACTCTCCTAGGTTCCTCATTCACCTTCAACACCTTTCCCTCTTCTTGTTTTGGCAACTCTACCAATGCATAACAAGGAGTACCTTTCTCCTTCAACACTTTTAAAAATTCTTTCTCTCCTACAAACAAAATCTTGGAATCCTTTTTCTCTTCACCATTATCAGGCATGGGTAGTAAAGTTACCTTCTTACCTTGGTGCCGAATGAAGTAGGTGTTCTTCCTCCAATCATGGTGTGGCTCCAAGTCATACTACCATGGTATCCCTAAGAGAAAATGACATGCATCCATAGGTATTATGTCACAAACTCCTTTGTCCTTGTACTTCCCAATCTGAAATTCTATCCATGCTTTCTCTTCAATGATTGTTTTCTACCCTTTGGTGAGCCATGACACCTTGTAGGGTGTGGGGTGTGTAATCCTTTTTAGTTTCATCTTCTCAACTGCTTCAAGGGACACCAAATTATCAGTAGAACCATAATCAATAACCACTCTACATACCTTATTTCCCACTCTACATGTAGTTCTAAAAAGTGTCTTTCTTTGGGGTGGCTCGGGTGCACTATATGCTTTGATCAAAGTCCTTCTCATCATGAGTAACTCTCCTTTTTTAGGTGTTGCAAATGATTCATGTGAGTGCACACTTTGGGAGTCTTCATCTCTCACCAAATTNGTCCTCCTTTCACCTTGTTTGTTCCCCTTTTTAGGACACTTTGATGCAAAGTGACCAAGTTGATGACATCTAAAGCACTTGATGGTATCCATGAATTTTCCCCCAAATCTCTCTATAGAGTTCAATATCCTTCTCCTAAAGGATACCCTAGAGCTTATTTCTCCTTGGTTATGGTCATGGCTTGATTATCCAAATTCCTTGGGACCATGTCCTCTTCCACTAGACATACCTCTGCCCCTACTTCCAAAATCTCTTTGTCCTCTCCCTCTACCACTTTTATCTTGTCTCCTCTTGAGTTTCTCCTCAAATTTTAATGCTAATTGATAGAATTCATGTGATATGGTAGGGCTTCTCAAACTAAGTTCATCTTGTATTGTAACTCTTAATCCTTTCATGCATCTTGCAAGTTTCACACATTCAGGCTCTGCCAACTTGGATTTAATGAAAAGCCTCTGGAACTCTTTAGTGTAACTTGAGACATCTAATTCTTTCTGCCTCAAACTCGTCCTCCTCTTATGAAGTTGAACTTGATAATCTTTAGGGACGTATGCCTCTCTAAGCAAGGATACCATCCACTTCCAAGTAGTTATTTGTCTCTTACCATTCTTCACCCTTTCATCTTGAGTGAAATTCCACCATGTGAGTGCAGATCCTTTCAACTTTAACTTGGAAATATTTACCCTCTGATTCTTAGGGATATCTTCATAGTCAAAGAAACTTGTGAGAGCATCAACCCAATCCATCACTGCATCAAGTTCCATCTTCCAACTATACATGGGAAGATCTAGTTTGGCATCCATTTTCCTTCTTTCCATGGACTTCAAGGTCTTCAAGAGTAGTCTCTAATCTGTAGGAACCTCTTCCTCTTCCTTCTCAAGGGTCTCTTCTTTAGTCCCTTCCTCATTTCCATCAGAGTTTTCCACCACCCTTCCTATCATCCTTTCCTTTGAGTCTTTCCACTTCATTTCTTAAATCTTTTTTTTGTGCCATCTGTTCTCTCACAATCCTTGTAANTGGCATCCATTTTCCTTCTTTCCATGGACTTCAAGGTCTTCAAGAGTAGTCTCTAATCTGTAGGAACCTCTTCCTCTTCCTTCTCAAGGGTCTCTTCTTTAGTCCCTTCCTCATTTCCATCAGATTTTTCCACCACCCTTCCTATCATCCTTTCCTTTGAGTCTTTCCACTTCATTTCTTAAATCTTTTTTTTGTGCCATCTGTTCTCTCACAATCCTTGTAAGCTCTACATTGGTGATCCTAGATGGGATCTCCAAGTCTCCTTAATCTACACACATGGTTCTCAATCCTTCTCCTAAGGATCTTTCTTACTCTGGTACCACTTGATGCAGAGCTTTGACCCTCTAGCAAATTGAATCAACTTCACTAGTCTTTTCTTGATCTAATCAATCCCTCCTACCCCTTTCACTTGGAGTATCCACACCATAGACCTACACCTTTAAGTGTCTCAATATTTTTTCACCAACTCATCAATTTGTGTACCCCATAACTCCTTACTAAGTTGATCATTGCTTTATACATCTCCTTGATGTGATGCAACCTTGTTCACCCAATGTTCCCAAATACACCTTCCTTACACAAAAAGACTCCAAAATTTTCCCAATCCTTTGATTCCTTCAAAAATGTCAAATAAATTCTCTTGACATCCCTCAAACCAACCAAAACACACCCTTGGTTCAATTCAACCCAAAACTCAAAACTGTCCTAATTGACACTTTCTTCTACTAGCCCTTTTTTCACACCTTTTGGAATTTTGTGGAAAAAACATCCAAAGGACCTATAAAAAAAATTACACAGCCTTACTCCAAATTTTTGGGCAGCCCTTTCCCCAAGCGTACAGGTTTTGGATCCTTCAGCAACTCAAATTTCTTGGAAACCCTCTCTAATGGCATAAGAGGCCTAATTGGAATGCTTAAATAAGGAAGTGCTTCCTAGACTTGGTTCTTTCCAAACCAACTATGGGAAAATTTAGGGTCACTTTAAAGAAGTCTCCTCCTCTGACCCCATGCTCTAAGTCGAATCCCATCAAAAGTTATAGGGTCCGCAACCTACTGGTTAAACCACTCTGCTAGTCACATAGGGATGCCTGACTAGGGTTTTAGTAATTTATCCTTGAAATTGCCACCAATTGATCTGAAACCAAATGAAAAGTATAATAAAATCCCTTATCTCTCCTTTAAACTAGGTTTTAGGAATTTCCCATGGTTACATCAAGAGATATGAGGTTTGGAAGTCGACAGACCTAGTTTTCTCGAAAATAACAACTTCCAGGTGACTGTGACATGATATCTCATTTATTTGTCCACCTAAGGACCTCTAGTTGGATGAAAAATAAAAATAAGTCATATTCAAAAATTCCTATAAGATTAGATTTATCATTTCAACCCGTACAAGATCAGGCACAATAAAAAATTAGTCAATTTACACAAAAAATGTAGTTTCTGTATTCAATTTGCAAATTCACCATACAAATATTATCAACAACCCTTGCGATGATTGTTGACACAATTTTATATGTTTTCCCACCAATTCAAACCATTTGGGGTGGTTGTGAACATTTGGTAACAACTTTTCAAAAATGTTCCCATTAGCAACTTTTTGTTGCTAACAAGATTTAGCAACTTTTTGCAAAACTTGCAAAACTATTTTCTAGGGACTAACCAAGGTTGATTAGACAAGGGATTATTTAAAAAACATAAAATCAACCTTCAATAACATAATTATACCCAACCCATTTCCAATTGACCATAGTGAGCCATAGGATTCATAACCCATCCTAGGTCACTAGGTCTTATAGTTAGGACTTATTATAAAGCTTAGGATCTCTTGATACCCCTTGGCCCTTGGCTAATAAAACCTATATAGAAAAATTAATGGATGTACTCTAGTAACCTCACCATCCACATTTTCATTTTCCTTTTCAAGGGCTCCTACACCACTTACACACTCCAATTGTGGCATACTATTACACTTCTCCATGTGACTGTACAATCACTTCCTTGGCCCAAATATGTGCCAAATCACTGTATGCTCTCTTGNTTATTATAAAGCTTAGGATCTCTTGATACCCCTTGGCCCTTGGCTAATAAAACCTATATAGAAAAATTAATGGATGTACTCTAGTAACCTCACCATCCACATTTTCCTTTTCCTTTTCAAGGGCTCCTACACCACTTACACACTCCAATTGTGGCATACTATTACACTGCTCCATGTGACTGTACAATCACTTCCTTGGCCCAAATATGTGCCAAATCACTGTATGCTCTCTTGCACACATCAAAGGGATATTATAAAATGTCTCCCACATCCTCCTCTTGATTATGGACACTTATTTGATGTGAAAATATGGATAACTACATTGAACTAAGTCGTTGGATACCTTAATGAGGGTTTAAGATAGTTTTTACAAAAATGCAGAGATCTTCCTCAAAACTTAACCAAATGGAGTCATACAAAGATCAAAATGATATAGAAAAACTAATACTATCATCACCAAATAATGAACCTTCAAATAATAATTTTTTATAGGGATAAAATCCTTCTTAAGACGTCTGTTATCAGAGAAAGACGATAAAATATAGAGAAAACAGTATTTTCATTGATTCCAAACTTACAAAAAATTTAACACCTGACCATTCTACCTTTCCTCTCCCCATTAAAATGTAAATAGGCCTCCTTAAATGTTTATAAGATTGGCCAAATATTTGTAACTTCCCTCAAACCTCCTAGGAGCCGACTACACCAGTCTTCTAACCAACTATCCTCCTATTACAAAGATGTAAAAAAATGTTGTCAAGTTGACAACTAAGTTGTCAACTCGACAAATACATTCCAAATGAACCTTATTACAGTCAAATGGTTTTTTACATGACCCCCAAACACAAACAATTTAATCAAAACCCTAATATTATCCCTAGACCATTACATTAGCCCTTATTAGGCCTTATTTAGGCAAAATTACATCTTTTTTGGCATATTAGTGCATTTCACAACATTTGGTGGCTCTAATGGCCAAATTACATATTTTAGGAATTTATAGGTCATGTGCCATTAAAAATCGACCATGAATGGCCTTATTGGTCTTCTCCTCTCCTTGGATCTCCATCAGGGCTTCATGGTGACCCCTGTAGCCATGGTTCTCCTGCACCATACTCCCCAACTTGAAATTTTTTCAAGTCCTCTTGGAAATTATTCCTGCAAACAAAACATGTTAGGAAAACAAAAATATTCACTTTGACTCTTGGTTTGAAGAGATCATTATGTTTTATCCATTTCACCCTTGATTATTGTTGTCCTTCATCTTTACATTGGGTTTTCCCTTTCTTGGCAATGTAACTCCTCCTTGTACTTTGCTTCTTCTTAGTAACCATCTCATCATGCTCATCATCATTAGGATTGATCCAAACACGTGCAACCAAAATTCCCTCATTACACAAAGGAATATCTATACATTCTCAACCACTTCATACCACAACTTAGGAGCCTTCTCATGACTCACAAACTCAGCTTCATTCTTAGTCCCTTCTTCTAAAACCACTGCTACTTTCAAAGTATCTCCATGCCATTCTCCTAGCCATTTATCCACTTCCTCCTTCATCCTTAAGGCTAATTCTTCTAGAGCCTCACAATCCATTGTCAAGATAGTACCCTGCATGGTACCCTCCAAAGGACATAACATTGTCCAAATCAGAAAACTACCTGTTAGCTCTTTTTCTTGCAGAATTGATTATAATGACAATAAATGCCAGACTCTCTTTTACCCAAGTTATATTCTCACAAGGAAAAGGGATAATTAACAAGGATAGAAAATCCTTCTACACTTTGGGTTCCACACACCCAGGCGGGTACACCCTTAACAGAGCATCGACTTTTAGAAATTTTAATCAGTGGATTAAGGATGGGAGATCCTTCTTCTTTTTATGCCATTTAGGCCTAGGAAGGCTAACCTATTGATTCACTCTCCAAGGAATCACAAATATGAATTGTACTAAGTACAATTAACTAGACATGCATTTGGAATAATATAAGTATAATGATTGATTGAATTTGAATTTGATGATAACAACCACTTATCAGCATTTATGACTAGTGCCTAATCATGGGTGATAGAGTCAAAACAGAGCATACTTATACTAGAAATAATCAATGGAAATACAAAATGAACCCCAGATAAAATGCCTTACAAACTATCCTCTCATCCTCACACCCCTGTATCAAATCCATGCATAAACTCTAATCCTCTGCAATCATCTATAAGATTTAAAACTTTCCTTGAAAGCAACTCATAGACAAAAACATGACTACCTTATAACCAGTATATTCAGAGTGCCTTGCAAATTGAATACACAAGAATTAAAAGTAAATGCAAGAAGAAATAATAGATATCAAAATGGAGATTCCATTGTATTTTATTAACATTGATTTGAATACCAGTACATTCATAAAGACTCAAAACCAATAGTCAGGCACCATTTAGTAATCTGCCTTGTAGTCTTATTTTTACCATCCCTATTACAATATTACAACTTGACACTTATAGGTAGCCACAGTCATCTTGGAATCCTTTTGGAAAATAAGGATGCAACAAGCTATGGATGACTGGGCTAAAGGAAAAAATACAGTTTTAGAAAGAGACAACACTTATGGTGGATGAGATAACAATATTTTCTATAAGCCATGTAATCATTTGTCTTGTGACCGCCTAAATGATTGAAGTTCCTCCGAGGTAGTTGGGTCTTTGTCACCTGGATTTTGTTTTCTTTCTGGTGTAGAGGTTTTAATATTCAATCTACTCCATTATCTTAACCTCCTTGATGCTAGCTGTCCCCTTCATATTTGCTATTTCATGCTATGGGGGTAACTATACCATATTTGCTGACCCAAGTAGTGCACACCTCATCACGTGGCCACTCGAGCTTGAGAAATTCATCTTTGTGGTTGTTGAACTCCTCCTAGTCACTGTTAGCCTTCTCTACTTCTACTTCCCAAGATTCAAAAAATGCCTTGGCTTTGCTCAAAATATCAATGGTTAATACAAACCAGCCAATATTTGCTAGTGTAACAATACTCATTGTCCTGCTAGTCAGTGCCTCGTTTAATTGCCTCAGCCATAGGGCTTCATTATTTATGCTCCCATCCTTTTTGAACATGTTAGGATACGTATCATACCTATCCTTGGAAAAATCTCCTCTTAGGGTTATTATTTTCTTCATGACCATGTTCCTTTTGGTATCTAAATTGATCATCAATTTGAGACACTTGTGAGTGCTCGTTAGGACAAAATCAATATTATTTTGTTCTTTCAAAAGGGAATAGAAATATTTGACATGGGATGCCTTCCCTTTGCACTTATTTACTGTCAGCTCCCATTGCTTCTTTTCATCCTCATGCTAGCTGGTGATGCTTGTGATCTTTTTTCCCAGTGAGTAGAGGTTAGCAAGGTTAATTTCACTGGCACATCTTTTGAGATTTGAAAATATTTGATCTGTGTGCTTTTTCTTAACTAATTATTTAGCTTCTTTGTAGGTCTAGGAATCTTCTAAGTCCCTCTTACCCTCTTCTTCTAATCTTGTCCTTTCATTGATTAGCCTGTTCTTCTCAGCTTCTAATTCTGCTCTCTTGGCATCAATAGCTTCCTGAGTAGTAGGACTTAGAGGTTCAGGGGATGGGGGATATGTTATAAATAGACTTGAGGGGGAAGGCTGATATGGGTCCTGAGCAATTAGCTTTTGGGGCACCAGTTGAATCTTTTGCTTACCTTCCAACTCTGCTATTTTGTTATCCTTAATCAAAGATTTCACCTTCTCTTTGTTGTAAGCTTTGAGCAAAAACTCATACTTTTCATTCAAACTAGCATATGCTTCTTTCTCTTTCTTTGACACTTTCATGCTCAAATTGGCAACCTGTACAACAAGGTTAGCCACTTCAATTCTTGAGGTATCTGCAACCCTTTTCACAATTAGGCTGCCCGTGTCTTCAGTCTCATCATCTTCTTTAGTTCTTCTCTTGTCCTTTTTCTTTAGTTACCAGATTGCCAATGCTGCATGATCATCACTAAACTAGGCACCAATTGATGTCCCAATAGGGCTTATGGGTTTAACTTATTTCCTTATAGCATCAAAAACCACTACATCAGCTAAATCCCATTGTGGCAATATAAGAACTCCTTGCCTTTTGATCATTTGTCTACCATCCTCAGGAGTAATCTTATCAAATTTTGATATCAATTCTTTCTTTACTGCTTCTTTTATGTCCTCCTTGGAAGAATTGGGTTGAACTTCTATCATTTTCTGGCACTTATCATTGTATTCACCAATATGGCATCTCCATAGGAATTGAATAAAAGCCTGAGTTTTGATGAAATTGTCATCAGACAAGAATTCATCACGAGCTTGTTTGGTCACAAGATCTAATTCTTTGCCAGCAAATTCTACCATTGTGAGATCAGATGATATATGTTTAGGCTCTTCTAGCATCCCTTCCTGTAGTTCTTGAGTGGTAAAAACTACTTCACTAGCATTTCTCATCTTGAGCAATTGCTGAGCAATGGTCTGGTCGTCATATTGCATAGGGGATTGGGAAGGAGAATACAATTCACCTCCTTGTTCTTTTGTCTCCACCCTTTGCCTCTTCGGAGAGGGTACTTCTTGAACATCAGTATCCATGGGCCTCTTTCCCTTATGCTGAATGGGCTTGTCAACTCTAGGAACAACAGTGGTATATCCTCTTCTTCTGTTTACTACATAGTTCCCAGGTGGAACTATTATGCTTTGTGGGAATCTATTCAAAATAGCAAGAGCCTTTTTTGGATCGCTGTCAACTTCTCTCTGCCTCTTCTCACTTAGGGTTTGCATTATTCCTTCAAAAAGATTCATTAGTGAATTAATTTTATAAGACCATGGGAAAAAATCCTTTAGAGGATCATAGGTCTTGTCAAAATTCTGGACAAAGTCCAAGGATTTCTTATATGCCATCCACTTTTCCTTTCTGAATTCTTGAACCTCTAAGTCAAAAATGTTCCTGATAATATCCTCTAGATAGTAGAATTGATGCTTTAGCATTATATAATTGGTCCTCTTCCTGAACATGCCCATGATAAAATCTTCATTATCTGCACACCTAGATATGGAAGCGGATAAATGATAGGGCTCAAAGTATTTGCCAAATTGTGTCCATCCCCCTTTTGTTATGATAAAATGATGGGCTCTAGTGAGGGTAGGAAAGATATTTCCCTTCATCTTTCCGGTCAAGGCTTCCTCC
>MU228210.1:118200-131192 GCA_018584345.1 Thuja plicata
TCTGAAACCATAAACCCTGATCACTGTGGCAAAAGGGTACAATATCAAATCTCCCCAATTGTGAGCAATTTTCAACTCTGGGGCATACTCCATAGGCCTCAAAAGCCTCATCATGTCATTATGAACCTTGGCATTCTGGTTATCCAATAGTGACTTAAGTCTAGTTGCAAAGACTTTGTCAAAATATACATAACTTGCATTCTTTCTATCCCAGGACAAGTCTACACTCCACATCTAAACAGGCAATTCTTTACCATCTTGGAATTTCTCCAATTCCATTTCTTCTTCAAAGAAGTCTGCATTGTTAAATAAGAACATATGCATCATAAGGGAATACCAACCCATTGGTTTCTGTATGTTGCCGTCTTTGATCCCTGACAAACCATCATGCATCTCCTAAGAAATATAAGATGCATAATTGAACACTACTGACAAGTAAGGATGAAAAATCTAAACAACCATTAACATTATGTGGATAGGCATTTCCCCTTCTTCATCTATTCCCAAGACATTGCACAGAGCATTGTACATTTTTCTGGCCTGGCCGATGAAAAGATCCACTTTGAAGGGTTTCGGGGTTCCTGGTCCTATTACAACCAAATTTCCTATTTTATTGGCATACCCCTTCACTACCTCACCCCTATAATAATCTCTTTGGCTATTGTATATTTCTTTGAAGTATGTGAGGTCAATATCATCCATACTCTGAGAGGGGTCAGTCAGCTTGAAAATCCTTCTGATTTCATCAGCTAATACAGTCACTATTATATTTCCCCGGGTGTCTCTAACAACCCTAGCCACCTTATCATAAGTTTTTTCTATCAAGGTAAACAAATCAGTGTCCATGAATACACTAGGTGCTATTAGCTTTCCAACATCTAGTTCCCAAATATTACAGTCTCGGGTGGGGGCATTCCTCTAACTATAAGCTGCTCTAAACAGAGCAAGGGCATCAAAACTAGTAATAGCATCTNTTTTGCCCACCCACCCGAATCATATAACCCATTCCCAATTTTTAAATGGGGATGTTGTAGCACTGCCTTCTTAGCTTGTGTGGCATCCCCTGAAGACAATGGTAACTATTGCAACAAATCTTCCCTAACGTTCCATTTTTGGTAATCAACCTATCCCAAAATTTCAACTCTAGGGGCCATTCTAAGGGTTTTCTATTAGTACTAGAACCAAATTGCGAAACAAGAGCTCTAAAACCTTCTCTGAACTGAAAATTCCACCCCAATTTTGAATACAAGTGAACAATAAGCTTACCCATTCTGCACAGAAGTCACATAGAGCTGGTTTTCTCCGCAATTTCATCTTTGCTCAAATAACTTTGGTGAATTATTGAGGCTGCAGTTGGCTTAATCAATTTCATGGCCTCAACCAAATTAGTCTCTCAAATTGAATTCAATTATAGGTGTCACACGTTCTTCAATTAATCCACAGCTTCAATTTCACGGCTTAAGGGCTCTCTGCAACTTGTTCTGTCAATTTTAAATTTGAGCCGTCAATTTTGGACATCACTCTTCGCATCTGACGGCTATCTTATTTTCTAAGAAATCACTGTCGACTGAGGACACGTGTTGCTTCTACTTATTTTCTTATACATTAGATGTCAAGCATCTTGGATAAAAGAGATCAAGCGAGCCGTTAGATATGAAACAACTTAACTAAACTTTAAACCTTCGCCAGCTTTGAGTGTCTGGGCCCACCAACTGCCAGATGTCATCACTACTTATTCGCTTATACGTTAGATGTCAAGCATCTTGGAGATAAGTGAATAAGCAAGCCTTCAGATATTTCCAAACTTGTGTACTATTTAACAGAACGCCTTTATGATACTCTCGGCCCCACCAAGGACACGCGTCGCCTCTGCTTATTCGCTTATATGTTAGATGTCGAGCATCTTGGAGATAAGCGAATAAGTGCGCCATCTGATCCTTTCTGAGTTGCTCACCTTTTAACCGAGGACTTTCTTAACATGCTCGGCCCCACCAAGGACACACGTCGCCTCCGCTTATTCACTTATATGTTAGATGTCAAGCATCTTGGAGATAAGTGAATAAGCGCGCCGTCTGATCCTTTTTGAGTTGCTCGATATATAAGGGGATGACATAAAAGGGAATTTTCATAGCGAGACTTAGGAAATATTAAAATAGTTAGGACTCACAGACTTTTGTAAAAATCAACCCATTTAACACAAATACATGACTTAAGGTAACTTAAGTGGCCGAAAAAGTAACACGAAAATAGAACTGGCCGAGGCACTTAGGGTTTTTTGGTCATTTTCCACAAAATTTCAACTAGGTTAAGGGTTTGAGCATACTATGTAGAGGCATAAAAACAATTTGAATCTCAATTTCAAAGCCCTTGACACTATTTTCATAGGAGACCCTATGAAAATTATAAGGCACATTTTGGACAAGAAAAAGCATCAACACTACCATCACACCCAAGCCCTTCAAGACTTGACTCTTTGTTGTCCTCAACAACATCTTCAATTGCCACCACATTTTCAACATCTAGAAACTTTTCATAATTAGGTTCTTCATATTATTCTTGTTCTAAGAATTCTGCAATCCACTCAAACCTTGCTTCATTCTCTTCTAGTGCTCTCTCCAAGCTTCTTACCTTCTCTAGTTCTTATTTCTTCCTTTCTTCTTCATCTCTTTTCTTCTTCTTCTCTACTTCCTTGTCTTCATTGAAGAATTATTTTATCAACTTGATCAACTCCTTCTCTAATCTTTTGTACACCATCTTAGGTCTCTCCTTCCAGAACTTTTTCTCACTGTGATACCACTTGATGCAGAGCCCAGTGGATTACCTTAAGAAGACACTTCTTTAGTCCTCCAACCTAGGATCAATCTGATGGACCCACCCACTTTAAAGACTTATCAATGGTCTTTCCTACTTCATTGTCTGATACCTCTTCCATTAGAACCCACATCCTAAGGTCTACACTCACTTAACACATCCACTAATGTATATTTGGTTTGGTGTTGTGACTATCCCAATCCTCAAGCACTTCACTTTTTTTCCATAACCCTTAATCTTAGGACCACTCCATATGTATCCACTCATTATATTCTTACAAATAGGAATCTTTTACATCCCCCTTAAACATCTAATCCATTCACAAATACTGGACCCCACTTGGTCTTCAAACAATAACACTTCTCACTGTCCCCTAAGACACTAGGTCTACAACTTTGACCTCCTTCCTTATGACAGTCACCAAACACAAAAAAAATGTGTCCCCTCACCCCTAAATTAATTGGAACACTTTAACACCCTAAACAATATCCTAATTCTCTTCCCACTCACTCATGGTCACTTGACCCATTGTTACTCCATTGTGATCAAGCAAACAAGAAGAAATTTCTTGCTATCCTAACTGTGACAATCATTAACAATCTCTAAAATTTTATTGTCTAGACTTTCCATTGGGAACCTTTCCTCTTACAAAAACTTGGACATGGATTGGTTTCTCCTAAAAACACTCCTTTGTGCCTCCAAAACCCTAACTCATTCTACTTTGGTGGACAAACCTTACACACTCCAATTATGGCAGACTGTTACATTGCTACCTGTGACTTTACATTCACTTCCTTGGCCCAAACATGTGCCAAATCACTACATGCTCTCTTGCAAACATCAAAGGGATATTATTAAATGTCTCCCACATCCTATCCTTGATTATGGGTACTTATTAGACGTGAAAATATGGAGAACTACATTGAACTAAGTCGATGGATACACTAATGAGGGTTTAAGACAATTTTTACAAAAATGCAGAGATCTTCTTCAAAACTTAACCAAATGGAGTCATACAAAGATAAAAATGCTCTAGAAACATAATACTATCATCCCCAAACAATTAACCTTCAAATAATAAATTTTTAGATGGATAAAATCCTTCTTAAGATGACTATTATAGGAGAAAGATAGTAAAATATAGAGAAAACATTATTTTCATTGATTCCAAACTTACAAAAACTTTATCACCCGACCATTCTATCTTTCGTCTCCCCATTAAAATGTAAATAGGCCTCCTTAAATGTTTATAAGACCAGAAAACTATTTATAAATTCCCTCAAACCTCCTAGGAACCTACTACAATAGTATTTTAACCAGTTTTCCTCCTATTTCAAAGATATAAAAAATGTTGTCAAGTTAACAACTAAATTGTCAACTCGACAACTACATTCCAAATGAAGCTTATTACATTCAAAATGGTATTTTAAATGACCCCAAAACACAAACCATTTAATCAAAATCATACTTTTACAACTAGACCATTACATTAGCCCTTATTAGGCCTTATTTAGGTAACATTACATCTTTTTGTCAAATTCATACATTTCACAACATTTGGTGGCTCTAATTGCCAAATTACATATTTTAGGACCTTATATGTCTTATGAAATTAAAAGGTGACCATGAATGGTCTTATTGGTCTTCTCCTCTCCTTGGATCTCCATCAGGGCTTCATAGTGACCCCTATAGCCATGGTGCTCTTGCACCATACTCCCCAAGTTGAAAAAATTTCAAGTCCTCTTGGAAATGATTCCTGAAAACAAAACATGTTAGGAAAATAAAAATCTTAATTTTGAGTCTTGGTTTGAAGATATCATTATGTTTGATCCATTGCACCCTTGCTTATTGTTGTCCTTAATCTTTACCATGGGTTTTCCCTTTCTTATCAATGTAACTCCTCCTTGTACTTTTGTTCTTCTTAGTAACCTTCTCATCATGCTCATCATCATTTGGATTTATCCACACACGTGCAAACCAAATGAACTCATTACGCAAAGGAAAATCTCCACCTTCTCAACCACTTCATACCACAACTTAGGAGCCTTCTCATCACTCACAAATTGAACTTCATTCTTAGTCCCTTCTTCAAAGACCACTGCTACTTTCAAAGCATCTCCATTCCTAGCCAATCATCGACTTCCTCCTTCACCCTTAAGGCTTATTCTTCTGGAGCCTCACAATCCATTGTCAATATAGTACCCTACATGGTACCCTCCAAAGGACATAGCATTGTCCCAATTAGAAAACTACCATCACACCCAAGCCCTTCAAGACTTGACTCTTTGTTGTCTTCAACAACATCTTCAATTGCCACCATAGGTTCAACAACTAGAACCTTTTCATCATTAGGTTCTTCATATTCTTCTTGTTCTAGGAGTGCTGCAATCCACCCCAAACTTGCTTCATTCTCTTCTAGTTCTCTCTCCAAGCTTCTTACCTTCTCTTCTTCTTGCTTCCTTTCTTCTTCTTCTCTTTTCTTCCTCTTCTCTACTTCCTTGTCTTAATTTAAGAATACATTTAGCAACTTGATAAACTCTCTCTGATCTTGTGTATGCCATCTTAGGTCTCTCCTTCCAAACCTTTTTCTCACTATGACACCACTTGATGCAGAGCCAAGTGGATTACCTTATGAAAACACTTCTTTATTCCTCCAACCTAGGATCAATCTCACAAATCCAACCACTTTCAAGACCTATCAATGGTCTTTCCTCTTTCATTATTTTATACCTCTTCCACTAGAACCCACATCCTAACACCTACACTCACTTAACTCATCCACTAATGTATATTTGGTTTGGTGTTGTGATTGTCCTTATCCTCAAGTACTTCACTTTATTCCCATAACCCCTTACACTTAGGGCCACTCCCTATGTATCCACTCCTTATTTTATCACAAATATGACTCTTTTACATGCCTCTTCAATATCTATTCCCTTCACAAACACTATACCCCACTTGGTCTTCAAACAATAACACTTGTCACTGTCCCCTAAGACAATAGGTTTACAACTTTGACCCCCTTCCTTATGACAGTCACCAACCACAAAAGCATTGTGTACCCTCACCCCTAAATGAATTGGAACACTTTAAAACCCTAACCAATATCCTAATGCTCTTCCCACTCATTCATGTCCACCTAATCCATTGGTACACCCTTGTGATCAAGCAAACAAGAAGAAACTTTGTACTATCCTAACTGTGACAGTCAGTAACAATCTCTGAAATTTTATTGTCTAGCCCTTCCCTTGGGCACATTACCTCTCCTAGAACCTTAGACATGGAGTGGTTTCTCCTTCCAATGCTCCTTTTCTACTCCAAGACCCTAACTCCTTCTACTTTGGTGGACAAGCCTTACATACTCCAATTGTGGCAGACTGTTACACTGCTCCCTATGACTATACAGTCACTTCCTTGGCCCAATCACATACCAAATCACTACATGCTCTCCTCTACACATCAAAGTGATAATATAAAATGTCTCCCACATCCTCCCCTTGATCATGGGCACTTATTGGATGTGAAAATATGGAGAACTACATTGAACTAAGTCGATGGATACCCTAATGAGGGTTTACAACCATTTAAAAAAAATACAAAGATATTCCTCAAAAATTAACCTAATGGAGTCATAAAAAGATAAAAATGCTCTAGAAACATAATACTATCATCCCCAAAAAATGAAACTTCAATCATAAATGTTTAGATGGATAAATTCCTTCTTAAGATGACTATTATAGGAGAAAGAGAGTAAAATACAGAGAAAATATAATTTTCATTGATTCCAAACTTACAAAAAATTTATCACCCGACCATTCTATCTTTCATCTCCCCATTACAATGTAAATAGGCATCCTTAAATGTTTACAAGATGGGAAAACTATTTATAACTTCCCTCAAATTTCCTAGGAATCGACTACAACAGTATTCTAACCAGTTGTCCTCCTATTTCAAAGATATAAAAAATGTTGTCAAGTTGGAAACTAAGTTGTCAATTCGACAACTACATTCTAAATGAAGCTTATTAAATTCAAAAAGGTCTTTTACATGACCCCACAACACAAACCATTTAATTAAAAAACCTACTGTCACCCCTAGACCATTACATTAGCCCTTATTAGGCCTTATTTAGGCAAAATTACATCTTTTTTGCACATTCATACATTTCACAACATTTAATGTCTCTAATGGCCAAATTACATCTTTTAGGACCTTATAGGTCATATGACATTAAGAGGTGACTATGAATGGTCTTATTGGTCTTATCCTCTCCTTGGATCTCCATCAGGGCTTCATGGTGACCCCTGTAGCCATGGTGCTCCTACACCACATTAAGGATGATATGATATGCCTTAATTGGTGGTGTGTAAGGCAACAAAATGTTTTGGTTTTATAGTTTTTCTAACATATTGGGTTTAATTTCAAAACCCTGGCTCTTCCCATAGTAGGGCATGACACATTTTGATAGTTTTGAAGTAGTATCAGTTGAAGGTGTTTTTGAAGAAGTTAAGAATTTTTTTTGAAATATTATTTTGAATGATCTTTGACAGAGAATCTTGGTATTGTTGATAAGTTAGTTATTATGAAATGGTGTGAAGGCAGAGTATATGATATTTTGAGAATATTTGCAACTCGAGATTCATTACCATGTGTTGTCATTTCATTATCCTATGTTGTTTATCTTTTATGCATATTTAAGTTTTTATTAATGGTTCCATTTATCTTGTTTAAGGGTTTTACATGTCGATGTGTATGATGTAGTTCATGTTTATTTTTCTTGTTTTGGTTAAAAACCCATTTTGGGTCTGTTATTGGTTAACCTGAGTGTATTCATTGTATTCATGAGTCATCTAGTTTGTTTAACTTCAATTCAAGATGTTTCTCATTTTGTATTCAATTATTATTTAGCCATTTGTTTACTTATGTGTTAAAAATGTGTCTAGGGTCAGAGTAACGTTTACTATTACCCTAACTCGATAAATTTATTGTTCATTCTTTTTTTGTTTGGTTAAACCCTTGTCAAGGGTTTTGTTATGTCCTGCATACCCGTCCCTACATTTTGTTGGAAAAATGTTGGGTCCCCCCTTTTTTTCCTTTCTTTTGGGTCGTTGATTTTGCTTTGTCTTTTTGGTCACCTTCCTGGTCTTCTTTGGGATCTGAATCTTGGAGCATCGTCCCCCCAGTAGCCAAAAATTTATGGACCCTGAGGTTTTGGTATTGTTTCTCCCATCCTCTTTGGAAGGGGTGAATGCCAGACGACCCAGAGTCTGGACTTTGGCGGTCTTCCTTTTTTCCCAAAATGGTAATTAGTAATTAATTTTCTCCCTTTAGGCATTATAAAAGGTCATTTAATCTACCATTTTACATTTACCACGAGCAAATTACCTCTAAGTGAACTATCTGAGAAGTAGAGCAGAGCATTTTCCTAAGCTAAGGTTCTCAGGCTGAAATAGTGCAAGAAGTGCGTTTGAGGTCTCTATGGTGATTAGTGGAAGAGTAAACAGTGTTCAAGATTCCCTTCTTAGCATTCCAATCTTTCAGGTGGTCTCTCCTTGGAATTCTAGTTCTGGTTTCATTTTTTATTTGGTTTTTTATTCTTTGTTTTGTTGTTGCTTTTCTTTCATTTCATTGGTTGTCAATTGTTTTTTCTTGTGTCATCGAGGTTTAGCCCTTTGTTGGGTGTGTCATTTCTTCTTGGGCCTAGTTGTTGGTCTTCCTTCCCTTCATGACTGGTCCTACTCAAGGGAAGGTCATCTATAGTTTAGTGTACATAGGTTGTAAGTAGTGTGTTTCACATTCTATTGTAAATTTGGTGAGTGTTGTAGATATGGGATGGTTTGAGTCTTGTATAGCTCTGTAAGTTTGTAAGTTGCTAGAGTGTTTTAAATTCTGTGCATTATGTAGATCTCGTGTTAATAATCCTGTAAAATTGTGTACATTGTAAAGTTTCCTAGTTATGTTCTGGTGCACTATAGAAACCATGCGGTTTCACAGGTCGCTCGTAGTGTAGGTTCCATGGAGGCAGACTCTTAGGGATGTTGTCTCCTAAAATTTATTTGCGAGGTCTCATGACCATGCATACCTAATAACACATTGGCCCCATTTCATTCTGGTTGATGCAGGCTTCTTGTCAAAGCCGTAAAACTAGGTCAGTTGCAGAGTCAATCTCGCCAACTTGGTGGTTCATTTCTTAATTTTCTCTCTCCTCTATCATTTCCATCTTAATGGAAGGGTTAATTCCCATGAACAAGCATTTAAAATTTGTCCCAAGTGACATTCATGCCACTCGTGCTAGAACTGTTGTTAGTTGATTATCATTGCTCAGCCTTAATGGATGTATGCATGTTAAAGTATGACAACGTGGTCATTCTATATAGAGGTTACCTTTTCCCACTAATGAAATTCATCTTCTTTTTAGAACATTGGTATCTGGGTGTCTTAGCGATCCCTAACACACCCGCCACACTAGTCATTCAGACCGTTGTTTCCAGGCCTTCACAGGTTTGAATAGGTCTTATATGTTTATGGGTTTCTTGCGACGGAGATAATATCTCAGGTAATCTTAATAATAAATAATAGTTTCTTTCTCAAAGATGACAGGTGAAGTAATGCCCAAAGTTCCAAAACCCAGAATCGTTGCTTATAATATTTATATATATTAATAATTGTCTGATTTTGTAGGTCCAGGTCTAAGTGAGAAAGAAATGGCCTCATCTAGATCACCCCTGGGGAGTCTTGAGCTCCTGAGAATTTCAAAAGGCACTTCCAAAAGGTTTAAGGTAGAGAGGGATTTAGATAATCTCCCATCGAGTCTTAAATACAAGAAACAGAGGATAGTTTTGGGATCCCAAATTGAATGCACCCTGAGAGAGGTCACAGACACAGATTTCAGCACTTGGGCTAAATCAAAGGGCCTCATAAAGGTAATCCACCAACAATAAAAATCCAATGACTTGATCTCAGTTAACTTAGCAGCATTTGGAATTAATGAAGTAGTTAGTTTTCCTTACTTTGTGCAAGTGCCAGAGCTAATATTGCTCCTGGCTAAATGTTACAACCCGACCACTGGAGCTGATGTGTTGGTCTCACCAAGCCCTCAAGGTTACATGATTCCCATCATCTCCTTGGACCATGATACCACCACCATAGGGTGGGGCATCCCATTCTTCTTGGACATTGTTGTTCTCACCTAGGAAACTTCAATAGATCAATTTTTAGAGGCAGGTGATACGACTTGATGCTACCTTAATTCAAAATGACTGAAAAATCTGCACCAGGACTACAAGAAGATGTAGATGGATATCCATTTCTCTGACTTCAAGGAGCCTATCCAGGATGTAATTTTTTTTTGTAGGATCTTTGGGGAACCACATGCCTAGGAGTTCACCCATGGATGTATTATTTATTTTATTGTATGACCACTAACAAGGAACGCTTTGACTGGGTCACTATCATTTCCAACCATGTGGATGCCCATATGAGAAAGGTTAGGGAGGAGTACAAGTTTTACATGAACTCCTACATCCTATGGTCCCTAGATTGGTAACATGAAGGAATCCATGGACTAAGCATATTTGACATTCTTGGGATTGAGAGCACATAGGCCACCCCATGGGATCACTTTCCCCATGTTTAGTGGGATGAAATTTTCCCTAATTTTTGTAGAGTAATGACACCTTTGTTTTCCACAAGATTAAGGAACTCACCAATGATGCGGTATTCAAAATGTCCCTAGAGTCCATGAATGTGGTAAGCTTGTGGGGATGTTATTTCATCTAGTTCACACAACATACATACATTCGGGTGAATAGGTTTTCTGGGAACCCACTTCTATTCCCCAAGCAATGCGGGGACATAATCATTTGTTGAAATTTTGTTGGCAGATTCTAGAGGTGCATGCCTTGATGCCCACCAAAAAGATCACCTCCATCTCCTTCTTGTTTGTATTTGCTAGATACACCTGCTCCCTCACCCCAGCTTGGGAAGTAGAGAATGAGATAAGAAGCCTGAGCTTGGATAAATTTTCACTCAGCCGCCAAGATTATGATTGATGTGGCTGATTAGGGAAGGCAATGCCCTGGGGAACCAACCCCTATGTGCTGCACATAGAAGAAATTTGAGTAGATTACCAAGATGATTTTGACGTCTAGAATTAGAATTACTCAAGGATGTTGAAAGGTTTGATTCAACGCCTCAACTCTGGACCTTCCTATAGACATTTTTTGATAATGGGTCACTTGAAGACCCCGATTATAAAGAAATAGGTATTGAAAAGATGGACCTCCCTCTAGTGGATTGGGAAACACTAAAATTTTTGACCATGGAGGTCATTTCGAAGACTATACTTGAGCATAACCATGTGTACTTTGCAAAGGTTTTCTTGAAGAGTGTCTAGAAGGGCAACCAATTTTTGGAAGCATTAGGATCAAGATTTTGAGTGGTGGAGCAATTCAAATCCCAAGGGAAACAAAAATTGGGTACCTCCTCTCAGGCCCTAGACCCCATTATAGACCCCCTGATGAAGTAGTTGGATGAAAACTTAGAACACTCCCAAAAGATGCTAGATGCATCCAACTCCGGGGTGATGATCGGTCTTAGATTTAATCTGATGGGATCTTGTCCCCCACAAAGTGCATCCCCCTCCATGGCTATCCTGCTTGGCATGTCCACCAATGAGGAATTCGAAGAAGAAGTAATAACCACAGTGGCTAAAGTGCCAGTCTAGAGAAGAAAGAAGAAAAAGTTAGATAGGCCTCTATGAAATAGAGACTCAAGCCTTTAACCCACAGGCACATTTGAGGTTGTAGTTCTCTCTTTCTACAGTGACAAGGAGAATCCCCCAAAGATATCCCAAATTAATGTAGATGAATTCTTCCAGATCAATGATCTAGGGGGTCTACATGAGATGGTGGAGAAGGCAATAGAATAAATGGTGAGATAAGAGGTTAATGTCTCCATAGAAGAAGAGAAAAGAGAGGAGGCACAAAGGATGGCCCAATAAAAAGAAGAGGAACTCTAGTGCAAAGAGGCCAAGAGAAAGATAGTAGAAGAAAAGGAATAAGAAGATAAGCGGGCTGAGGAGCAACTGCTAGCAACAAGGGAAACCAGACCCACAGGAATAACCATACCCCCAGACATAATTCTCCAAATCCCAATAGGTAACCAAGGTCAATAACCACCCCAGGATACACAAATGGATCAAGCCATCACAACGCTTCAACAGGTAGATCTGAACGAGCCACCTCAGAACCCGCCCCTTTCACCCACCAACATAGAACATCTTGAGGGAAAGTAGAGAGGTGGATAAAGGAAGTATGGGTGACGATCCTGATAATACTAATAAGGATGCATCAGTGGAGGAGCCTAAGAAAAACCCCATGGACACTTCAAGTTTAGGGATGGTAGCGAGAAGGTCGGTGGGACTACCACAATGGTTGGTAGAATCCTGGAGAAGAAAATCTCCTATGATGGTAGTGGCCCCATTGTGAATAGCCAAAATGTTGGCCGAAGGCCAGGTATTGAAGAATCCCAAAAGGGCTTGTACCCTCCATACTACTCAGAGGTATTCAGATGGAAATATGCTGGAAGTAGTGGCAGCCCCACCAGAAGATAAAGATGAGTCTAAGATAATTGCCGAGGGTTATACGATTATAGAGATCCCTCTGGGGAAAAGGGACTAGAAAGGAGAGTTAGATATATTAAATGAGGCAAGTCAGGCCATTCACGCCTGATATGAGAAATAGTACCAAAGGGTGAATGAGCTAAAAAATGTGAACACAAATCTTCTTGGCAGTGATTTTTTTAGTGGCTAATATTCGCCAATTGGCTAATTTTTTAAATTTGAGAATCCAAATTTGGCTAATAATTCAAGATTTAAGGCGACCTAAATCACCAAACTTTTACAAACTTTTATTTTAGAAATATTTAAATTGCCAAATAATTTATTTTATTAAAAATTTGAACTCAAATATTCGCCTAGTATTTGATAGATGGTTAGATTCAATTCGCCTAAATTTTATCAATTATTATAGAAATCTAAATTAATTCACCAGTAATATATCATGATTGTTAGTTATAGTAGGGTTATGTCACCAATATTAGTTGTCACTATTGATTTAAAATATAATCTAGTGATCTTCATTATATTCCATGAGGCAAAAATGTAACTATCTTATTTGTAA
>MU228210.1:142258-153983 GCA_018584345.1 Thuja plicata
CTCTGCGGTCAAACCATCTTTTTACCACTGATTGATGATGCATGAAATTTTCAAGGGCTGCATCTCAGTGTTCTTCCATTCGCACCAGATTTAGGAGCTGAACCTCTATGATGTTATCCCGATTGCCAAATTTATGTATAAACTGCAAAACTGGGATCTATAAGTTAATTGGGAATACTGGGTTCTGGCCATAAACTAGATGGAATGGGGATGTTCCTAGGGTGGCCTTAATTCAGATGCGATCCACCTAGAGGGTGAATTTCAAATTTTGGTGCCAATCCCAGGGATTTTGTTCTAGCAGGTGTTTGATCACTTCAAGTAGATTCTTATTCATAGATTCAACAATGCCATTCCCCTGGGGGTAATAGTTGCTGGAAAAATTCAGGGTGATCTTTCAATTGTAGGTCCACTCAAGTAATTGCGTTGAAGAAAATGCCAGACCATTGTCACATACCAAAGCAAAGGGCATTCCAAACCTTGTGATGATTTTCTCTTCCAGGAATTTAATAACCACGTCTGCCATGTTATTCTTGCAAGGTATAGCTTTCGACCACTGGGTGCAGTAATCAGTAGTAGTTAGGATGTACCGGTGGTTGGAAAATGAGTTGGGGTTAATTTCCCTGATGAAGTCAAATTCCCATTGGGTGAAGGGCCTAGCCTTAAAGACTGGTTGTAAAGGCATAGCCGGGTTATGCTCATGATGCACCGCGGTTTGGCAAGTATGACATCTCCAAACGTGAGCGTAAACATCTTTAAATATACAAGGCCAATAGTATCTAGCCCAGAGGATTTGGTGGGCGGTGGTGTTGGCTGAGCCATGCCCTATTCCAAACTTCCTGTGGAATTCATTGATCATCTTCGTAGCTTGGTCTCGGTCAATGCACAGAAGGTACACTCCCTCGTAGTTCCTGCGGTAAAGCGCAGAGTTTTTGATCAAGAAGTGAGCGCTTTTCTTCTACAGGGTGCTACGTTTATTGGGAGGTAACCCCTCCAGACACTTGTTATTCAGTAATAGATATACTAGATCAGTATACCATGGGTCTCGAGTGATGGATTCCACCATATAAGTCTGACATTCTATGTGGGGATTCTCTCCTACCATTGCTTGACTTAGTCCCTGACCTCAGACTATCTTCATGGGTTGCATTTCCAAGTCATATTCCTAGAGGATGGCCATCCATTTCCTCCGTCTTTCACCTAATTCACTCTATTTTAGCAGAGATTTCACAGCTTGATCCGGGATGATGGCATGCACCTTGCTCCAGAGAATATAATGCCAGAATTTCTTCACGATGTGCATAAGAGAAAAGGCCTTCTTTTCCAATGATGAATACTGAATCTTGGTGTTCTTGAAGGGGGAGCTCATGAAAGCTATAGGTCATTCTTCCCCTTTGACCTTTTGAGTTAATACCGCCGTGACAGAATGCGGTGAAGCAAAGGAGTAAATGTAAAATGGGAGGGTGTAGTCTGGACTAGCCAGGACAGGGGCCTCCATTATTGTCTGTTTGATCTGGGAAAATGCCCATTTTTCTTCAGGACTCCACTCAATCTTGGTATCCTTTTTCATCATCTCATTGAGTGGTTTGACTATCTCGGCAAATCCAGTGATGAACTGCCAGATAAAGTTGATCTTCCTAAAGAAAGACCGCATCTCTTTCTTGCTGCCGAGCATTTGTAATGTTAGGAGCGCTTCCACTCTCTTAGGGTCAATGGATATGCCCTTCTCAGAGACAATATGCCCGAGCAACTTCCCTTCAGTGACCCTAAATATGCACTTCTTGGGGTTGAGGGATATTCCGTATCGGTGACATCTCTCAGAGATCTGGGTGAGGTGGGAAGAATGGTCACGCCTATCCCAGGAAAAGATGATCAAATCATCCATGTAGATGATTATGCACTAATTCACAAGGCCCTCAAACACGATGTCTAGCTTTTTGCAATGTGGCCGCTACGTTAATCAAACCAAAGGGCATTCTCTTATATGCAAATGTTCCCCATTTAGTGGTAAATGCCATTTTCTCTCTATCTTTATTCTTAACCATGACCTGGTTATATCCAGAGTACCCATCCAAGAATGACATCATTTGGTATCCATTCACTATCTACAACACCTCATCCAACGAGGGGAGAGGGTGATTGTCTTTCTTGGAGGCCCTATTTAAGTTTTGGAAATCCACGCAAAGGGAGATTTCACCACTCTTCTTTCTAACAGGGACCAAGTTGGCAACCCACTTGGTATGCCAGATTGGAAATATTATTTAGGCTGACAGTAATTTCTCCACCTCCTGATGAATCAGAGGCTCGATCAGTGGGTTGACTGGTTGTTACTTTTCCCAAAAAGGCTTAGCATCAGGTTTTAGGGGAATGGTATGAGTCATAATAGATGTGTCATATGTTTTTAAGTCTTCATATCCCCAAGAAATCACGTCTATGTATTCTTGGAGAACCGTGAGAATTTTCTCCTTTTCCTCAGAGGAGCAGGAGGTGCCAATATGTATCATCTTTTCTTCACCGGGCTGTCCGATGTTTACTTTCTCAAATTTTCCTCCCTCAGAGGAGGATGACATCTTTTCCCGGCCCTGAGGGTCCGAGTCGAAGATTCATTCAAGCGTGACCATCCCCTTTGAGATGGTGTTGGTAGGTAGGTCCATGATCCCATCATCTTCATCACCCTGTCCAGTATCATCATGGTCTTGTTCCTCCACTATCTGGTCCTCAAAGACACCAACATTAGCCATGAAGGCCAAGATGTGTCGGTCATCCTCAAAAACTTAAAAGTGGGTGACATTATCTGGAATGGATAGNAGGTCCATGATCCCATCATCTTCATCACCCTGTCCAGTATCATCATGGTCTCGTTCCTCCACTATCTGGTCCTCAAAGACACCAACATTAGCCATGAAGGCCAAGATGTGTCGGTCATCCTCAAAAACTTAAAAGTGGGTGACATTATCTGGAATGGATAGGGTGGGGATCATCTCAATGGAGAATCTCAAGAGTCGTGAGCCAGCCATTGGCTCAAGTGTGCTGGCAGACACAGCGAGGGCATCCGGGACATAAGTCTGTCGCCGGGGAATAAGATCAATGCCAAAGGCATCAAAGTCTTCAATGAGGCTCCAAGCCCAATTGCGGTATGTGGCCAGGCTTTTTTTGTGGCATGTATACTGACTCTAACCCTGTCTAACAATAAACTCTGAATCACCCAAAGCCCGGAGGTGGGTAACTCCTTTCCTTAATGCAAACAAGAGTCCAAGGACCAGAGCCTTGTACTCTGTAACATTGTTGGTGCAGTTGAACTGCAGTCTGTAGGATGCAAGGAAGGATTTCCCTTGCGGGTTGATCAATTCTAATCTAGCCCCATAGCCTTGTTTGGATTGGGACCCATCAAAATTAAGGGTCCACAAATCATTATTTGTAGCCTAGAGCTGGGGAGCAGGAGTAGCCTTTGGATTGCTTTTGGGAGACTTGAGAGGAGCTTCCTTCTGCACTGTTGGCGTATGGGTGGGGTTTACCTCCAGAGGCATTTGAAATTGAGGTTCCCATGGAAATGGCACTGAAGGAGTGCTTTTGATAGGAATACTAGGCTCCGGGGAATCAATTTTACGTTCTTTATTCCAGAAGGTGTCGAAGTGCTAGGTAGCGAAGGAAAGGTATAGTTCACACTCTAAATCTGAATGTTTTTGATAGTGTACTCGGCACCAAGTACCAGACAAGAGTGTAGCGGGTGTCACTGCGGCACCCTAAGAGTCAACCTCAACCCTCAAATTTTCTTCTAGGTCCTGAGTTCTTTGCAGAACTATGGGATCCTCCCCGGGGGTGAAATTGAATGTTAGGATTTCAAAGGGTCGGTACATCCCAGGGGAAGTCTCAGAGAAGAAGACCTCACTAACCCTCCTGACTTCAATAAGGGCTTGCTTCATCCGGGGTTCTCTCTCAACTCGGATCTTGTTTGATTCTCCTTCCCAGGGGAGCCATAAGTGGGAGAAGTTGGTTGAGAAGTATTCGTTCAAGGACTTAGACCAATTCTGACTTAATAACATCCCATAAGTCTTTGGGATGTCCACCACTCAGATATCGATTATGCTAGCTATCTTGGGGTCCTGGATAAGCTATATTCAGATGTTCTTCAATTCCCCCACCATTTTCACAATAGTCTTGTCCAATTGAATCACTGCACCATTAGATGGGGTGGGAGAGAATCTGAGCTTCTGGCATATGGATAGGGGCATGATGTTGCCCGAACCTCTGGAGTCTACAAAGAAGTTGTGTATGTTTTTTCCTTGGATATTTAGGCCTAGTAGGAAGGGAGGATCTTCATTATTTCCCTAGAAGAAAGCCGCCTTAGCGTCCTCAAAAGAGACAGTTTTAGGCGGGCGACTGACAACTTCCGAGTTTCCCAAGAGCTTTAGAAGAGACTTCTTTTGCTCAGGACGGTTTAGCAAAACCTCCATTAGGGTCATGGAGGTGGTGGTCTATTCTAACACCTTTGTAATGTCAAATATTCCTCTCGAGAATTGGTGACTCCCCTCGGCCAGGTCCTTCACTTGGTTAGAGCTAGAACCTTTCAGAGGGGCGGGCCGATCAGTTGTATTATCCCAGAGAGGAGTGTCCCTGGCAGGGGGTATTGGTATATAAAATGTTCCTTTATCAGCCTAGCTCTGAGTGTTGTAAGGGGCCCATGGGTTGGTGAAGGAATTGGCCTCAAAGGGCGGGATTGATTCATCAAAGAATCCCTGTAATTTGGATTCTTCTTCACTGCCTCCGGAGGATCCGAAGAAGATGGTCTCACAGGTGAATGCACTGTGAGTTGACTCTTACACAGGAGGCTCTGGGGGAGTAGCATCATGCGATTATTGTTTGTCTAGCTGGGAGATCATAATGACCTTCTCTAGCATGGCACAGTTTACCTCATTGTGGGAGCCTATGTCGTGCCATCTACACCATTTGGTCATGGGCTGGAAGTCTGCCACTGGCATGAAATGTGATGGTCCAGCACCACCTTGATTGGTATTCTGGTTCAGAGGTAGGCCTCTGATGTTCATGTTATTGTTCCATTGATGTTGATTAGGTCGAGGTCCATTTTTGAAGTTTCTATCTCTGGCATTGTTGTTTCGTTGGTTGGAGAAAATATTCCCTCTTTGGGAATTGGGATTCTGGGGTGCATAGGACCTTGGCTTCAGCTGACCCATATCTATAGTTAGGGTAGACAACATTTGTCAGAGGGATTCAACCTCTGTGGTCAACTAAGTGTTTGTGTCATAGTGTGACGGTTGTTGTTGGTTCCCTGGGAAGGCAACAGTATTCACCAGAGTTGAGGGCGACAATCCTCCAGCTGTGGATGATTGAAAGAAGGGCAGTCTGGGTGGTTGTGTTTAAGGTTGTTGTACCTACTGTGGCTGATTCCAAGGGAAGACTTCTAGACCCGGTATTGATTGAGTCTGCGGTGGGTAAACGTACCGGGCTTGCTGATCTATCGGTGGTGGCGGGGGATTCATTGCCATCATAGGGGCACCTATTGCCAGATTGGGGTTATATCCCCCAGTGCACATTGTTCCACCAGGGATCATGTTGAAGGGCGTACTCTACNGAATCCTGCCCATGGATTTGTTAAGACCACGGGATAAATCTAAGGCTAAGTTGTAAACTTTTACCAAAGTATCTTGGTCGCTCACGGTGGTTGTTCTCTAGAGGAGAGTGGCAATGAAGGGGTCCATCATGTTGAGATAGGTCTATATGGTTACTTATAGGGATGGAATGAAAGGGCCCATGCACCGCTTCAAGGCACGCTGGAACCGATAATTGAATGTTGTGAGGGGTTTGTTTGGTTCCTTTCTGATGGAAATAAACTAGCTATGGGACCAAGCTAGGTCCACATGTACGCGAAAGGCAGCCAGGAAGGTGTCCTCCATGTCCTGCCAATTGTTGATGAAATTGGTAGGAAGGTTTAGGTACCAATTCAGCTCACCCTGTCCCAAAGACAGGGGAAACATCTAGGTCACAACATCCTCATGTTTGATCCGGTGTCAATTTATGGCACCCTTGTATGCCTGTAAATGTTCTTTAATGGTTTGTGAGCCTAAGTGCTCATATCAAGGGAAAATCTTCTCTGGGTGCGAGGGTAAGTCATTGATTGCACCCATAAAAGTTCCCATAGGGGACCCAGTATTACCGAAGTATGTAGCCATCTGGGGAACTAGAGTTTGAGTAAGTTGGACACTAGTTCCTTGAGTTGTCTGAGGAGTTTTGATATTATACAGTGTACTAGACCCCCAAAAAATTATGGCTGGTGTGGTTTTCAAGGTCTACTTCTTTCGAGCAGGAGGCTCGAGTTTGACAAACCTTCTGGGGTTCGGGGCTTACCTAAGGATTCTTTCAAATTTGACTGGGGAGAAAGACCCAATCCCACTGAAGGCTTGACTCTTAAAACTATGGCTTGGGGAACCCTTGGGATGTGTAAAATTANAATCCCAAGAAGGGGACAAGTTCATGCCCTCCTTCTAGCACTAGTTTCTGTTGACGGGACTTTGGTGACCGGGTTTGGCAGCAGTTGTAAGTTGTCAGCGGATACCGGGGGTACTGGCCAACTTTGCCTGCAAAGGTTGTCCGGGGAAATGAGATTCCTTGGGCCTCCAAGCACTTGAGGGTCAAGTATCGATGGTGCGGGTCTTAGTTGGGAGATGTGACTATTCTCGAGGGGTATAGCTAGTTTCTTCAACTCGTTCTCTCTGAGGATTCAGGAAGGTGGGGTTTCTCCAAGAATTCTACACTTAGCAAATAAATTGAAAAAGATCCTATAGGGTTAGAAGTATTCCATCTACTTATAGTTATACTTAAACATTCAATACATCAATAATGCTCTGATAAACTACACTTAATACCGATAAAATACACAACCATCAGTTCATATTTGATCAGTAGCAAGGGAAAGGAGGTCGTTAATCTACTTAAGATATCAGAGCAGAAGACATGAAGAATATTAAACATAAAATACCATTAACTTGGAAGACAAAGTTCCAACAACATCATTGCAAGAACCATCTCTTCTTCATTAACATTCCTTCTAGCAAGCACTGGTGCATGGTACAATGGTGGCTCCAAGGGAGCATCTAACTACTAAAAGCTTAAAACCAAGAAGCATTGAGCTCTGCAACTAAAATGAAAATACTGCTTCTCTATTGCTATGGACTGCAAAATCATCAATTTTTCTGACCCTTGGAAAAGGGCCGGACTTACTATTTATACATCTTTTTCTCTAACCTTAACCCTAACCCTATTTTACATTCTTCCATAAAACATAATATCTGGTGGCCGGTACTACCTGCGCCACCTTACAAAAGACCTCGAGATGGAGAAGGTCTGACATGTCAGAAGAATAAGACAAGGGGATGGAGTGGATGAATCAGCCTTGAGAAGAGAGCCAGGAAAGAGAAGGAAGAAATCAGATCCCCCATGGATCGAGGCTATATGCCTCATAAATAGGAAATGTGGCACCATGTCTCCAATGTGCTAGGTGTATATATAAAGTGGCGCCTCGAGAAGACCATCTGTCAGAAGCCAATTGTCGATCCGACATGCCTTGATGTAGCCAACTACCCTCTGACAATCTTTATTGACCACTTCTAAAAGTAACTTGTTGGCCTTGGGGACCGAGACACAGATCACTAGAAAGAATACAAAATTTAGGATCTGGGACTCTAGGATCCGGGAACTTACATTCCGAAAGAATAAAGAATACAAAATGCTTGGATTTTCTCTGGCCCCCGAAGAAAATTTATTGCTACTTATTATCATTGAAGGTTTGGAGGAGGTGGGAGATTCCATCCTTATCAATCTCTTTGAGGACAGACCGCCAGTGCTTGGCCACCTCGATTTATTCTCCTAACTTCAGAACATTCTTCTTGAATTCATGGGCCATTTTTGTCGCATCATGACCAATAAGGATCATGTGAGTTATTCTTTCCATTTGAGTTCCATCCACTCCCTCCAGGGATTGATATCTTGACTCTATTAATTTATCAAACTTCCCCAGAATGTATTCCTTCGGCATGCATGTGTCAGTGCTGAACAGCTCAGCTCCAGAGACCTTCGTGACAAAAGCCTTATACATATTCGAAGAATATTGGACCATGTTGATTTTATCATGTAGAGTCCCTACCAGTTGCTTGAGAATGTCCAATGTGAGGTCAAGTCTGGAGTGTTGGGTCCTCACAAAATTGAATGATTCTTCTCCAAGAATCCTAGACTTAGAAACCATTTCCTCCCCAAGATCGAGGAGTTCTTCAAATTATACCTTCCATGCTTCATAATTTTCTTTATCACCCTCCCATATGTTGATAATAGTTTCTACCTGATGCAGAACATGTTGGGCCGCATACAAGTCTAGGAGTGTGGATACTAGGAAGCGCCGGGTGTTTCCTATCTGCAGAGCGACTCACTCATCGACCGCTTGGGCCTTTTTCTTCATTTCTTGCAAGGAGTCTATGTTTCTCTGTGGTAGTGGCACGTTGAGATGTGGAGGCCTTTGGAGGAATGGCACTGATAGGCTAGGCCAGCTCAGTAAGCAATCCCATAAGGTTTGCAGTCTTCTCCTTTTCCGCTTTGAGCCTTTGGGCCTCCTTTTCATAACAGGCCTCCATGGCTATGGTCACCTCTTTTAATAGGTCCACTTCACCCTATTTTCCTCTTTTTCCCAGTGATATCTTCATGATATCATAATCTCTAGCTTCGGTAGTTGCCTCATTAGCATCTAGGGGAGGTGTTGCCACAACTATAACTGTTTGTCTTCCTGGCCTGATTTGAAGAGTATAACCCGTCTAGGCTTTCTTGGCCTTTGGTGGATTCAGGACCTGAGCCATCATCTCAGCCAGGGAGAGATGAGCTCTGGGGGTGGATAGAGCTTTTCTTTTCTTATTCTCGACCAACCACTATGGCGGCAGGGGTGGCTTATTTTCCAAATTTTGTTCCTTGGGTTCTTCCCCAACATCTTGCTGCTCCTCCTCAGTGGTGTGGATATCACCCGGCTCCCTCCCTTCATCTTGGGCTTCATCGACAACATTTTCCCCGGTGAGATTTATTTCTTCTTCCTTGTCCTCTGTATTTTCTGCTTCATCTGGGCCCTCNCTTGCTGCTCCTCCTCAGTGGTGTGGATATCACCCGGCTCCCTCCCTTCATCTTGGGCTTCATCGAAAACATTTTCCCCGGTGAGATTTATTTCTTCTTCCTTGTCCTCTGTATTTTCTGCTTCATCTGGGCCCTCATTGGCTATCCTGGGGGTTTCTTCCTCTTGTCGCTCTTCTTGTTCTTTGGCCTCTATAGCCAGAATTTCTTCTTCCACTGGTACAACTTTTGGTAATGGGAGAGGTACCAGGCCAAGATTTAATGTTTGGGCCATAGTTATTACCTGCCCAAAGGTCACTCCGGGGAGTGGCACTTGGAACGTGGTGGATGAGGTTATGGTTGCTCCCGTAGGTCCAGTTCCCTCAGCAAATTCCATTTGTTCACTCTGATTTTGTTGGTCTACTCCCGTATTTTGTATCTTTGAGACCTTAGAGGCGATCTCTTGTTCTATCTCTTTCTCTTCTTCCATCTACTCTCCCCGCTCCTATGTAGGTTCTTGTTCCAGAGCCTCTTCCTACGCTGGGACTTCAACTTCTGTTTGCTCGATGTCCCCCTGCAGATTCCCAAACTCGTTGGTTGTAAAAATATCATCGAACTCATCCTACGGGGGAGGGTTGGCGGGGACATCAACAGGCTCTAGTTTCCTCTCTGGTTCCAGGGAGTCAGAAGAAACGATCTCAACTTGTGGGATTTGGGGCTTTTGGTTAAGCCTCTTCTTTCTTCTAGTGACTAAGGGTGGCCCCGCATCCCTTAGTGCTGTTTGTTCTTTTGGGTCAACACCAACTGCCTTAACCATCAAGACCGCCAGTGAAGGAGAGGAAGGGAGACGGACTGGTCTGGCCATGGACACTGGGGTAGCCAACCACGTGATCAGATTCTCCTGCATTTGTTGGGAGGCTGCCACTAACTGCCTTATTTTCTCTTTTATGGGGACTTCCTGCACAGTTGGAGTTGTGGCTATCCCTTTTCCTTTATCTTCTCCCTATGAAGAAGTCCCAGCCCCCGGGTTTAACTTTGGTATCAGCTGGCCGCCCGGCGGACACTCCCGGGGCACACCTTCTTAAAATAGAGGTAGCTACTTTCAACTATATTATGAGTGAACTCTTCAATAGTGGGCCCTTCCTGGGCATCCCAGTTCACTTGTGGGAGGGCCAATTTATCGATCCAATTTTCTTTGTACTGGGGATCGACCATGGAGCCAGTGTCTAAGAAGTCCTCCGGGAATCTCTGGAGCTTCAATCTTTCCATCATTCCTGCGGTCATTCTGACATAATGCCACCCCCAGACTTCCATGCCATCCTGGAAATCTTCCCAGAAGTCCTCCATGTGATATTGATGGGGCTCTGATGCCCAGGAAAGTGCCACAATAATCTTGCCATGCGGATCAAAATGTTTCCGCGCTAAGTAAAATTCCGCCAGGTTATAGCTCTTAAGCTCATTATCTTCTTCTTTAGCGGTGGCCAGACTACATGAATAATTCCCACAAGTGATTGGGAATGGAATATTTGTTACCTTCTTCAAAGCATAGAATACGTGTAGCTCCATTATCTGCCTGCAATACTCCAGGAGAATCATCTTGTCCCCACAATGTTTGGGTAACAAGTAGGGTTTCCCGGAGAAGCCGGTCACCCTTATGTATGTATGTTGTTGAAATTGTATATAGTAATGGCCATAACTCTGGACCAAATTCATCTCCTCTGTAGATAGGTGGTACCCTACATCTCGGGTGGGTATGAGTAGGTGATAGTAAACGAAGGCATCATTTACCCAGAAAAAACTAGGGAAGCTGGCCTCCCATTGAATCTTTGGAAAATGGTCCCAAGGGGTCTTCTGGCCCAGGCCGATCCTGAGTACACCCTCTGTGAGTAACCCATTAGTGTGGGGCTATTGTTGTGCCAGGGCCCAAAGAACATAGGAAGTCATATAAAACTTCTTCTTCTTGGCCAATTGAAGGAACTGGGAGTCCACATGGTTTGAGATTATGGCGGCCCAGTCGAAAAACTCCCCGTTTGTGCTTATACCAAGCAAGAAGTAATACATCCACCCAGAGAATTCTCGGGCATGTTGTTTCCTGAAGACCTAACATAGTGCTATCATCCACATCTGGATGTTCTCTTTGAATTTGAACCTGGGGATTTCTAGTTTCATCCTCTTGGGGTCCCTCTTTGGGACCTCTAGCCAATTATTGTTCATGTAAATACGGGCCGCTTCCTCCAGCTGCGTGAATTGGGCCAAGGCATCTGACTAGGTGACTACAGCTGGTTTGTCAAATTGGGGGATCCCCAAGCCCCTCTAGAAGGTATCAGGGTCGAGGGATACCATGGGAGTAGGATATCCTGTTGGCTCCGGGGCTGCAAGCATAACAACCCAGACAGATGTGTTGTAGTGTGCTGTAAGTGTAAGAATAAGCTTTGGTGACTGCACCGAGCACAGGAAGAAAGCTACCTTGAGAATCTTAGAGTTTCCAATTTTGATGGCCAATGGATCCCTGGCCTGTCATTGGATGTACATTATTTTTACCAAGGCCTGCATTTCAGGCCATGTCCCGACACTGGTGTTGATAATAAGCTGGACTTTGGACTCAATCTTTGAGCCCATGATGACTCCA
>MU228211.1:0-30726 GCA_018584345.1 Thuja plicata
GTCTTTACCTTTAACTAGAAACACGTGCCCTTTTATGCTTTCAGCGACCTCGCGACATACCTTAATCGCTTAGTCGGAAGCACTTTTTCCTTAAGGCACTTTTGTCATGAGACTTTGCGACCACCGTTAGATCTCTTTACTTTTTCATCGAACGACTGTCCTTTAATCATTTCAGAATTTCACATACCCTTAAAATATCAAGAGACTTCGCGACTGAGGGTAACATGACTTAAGTCTCCTTATCGCTTGATCCTTTTTCTTTATCAAGCGATCACACGACAACCAATAGCATTGTGACAGATGTCGTCTTTTCTTTTGTCCGTTGAATAACTGAGTCATTGCCCCTTTCTAGCGATAACCCGACTGAGTAACTTTACTTAACATCTAATAGTTAGTCGCATGGTCATGAATGTTATCTCTTAACCGTCTTTTTATCACCAGACCACGCGACAAAGGAAAAGGCCTAACTGTTTGACTGAGCTGATCCTGCGACTGTGCGACATGAAGTGAATTGCAAAGTCGGATGACAATTCTTTGACTTGCCCATTTATCAAGCGATCACTCGACTAAGGCGGGTCCCATTTCTTTCAAAGCTTTATAACATGATATTAAGCGACAACCCGACTAAAAGGAAATCGCTAAGTCTCGAGTCATAGATGGAATATTCTGTTTTTTATCAAGACTACGCGACACAAGGCAAAAGCGAAGTCGGGAGACGTTTTGGCATATTCGGTTTTGGTAACGCGATCAAGCGACCTGACTTAATCTTTTATATAGCACATGCCTTTAGTGACTTAAAAAAAGGTAACGAAGGAAAAGAAGACATGGCCAAAGGGTTTCAAAATGCATCGTTTAACATTACGCCTTAGGGTTTTAGCAGTATTTTGACAATTTGGGCAAGGGTTTAAGCATGAAACTTGAAAATTTTTAGAGAGGAAGACAAGGAACAGGGCAGAACAACAAAAACACGAAATACAACCAACAGGATCTACCACGAATGTCTGCAAATATGATGATTGTTATGCAAAAGAAAGACAAGTATAAACAAATTTATTGCAGATTTTTGAAGAAGCTTTTGCAATTTTTAGGATTTTTGAGATATTTGAAATTTTTTGTGATAATCTTTTTTCAGGACTTTATATGATTTTTAGGGATTTTTTCATGACTTTTTATGCTTTTTAGGGATTTTTTCAGCATCATATTTGATTTTTAGGGTCTTTTTAAGGATTTTATTTGATTTTTAAGGATTTTTTTAGGACATTATGCAAAATTTTAGCATTTGTTCAAGACGTTATGTAATTTGTTTTGGATTTTAAGCTTCTTATTTGAATTTTTAGGATTTTTTCAGGTCATTAAGATATTTACAAGTTGTTAGCTCCAATCTAATAGTCGAGGAATATCATGAATAAACCATGTTCAAGGTCTTGCCCCGAGTTTGAATTCAAATTCAAAGGCGTTTAGTGCCAGGAAGCTGCCCCCAGATAGAAGATAGACTATGTACAGAGGCTAAAGAGACATACAGACTGGGTGTACCAAGGATAAGACAAAGGAAATCAACCAGTTACAAGCCATAAAGGGGCACTAGGGTCAATTCAAAGTAGAAGATATGATCAGGAAAAGACATTAGAATACCAGGTGGAATCACGATAGATGTTGGAGCAACAACTTATTATGTGTGATGCTTGTTTGCCAAGTTTTCACCACGGTACTTACCCAAAGCGCCTGTTTACCAGGTTTTCACTTGTGGACGAGATTTTTATCTTTATTTCTATTTTTTGCGTGCCAAGATGCCTGTTTACCAGGTTTTCATCAAGGCAACTATTTTTCTCTTCTTCTCTTTTTTTGCTTTTTTCTCCTTTTTTTTTTGTATTTTTGATTTTTTTGGTTTTTTTGTATTTTTTTAGAAATGTTTGCAATTTTTTGTATTTTTTCAAGATCATGCATAATACTTACAGAGGTGCATGTTGTTCAATGCTTCTGGCAATGATTCTCCCTCTGGTGTTGCAAGTTGATACACTCTGGACCCATATGCTGATGTGACTATATAGGGGCCTTCCAAGTTTGGTTCAAATTTCCCTGTATTTTCTATGTGTGGCTGGGTTTTGTAATTCATTTTCAGGACCAAATCTCCAATCTCAAAATGGCGGGCTTAGACTTTCTTGTTGTAGCTCCGTTTGAGACAGTTTTGATATGCTTGCAAGTGGACCAAGGCGGTTTGTCTCCGATCATCTATCATTTAGAGCTCATGTAACCTAGAAACTTTGTACTGCTCATCATCAACAATGCCTTGCAAAGATACTATTAGTGATGGAATTTCAAATTTGAGAGGTAAGATGGTCTCAACGCCATAGACAAGAAAGTATGGAGTGGTACAAACCAAGTGGAGGTGCGAATGATGGTTCTATAGGCCTAGAGAGATGGATTCAGTTGTAGGTGCCAATCTCAGTCAATATCATTGACATTCTTTTGAAGGATCTTGATTATTGTTTTATTAGACACCTTTTCTTGACCATTTCCTTGTGGATAGTAAATGCTGGGAAATCCATGATGGAATTTGAACTTCTCACAAATATTTTTAACATCTTTATTTTGAAATGGGCTACCGTGATCAGTAATGATAGCTAAAGGAATTCCATAGTGGCAAATGATATAATTCATAATGAGTTTTGAAACTTTCTTATTTGTGATATATGGCATAGGGATAGCCTCCACCCATTTGATAAAATACTCAGTGACCGTTATGATATACTTGTGGCCATCAGAAGACAGAGTTGTAATCTTCCCTACAAGATCAAATGCCCATTGAGAAAAGGGCCATGGAGAAACAACTGGATGCAGATCCTGCATTGGAGCATGAATCAAATTGCCATAGATCTAGCATTTATAACATTTTTTAGAGAACTTGTGCGCATCTTGCTCCATGGTGGGCCAATAATATCTATCTCTTACCAGCTTCTTAGAAAGACTTAATTCATTAAAATGTCCTTCGCAAATACCATCATGGACCTCATGTAAACAAGTTTCAAAATCTCATGAATCGAGGCATTTAAGGAGGGTTTGGTCACAGGCTCTCCTATAGAGGGTATTAGCGATGATAAAATAATAGGAGGCTTGACGGATAAGGGCTTGACGTTTTTTCTAAGACAAGGTAGGAGGTAAGATCTAGGCATGTAGGTAACCATAAACATCTTGGTACCAAGGGGAATTGGTACCAACAATATCACACACGAGCTCAAATTGTGGAATATTAAATGCAGAAAGAAACAAATACTCCACGATAAATTTGCATCGTACTTCATTGTTTGGCATGTCAATCATAGAGGCAATAGTAGCCATAGCATCTGCCTATTTATTGTGTACCCAAGGAAGTTGCCGAAAGTTGATTGTAACAAATTGATCCTTTAGAAAGTCAGCCAACTATTTGTAAGGTACTAACTTTTCATCTTTTGTTTCATAGTCACTAGTTACCTGTCAAATGACTAATTGGGAGTCACCATACACTTTGAGATGCTAGATTTTCCATTGAATAGCAAGCTTGAGTCCAATGACAAGGGCTTCATATTCGGAGATGTTGTTGGTGCATTCAAATGCAATACTGTAGGATTTTGGTATTACATCGCCTTGTGGAGTGACAAACATGATGCTTTCCCTTGATCCATGTCTAGTGTGTGAGCCGTCAAAATAAAGTTGCCATTCATTAGAGTCGGTGAATGTGAAAATAGACTCATCTAGAAATTCTAAGAGAAATGGGTGATCATCTGGAACTGGTGCGTCTGCAAGTTGATCTGCTATCACCTGGCCTTTAATTGCTTTTCGGTCTATATAATCAATGTCAAATTCACTCAGGAGAATGACCCATTTGGCTAGGTGGCCTATGAGAGCTGCTTTGCCTTAAAGATACTTCAAGGGATCAATCCGAGACACGAGCATAGTTTTCAGTTGTAGCATGTAATGTCTTAGTTTATGTGTTGCAAAAACCACAACAAGACAAGCTCGTTCAATGAGTGAATAATTCAATTCATATCCAAATAGTGTTCTTCTTATATAATAGATAGCTCTTTCTCTTCCATTTTCATCATATTGTGCGAGAAGAGAACCCAATGCGGTTTTTGTAGCAGAAATATGCAAGATGAATGGATTGCCTAGGATGGGAGGAATCAAAATTGGAGGATGTAATAGATATTCTTTCAATTGTTGGAAAGATTGTTCACATTTTTCATTCCATTGAAAAGTCACACCTTTATGCAACAAATTTTGGAAGGATTGGCACTTATGTGCGAGTTGTGCAATGAACCAACGGATAGACTCTAATTTCCCTTGTAGGCTTCGCGGCTTCTTTAGAGTATTTGGCATAGGCATCTCTAAAATAGCTTGCACCTTTTCAGGATCCAATTCATTACCTCTTTGAGAAATAATATACCCTAGGAGTTTTCCATAAACCACTCCAAAAATAGACTTTTTGGTATTTAAGAGAAGGCTTATATCCTTCCATTCTCTCAAAGATTTTAGCTAGAATTCTTAAATGATATTTTTAGGTAGTAGACTTGCAGAGTAGGTCATCAACATAATCTTCCATCAAGATATGGATGAAGTCATGAAAGATTGTGGTCATTTCTCACTGATATGTTGCTCTGACATTCTTGAGGCCGAAGGGCATGACATTCCAACAATAAGTTCCCCAAGGACATGTGAAATCTATCTTTGGTTGATCTTCAGGAGAGATGTGGATTTGATTGTAACCAGAGAAACCATCCATCAGTGATAGCATCTCGTATCCTGCAGTCATGTCCATAATGATGTCGATGTTAGGCAAAGGAAAATCATCTTTAGAGCATGCCTTATTGAGATCACGTAAATCAGTACATATCCTCATTTCCCCAGCATGCTTTCTGATAGGTACCAGATTGGAAATCCAGTCTATGTAATCTATGGGTCTGATAAAACCAACATCCAACAACTTCTTCAATTCTGCTTTTACTAGTATAACTATTTGGGGATGCATTTTCCTTAATTTATGTTTGATTGGTTTCACACCTGGATTCAAAGGGAGGTGGTGAAGAACTAATTTAGGATCCAGACCAGGCATATCAGCGTGGGATCAGACAAAATTAATCTGTCTCTCAATAAAGAATATGACAAATTCATCCTTCTCTTCTGGTGATAGTGATGCTACAAAGTGTATGATTTTGGGGTTGTTCGACGTTCCCAAGTTGATTTCCTCAGTAATTTTAATTAGCAATCTTGACTTCTCCTTCAGAGGGGGTATGTCCAATCTTCCATCCTTGGGCACCTCAAAGAGGTTTTCACCCTTGAATACGTCCTTTATTTTTAATTTTATATGGTCAAATCGCGCCTTTCAATTTTCACTAGAGGACATATTCTTTTCATTTTTTCATTTTTTAATTTTATCATTTTTATTTTTGTGACTGGAAGATGGAGTTGACTCCCCAAAATATGTTGTAGCAACAAGGCCAATAGAGAACCCTACTTTATGATCACTGGATGGCATGCCTTCTCGGAGCTCAAAGAATTCCGCTATTGCTTCATCATTTTTGAAGCAATCTAAGCTCGGTGATCCTTGTTCATCCCAATCAATAAGTTCAGGGTAAACTAGGGGGACGTCGTCATTGGTCATTCAAATTTTTTTGAATCCAGGTGTAAGAGCAAAGATGTAAAGATCAATTTCATCAGAGTTAGAGGCTTCGTGTACAGAAGATTCTGGACTAGGGTTCACAAAAATAGTAGCCTAGGGGTCAGGACAGGTTATTGGAGGAGATATTGCATTAACATGTTTATCTTCAATTGGTGGGTCATCAGATTCAAGTAATACACAGTCAAGCTCATAAGAAGTAGAGGAATATGACATCCGTTCCCACTCATTGGAATCTGCAGTTTCAGAATGGGGGTCCTCAGATGCCTTGTCATCGTTCAAAACATCCACATTTTTACATGAGGCCATTTTAACATTCGAAGGTCCAATTTGCAATGGTTTAAATCCAATTCCCAAATGAGGAGGATGACCTTTTGCAGCAAGAGGTTCAAAAATCCCTTGCTTTTGTGCTCTGAGACCACTATGACCATCATAGCCTTTTTTCCGCATTATAGTGAACCCTGGTCCATATCTTTCAATAGGTATCTCAATGGGTTCTTTTTTATCCTTCAAAATCCAGCTAGATGCATTGTCATACACATGTTCCTCGTGCAAACCTCCCCAATGAGTGAATGTGGGAGAGGGCATAACTTGCAGGGTGGTCTTTAGTGGTTGTTTTTGCAATAATTTTGGTTTGCCATAAGACTTTAGGGAGAGAGGATGCGTCCCAATGTGAAATGCTTGGGCCATTGTATACTCTCCACACCCTTTATCTTCAATTGTCATTTTTCCTTTGACCATTTTGGCAAGGGTGGCTACATCAACATACTTGGAATAATTGGTTGGGGTAGCTTCGTTGTTTGTAGGCACCTGTTGTGTAGGACCTTCTTTCAAATTAGTATAGAATTGGAAAGGATTAGGGTCACCTGGGATAGTGATCTCAGCTACATTGTGGAAAAATTTCATACATTGGTGATATGTGGAGGGAACCGCCTTCATGGCATGGATCCATGGGCGTCCTAAGATCATGTTGTAGGGAAGGTCAAGGTCCAAGACTTGTAGCAATGTATTTTCAATAATTGGACCACTTCTGATGGGCAATATGATGACTCCTTTGGAAGGAATTTCAACGTTATCATATGCCTTTATTGTGATTTTCATGGATGGATCAATATCACACTCATTATAACCAAGACCAAGTATAACCTTCAAGGTATAGATGTTAAGTCCTGCTCTACCGTCTATCATGACTCGTCAGATTTCAACATTATGGACAAAGACCTCAAGGTGCAGGGGATCATTATGACCAAGTCAATCGGGTGGGACATCATCTTTTGAAAAGGTAACATGTTGGGATGTAGAGAAGTTCCCTATCATGGCCTGAAACTAGTCAGTGTTAATGTCGGTCAGAACAGTGGATTGTTTCAAAGCTTTGTCAAGGATTTCCTTGTGCTAGGGGGATGTGCGCAACAGATAAAGGATATATATCAGAGCATGGGTTTTACCAAGCTAGTTGACAAGATTATAATCAGAAGATACTTTGGGTTTAGATGGTGCACCAACCACAGTAATCTTGGTATGACAAGTGGTGAGTACACAATGAGAATTACTATCTCAGAAAGTCAAAGTGGACACACGTGTATCTGACTCAGAGAAGAAATTTATGGCATAATTATGGTTGGTCCAGGTATAGTCGATATTGGTCTTTGAATTTGAATTTGACATAGATGCATTTCCCTTCTCATGATCCACCAAAAGATTTGTAAAAATGGTATGATCAGATGTTCCTGTGAGTCGAGTGTTCATCGTAACTACCCCAATTAATAGTAGGGGCCCACCCTTCTGTTGCAGGCCCATGGCGAATAGTAGGGCCCTTAGAACCCTACTATTCTAAAGGGGGGCCCACCCAACCAAATTTCCCCTACGAATAGTAGGGCACCCACCCTAGCCACCCACCAACAACTATTCCCGGGTGGGAGGGAACTCTAGAGAGGGGCTAAAGGAACAACCCCTGTAGGTTCATCGGTGAACTCCTCCTACAGGGGGAGGGCCTAATTTGAGCGGCTAGCCTCCCACATGAACACCATGGCCCCTTAGAAGGGGTGGGTGGGGGGGAAACCCCGGCATGTCCTCCTACTGCACCGGCAAATAGATAATAAGTATTGGAAGAGCCCGTTGTGGGTTCTACTTCAATTACACCTTGATCAATGAGATCTTGCACTTTATATTTTAATTGATAACAAGAATTGGTTCTTTGTCCTTTGGTCTGATGATAATCACAAACTTAATTGTCATCCCACCAAGGGGGTTTAACTGCTGGTTCATCTCGAATCTCAGGTAATTGAATATAATTGTTTTGAAGAAATTGTTGTAACACAGAATGAAGCAGTTTACCCAACTCCGTGAACTGTCTTGGGGGTCGATCTATGTTTCTCGGTGGTCGTCGTTGCCGATTTTGTTGTGTATTATTATTTGCTTGCACTTGAGGTTGCATTGGAGCTGGTGTTTGAGTCACCATTTGTGTATTTGTAATATTTGGTCCTTTGAGACTGATCTTTGGTTGTGTCGCGTTGACCGTTCGTGCGTCAACAACACCATCGTTCGTGACATTTTTTTTCCAAGACCAAAATTTTGTCTTGTCACTTGAAGTGCTTGCATTATGATTGTATTTGTTGATTTTAAGAACTCCTTTCCGAATAAGAGAATCTTCAATATCAATTCCTTTATTCATGAGCTTTTGAATAATGCTTGGGAATTTCATCTTTAGCCCATACATCATTTCTGGTACAAGATTTTGAATAAATAATCATATTTGTTGTTCTTTTGGAACATCAAAAGGACATTGACTAACCAAATTTCTCCATCGCAATAGAAAAGTCATAAATGATTCTCCAACTTTTTGTTTAGCTGTGCACAAGTCAGTCAACATAACCTCGCTTGATATATTAAATGCAAAGTGAGAGATGAATTTATCTGCCAATTATTTCCATGACCTTATATTGCATGGTAACTTAGAATATCATTCCATTGCTTGTCCTCCAAGACTTCTAGGAAAGAGTCTCATGAGGTATGTTTCATCATGGTGAAATTCAATACAAGAAGTAAAAAACTCCCTAACCTGATCAATTGGATTATCTTTTCTTTTGTACTTTAAAAATTTAGGTACTTCAAAATTCTTTGGAAAAGGAGGCATGCAAATACTCTCATCAAATGGATTAGGACATAGATCTCATTCTGTATAAAGTGTCTTATTGTCCTTGAATTGTATGTCATTTAGTTGTTTCTGCAAGCGTTGGATTTGTTGAATCATATCGTCATTCTGTGAAGACTTCACAACTTTTCCATGTGTATCAGAATGATGTCTTTGCTTATGAGTAATTGAGCACTGATTATAATCTGAGGTCTCTGATTCTGACGATTTAGATGAGATGTCTTAGAGTGGTGCCATTTGTTGTCTATCATGTTGTTGAGGATCTTCCACGTGTTTCTGGTTTGTTGGTGGAATTCTATGTTGACCTTGTGTCACATAGTATGGTTGAGAAAATTGTTGTTGATACCTTGGTGCATATTGTTGTTGTTGAGATTGCACCATATGCTGTGTTTGTTGCAAAACATTTTTTTGTTGTGAAACATTTTGTTGTCGTTGTGGAATGTACTATTGTTGAACATGTTGTTGTTGTTGTTGTTGAACATTTTGTTGTCATTGTTGTAGAGCATGTTGTTGTTATAAATATTGTTGGATATATTGTTGTTTTTGTGGGTGCACTTGTTTCACCTTTGGATGTTGCACATGTTGTGTAGCAGGATGAGATTCTTGACCCACCTGCATTGTTTGTTGTTGCACGTTATGCTCTTGTTGAAATCTAAGTGGTGCAAGTATACCACTGAGACTTGAAGTCTTAAATTTTGATTTTTTGCTTGAGACATCATGTTAACTTGTGCTACATATGGTTTTTTCACTGGTTGTGCTATATCCACCGTTGGTGCTTGTTGAGCCGCTTGGGCTTGTTGAACTTGTTGCGTTACATGTGTTTCTTGATCTTGTTGTGCTACATGTGTTTGTTGAGCTTGTTGTGCCACATGTGTTTGTTGAGTTACCTTAGGTGGACTCGGTGAAATATCAATGATGCTCTTCTTCTTTTGATCTAGTGATGTACTTGGCATATTTGTAGTGGTCACACGAGATGTATCAAACGTGGGTACCCTTGATGGTTTGTTGAATGGTCCTTTGGATGTTGTTTCATTTGAAGTACTTCCTTCAATTTTTGCATGCGTTACCAAAGGAGGACCACTTTGTTGTGTTTCTTCAAAAGGGGGTACATTTGGAATTCCCCAAGGAAACATGAACGTCTCTTTTGGTTCTTTGGGTTCATTAACGGGCAAGCAATTCTTAAAAACAATCCTCATTGTCCTTTGAGGATATTTCTTGGGGACTTTTGTAGTATCCATCGTCTCTGAAGGAGGGGGTACTATCTCTTGAAATAAAGGATTATCCAATGGTATATACTTTTCCTTTTGAGGAATATCAACAGTTAAATCATTTCGTTGTCTTTTTTGTGTTTTCGTCATTGTTGACTCATCGAAGGCGTGTTCTCTTTTTTCTCTATCCCGAATCACTAAGGCTTGGTTCTCTTCCAAAGTAGATTGTGTGAGATTTTGATAGTCCAAGAGTAATTGAGGATTTTTCCTTCGTATTACTTTGATGTATCATTTCAGATCTTGAGTCATGAGATACACTAATTTCTTCCAAAAGTTTTTTTGTCTCTTATGGCCTCCTCAATCTCATCTCTGGGTAAATCTTTGAATGAAATAAATGTTTTGTGTGAGTCTCTGGAATCCAAAGAGGCACTTGAGGCATTTCCAGGATCTTGATTATCTTGCGGTGGTGCAGGAGGTTGATAAGATCCAAAATCCATATTTTGCAGGGGTTGTTGTTGCAGATAATTGGGTTGGATTTGATTGAATTCACAAGTTTGTTGGTCTTCCTCCTCAGGTGTAGGGGGAGCACTACCATGACCAGGTGGCATAGGTACAAAAATTGGTTCAAATTTTGGTGGGGGTCCCCACTAAATAGTGCCAAAATTTGGAGAAGTATTTGAGGGATATCCCATGTTGCATAGATCATTGCTTGGGGTTATATCAGGGATCATCTGTGTGGTGATAGGTCCTTGAGAAAATGTAACATGTCTTGGTTCATGAAATGTTTGGTGCACTTCTTCCAGTGATTTCATGTTGATTAGTTCAGTTTGGTTTTGAAATGCAACACCTTGTCTTGGATCGAAAGGTGGTTGAGATTCTAGTTGTGATGTAAACGTAGGTAGATAAGAATCTTGTTGCCTTTTGGATGCTTGAGACCTTTTGAAAATTGGCATGACTACTATATGTAAATGCAAGATTTTTTTTTTTGGATTTTTCGGAATGCAACTTTTGAAATACAAGGAGCTTATGCAAAATGCAATCTAAGGCTTATGCAATTATTTTTTTGGTTTTTTGGACTTTGAAAAAAAATCTTTGGAAAGGAGACAAACCTAAGAGCATAACCTTATGAAGTTGAATAAAAATCTTGACTTGAAAAAGGGGATTGAGGGACAAGGGACAATTTTGATAAAAGAGATTAGGTCAAATCCATCATGACAAAGGTTGAATGTGACCAATTGATAGGGGGGGTTTAAAGTTTAGGACAAAGGGGACCAAGTCAAGATCCTATTTTTAGAATCATAAAGAAATTTTCTATGATTTGGATACTTTCTAGGACTTTTTACAAAGCTTTTAGAGAGGATCTAAGATGAGCTATGTATGCAAGAGGACTATGATTAGGACCTATGCAAGATGGACTATAATGAGGATTTGGATGAGGCCTAAAATGCAAGAGACTTTTTTAAATGAAAATGCAAGGAGATTAGGACATGAATATGCAAGATGAAGACTATCAACAATGCCAAGAGGTTCCAAGTGAAAATTTTAATGTTCCATGTGTTTAATCAAAGACAAGGTGTTTGTGATCATTTGATTGTTTTGAAAATGATTTGGAAAAAGTGCTCTTAAGAAGAGTGTTTTCAAGATTTTTTCATTTTTATTAAAGTTTGAAATACTCACGCGATACACATCGTTGAGAATGGTTGTTGTAAAAGTAACAAACACACCACATCCTAGGTGAGCTAGGGCAATATCTGCTAAATTACCACTTGAACCAAATTTCAGCCACGCCTACTCATAGCAGACAACTTAGAAGCTTGGAGGCACAGGCTCTACCTTACAGTGCACTCACTTCTCAGGCACACCAAGCTTCAAATCCCAAGGGTAATCACTTCCCAAGGGACCATTGTCTCTACTAAGAGCCGTGAAAGCGTGGGACATCTTAGTCGGTCTCTTGCCTTCCACGGTAGCAGATAGAGGGTTTTGGGGATACTTCAATAGGGTTTTTTAATAAGGGCATCCATTTAGGTGGTTATACGTGCCGCAGATTAGCTCCATTATGGAGGCCTCCCAACCTATAGAAGTTGCATTCTATAGGATTTTACACACCACAAGGGTGCTAAGGGATATCTTCTTCCTAGTATAACACATTCAACACCTTTTTACTATGAGATTAATCACAATGACATCTTTTATATACCGGTTCGGAAGGGCTTGGCTTTAGCCTGTTACCGGTTGGGCAATCCACTCTCACCGGCTCTATTAAAGCTCTTGGGAGGTTGCCACACTAAACAATTTGCATGGATTTATCTTTCAACCAAGATCCATGAAGGCGAGGGGAGAGGATACGTCCATTCAATTCCTTGGGTTTACAAAACAAGAAGACACTTCAGGCACATAAACAAAATGATTCTTTTTAAGCACCAAGCTGAAGTGTTTTCTAAATACTAAAAGCAGACATGAAATTTTTCAAAGACACACAAGGTCTTCAACAAGCATCCTGCATCAAAATCATTAGTATTTTTATGATTCATCCTTCATCCCACAATTTCCTAAATGTTGTACAGATAATCAGTAACACAGAAATTCAGCATACCAAGTGCAAAAATAGATTTAGGAATGAAGAAAAATAGAAATTTGAATGAAAAACATCCATTTTACCAACTACGCAAGAACAGGATACCAAATGCACATAAATAGGATACCAACTGTGCAGAATCAGGCTACCAAATGTGCAGGTTCTGACCAACTACGTAGGATACCTGACCAAGTGCGCAACTACTGATCAGAGGCTAAAATGAGGTAAACACTTGCAAAAACATAGAGTTTTGACCATAGAAAGCATTGATATCTCAAAAACATGCAGTTAAGGTTCAATTTAGGCCATTTGAGAATGATTAGGAAATATTTGAACCAATTTTTAAATCCCTAAGTTGCCTATGTGCATATTGAACCAATTTGGAAACACCTTAAACAATAAATTTGTATTTGATCCTAAACTAGTTCAAAGTTCATTTTAGATTCCCAAATCAAGTGTGCATGTTCATTTTATAGTCCTTATCAAATTTAACAACTTGATTTTGCATAATGAATCCCATTTGAATCCCTAGTTGGGCTAGATTGTGACTTTGATTGAAATCAGAAGAACCTTGATTGCATGTAACCCTAAACTAGGTGAAGTTCATTTTAAGAGCCCAAATAAAATGTGAGAGTTCATTTTAAGCTTCCAAATTGAAATATGAGGTTCATTAACCAAGTTAGGGTTCATTTTCATTGTTTAAGATCCATTTTAGCCTTGTAACAAATGAAAATTAGAAAAAAATATGAAATGCAGAAATGCTTCTTAAACTTGCAGATATTGATCCTAAACCCTAAAGATCCATCCTATTTAACCAAGTTGCAACTAAGCAGCCAACTGTGCAGGTCTCCGTACCAACTGCGCAGGACATGCAACCAACTGCGCAAGACTTAACCAACTACGCAGGATCTATGACCAACTACGCAGAACCTATAACCAACTGCACAAAACTCTTCACGTCTGGTTCATGAAATGTAAGACCAGAAAAAGGAAGAATATGTATATCTAGGTAACCACAAAACCCTAAACAATATGCAAACCTATCTAATCTATCATAAAAGCCATTTAAAATGAGAGCATAAATATAAAGCATGAAAATACTTAAAAAATCCATTCAAATGTAGCTTCCATGTTCTCCTTTCTTCTCCATAGAGTAGATTATGTTTCTCTTTGTCAATGACAAAAATGCACAAGTGTTGAAGGCCAAAACAATGATCACAAGAATACTAGGAGATAGTGGTTCCAACATGAATGAGAGGATTGCATCTCAATTTATAGAAAATGAGAGGCAATTTGGTGATTTAGAATGCATAAATCAATGCATAATGGAGGGAAAAGGAGGAAGCAAATTAGTAGGAAAATGGAAGAATAATTAGGGGAGAAATGAGTAAGGAAACATAGAAGAAATCATGAAGCTGCTTAGTAGGGATATGGAGCACAATTAAGGGATATGACAAATTAGGTAGGGTTAGGATGAATTAAATCAATTAATAAATTAATATTCCTCATAAAACAATAATTAGCCTTTATGAAATTATAAAATCCCATAAATTAGAATTAACCAATTAATTAATTAAAAATTAATTAATTGTGAAGACTTAGGATAAGAATGAATAAATATAATTTATTCGTCAAAAATAGGGACAAATCTTAGATTATTCATCCCAAGAGGATAAATGAGAGAATTATTGATCAAATTGAAGGTATTAATGTACAATTGAATGGATTTTGATAATATTGATAGGATTATGATAGGTTCGAGGCATTGATGAACTTTGACAATACGCTCAAATAATGATGTTTGAAAATGATTAAATGACATCAATGAACTTTGATGACGCCATAGGATTGAAATACGAATAGGGAAACATCGACAAACTTGGAAAATGTTCCTGAAATAATGATGATCAGAAATAGCATTGATGAACTTGGTCAACACTATTGAATTGATAATGATAGATTGATAATGATAACATCGATGAACTTTGACAATGTTATCGAATAGGTGATAAAAGGGCTATGAAGCATTGATGAATTTGGACAATGCCCCTAGAATGATAAGATTGAATAGATTTAGAAAAGGGTTTTATCAATTTTAAAATTGAGTTAATTAGGCATCGATGATCTTGGACAATGCCCCAGAATGGTTGGAATGAGTCCAAAATGATCCTGAAATGATTAGGAAGAGAATAGAATCGGTTTAGGATAAAATATGATCGATTTAGGGTTGATTAGAATTGATTGGGAAAATGATCAATTCGACAAAGAGAGTAGAAATATTAGTAAATAATTGAACAATTTTGCAATATTCAATTATCGACGAAAGACACAATGTTGTCATATAAAAAAGATCATATGCGCAACATAGAGGAATAATTAGATCGCAAAACAATGTTTCAATTGTAATGCCAAAAATGTTAAAACACGTAGACTAGCAGGATCGAACCATTTTTGGGTGTCTACATTTTCCCACACCAAGCACTGCCCACTCAAAGATCGACTCCATACCACCAAACAATTCATCTTTGACCAAAGAAGGCATCACCCACTTAATCATTATTGGGATACGAAGCCTAACGGTCACATAATCGTTCATTTTCTCCCATCTCTTCATATTAGAAGAGCTCTCTATAAATGATTGTGTGTAGTCATGTATTCTATTATCATTGTATTGTAGATTGGATTAATATAATAATTCTCTGCTTGAAGTGTGGACGTAGGCAAATAGCCAAACCATGATAAAATCGTGTCTATTGTGTTTTTCTTCTTTGTATTTTGTTTATATTTTGTTTCTCTGCTTGTTTAATATTTACAATTGGTATCAGAGCCAATTTGGCTTGAGTATAGATGGAATAAGATTAAGTCAATTCTATCATCGAAAAAATTCTTGGAAACTTAAGCTTGGTAGACAGTGATGTTGTGCCTACAAAAGTTAAAAGAATTTTTCATGTGTATTGGTGGGATGGCTGGGAAAATAAGCCTAAAGATAAACCAGAAGAAGATTTAGAAGCTCTTAGATTTGAGATTTATGTAAATACTGAGTGCACAGGTGATGCACAACATAGGAAAGCCATCATGGAAGAATTGCGGAAGAGGGCAGAGACAGACAAGACTGGCAAGTCTGTTAAGAACATGGTGTTGGTCTATTATAAAATGACTTCGCTTACTTTTGGCTTGAGTCTAGATGACCCAAATATTTTTGCTTCATAAATTCATAGGATGTTGCAACTGGATTATTCTGTAGAGTGCAACCCTAACAAAGAGCACTTGCCCCTAGGGAACAAAAGTCCATGAGAGACGAGAAGTTCGTTGTGGGAGAAGGTGAACGGGCAGACTCGGGAAAATAATTTGATGAAGGGGAAGACAAGTAATATTTAGTGCGTTGGAGATTTCATCTCTCACAATGGGCCATCGTTCAACACATAGTTTACACCAAAAACACCTGGTGACAATGGTTTATCCAACGCACTCCCTGCCAAACAATTCAAAACAATGGTGGGTCATGGTATATCGATGTAGCCTGGTCATGACTTGGCACCCACGGATGTGGATAGTCTGCCAGACATTCCCATATTTGGGGGTAATAGAGATTTTCCTCAGTATACTCGGCATCACACGAAATTCAACCAAACAACATCACACAAAAAACAACCACACAATGATACCTTTAATGGTGTCATGCATAGAACAAGACAAGTCTTTTCTAAGTCAAGCATTGATGCTCCACTCCACGCGATGCTTGGTGATGTGGAATCTATCCACACATATGCTCTTTCTACAGCCCATGGTATTCGAACTAAAGACAATCAACACACCAAAGAATTTCTCCCTGCCATGCGATTTCTGCTAGAAATAAAATATGAGATGGGCGTTTTGTTTCCTTACCAACCAATGTATAGCTTATCTCATTGTGAAGAACATGATATTATGGGAGAAATTCACCATGAGGTAGTCATAGAGGATTTAATTCCTCCAATCGTCACCTCTTCTAATCTGCTGCAGGATGTAGAGGCGATGCCTCTTGGTGGTTGTTCGATCCCACAACATGTCTTCCTTAGATAGAGTGCTATGAAAAAAATAAGAGTAGGAAAAATGATGCCTTAAATAAGAAACCCTAAGAGAATGAAATAAATAGGGCTAAGGACACCTCTGTGGAAAATCAAGATGCTTTGCTTCTGCGGGTGGATATGTTGTGTCTTGGCAAAGATGACATCCAGATTTATATGGAGTTCTGTTGAGAGGCCTTGGGAGAGGCTACAACAAGTGAAGATGCCCAATGTTTGTTTGAAATAGCTCAAGAGAGTGATAAAAAATGGCCATTTAAATTTGGTTTTTATGTTTGTGGTCATGAAAAGGATATTGGGCAGAATAGAGCACCAATTCCAATAGGCAGAGCTATAAAGGGTCTGACAGTCCAAAGTAAACTTGAAGAGTAGGCATACGAGGACAACAACATATTGAGTAGAGTTGACAGTGGAAATGGAATGACAAAACCAAAATTTTTAAGCAATATAGGAACAACTGCGAAGGAATTTATGCAGACTTTGCATAATTACATGTGGTTGAGAATGGTTGTACTTTGCAGACACATATTTGTTGAGGTTTATGATGCCCAAAGTGATGGGGTCTTTGCATTTTACAAGACCATGTTGCGAAAAAATGTTCCTCCCCACACCACTATTTCCTTTATTTGTGTTGTTGATTTGGATTTTAAGCAATCAGCAGGACTGAGTTTTCATGTCAATGATTTCCATGTAGAGTGGCAGAAGTGGAATTTTCAAAAATCATTCGAAGTGATTGGTTCGAGGATCTCATTTTCAAGTAGTATGAGAAAAGTAGCACAAGAAGAGTTTTTTCTCAAAGATATTTTGATTCTCATCTGACTTGGAGAAGACTCATTCAGAGTGTGCTGGAACAATGTCTTGCAAAGTTGAGATCTTTTCTAGGTCTCATTGTTCTCTAAGATTCAGAATAGGAAGCAGGGGATGCCACACTGCATGTCTATGCCGGTTGGACTTCATGGGGGAGATTGTTAGGATATAAAGCCCAACGGTCACATGACCATTCATTTTCTCCCATCTCTTCATATTAGAAGATCTCTCTATAAATGACCGTGTGTAGTCATGTATTGTATTACCATTGTATTGTAAATTGGGTTAATATAATAATTCTCTACTTCAAGTGTGGACGCAGGAAAATTTTCAAACCACGATAAAATCATGTCTATTATGTTTTGTCTTCTTTATATTTTGTTTACATTTTGTTTCTCTTATTGTTTAATATTTACTATAGTTTCCCTGTCCTCCTCAATCTTCAAACCCTGCGCTAAAACAATGTCAAGAATATGCACATTCCATCTGAAATGATGTTTCACTTCCATGAAGCTCTTACCCATCAATTTCAACACTCCCTGAATTACATCCTCCTACTTACACTTTAGGAATCTCTTCAGTCCTTTTGTTTTTACTAGACCAAAGAATCCTTTTTGTTTTTTATAGATGTGTAAGGCAAATGTGGCTTCCCTTATTGCTTCAGAACATCAATATTTCACCAATGAAACTCATCGTTCATATACCACTGAAAAATCAAAATAAAACCTTTGTATTGACAATACTAATAGCAATTACTTCATCTAAAGTTTGTCAAAAAAATTATTCAAGTCGATGTACTTTTCATACTTTGAAATCGATTACATGTTTTTCATTGAATGCAAATATTTTGTCGTGTTGGGTGTAATCTCATTTTTTCATGATTGAATATTATGACAATCTTTCTACCATCACACATCACATGTATGAACTTCAAATCATACAGATATGACATCAGTTCAAGCCTATTGAAATCAATACTTTCCAAACTTTAATCTACCAGCCAAAATTGCAATATTCTAAGCCTTGGGGAATACTTTACTCACTAAAATTTCATTATCCAACACCTCAATCTTGGATGGTTATATTTCATAGATCTTCAAACTATATTTCATCACACTTCTAAATAGATAGACGCTACTTTGATAAGTGACCCTCTTCCTGATTTCCCAATCTGCGCACATGACTGACTTTAAAATCTTCAAAACCTTCCAATTTGTCACTAATTTCCTTCACAAAGTTTAGATGTCATGCTTTTGAATTACCATTCATTATATCCTAGACAATTATCAAGGAATCCCATTCCAGGTGGACTTTTTTCAAATCCAATGATTTTCCCAATCTGATAGCCAATATTGTCGCTTTCACTTCTACAAAATTATTGGTTCCATCATCAAGTTTATTGACACCAAACACTATTGTATTACCTAACTAATCTCGAATAATTACTCTTTCTTGTGATGGACGTGGATTTCCTTTTGCTGCTTCATCGAAGTTAATTTTAAACCAGCTTTCTGAAGGCTTTTCCCAAACTACAGGAATTATAGTTCTTATTATTACTTATTTAGAAGTGTCTATACACAACTTATAAGAAGTGTTTTTTTATTATAGCATGCAGTTATAATGGTGTTTAGGTGTGGCTTTATATGTCCCTAAGGTTATCATTAACTTGGTTTTTTTCATAGTTAAATGATTAATATTAATCTATGTTGAATATGTGCGAGTTAAGGGCTTAAGTTATTTGATTTTCCTGATTATATAGACATGCTCCCTTTCTCTATATGGTAAAATATTTATTTAGATTAGGTGTATTGGGCTTACCTTATAAAATACCATAGGCTGAGGTTTTGTCTTGATCTTTTATTCATCTTGTGGCTTATATTTTAATATCTTCATGATCTCTTTCAATGGGTTTATCATATTTTTATTATAACATGTTGTTTGAGATCTAACTGTATAATTGAGGTCATAGGAGGGTTTGTTTATGTTCATAAATTTTTTTGTGGTTGGATTCTATTGATGATAATTTAATGATGATTTGATGATGAGTGTACCCTGATATTGATGGAATGGATCCAAAGGAGGGCATATGCATGATTTATGTGGTATTTGGTTATGGTTTATGGGTGAACCCACAATAGTGGGGTACACTTTTTTAGAGGAACCAATTCCTCCTGATACTCGCAAAGCAAGTGGATTTAGAAAGTACTTTCGATAGAAAGTAGGGACTTTCGATAGAAAGTACTTTCTATCAAAAGTCCTTTATTAAGGGCAATTCTAGTCAAATAATTTTGATAGAAAGTAGTTTCAATCGAAACTAATTAGTTTCGATCGAAACTACTTTCTATCAAAAGTCTCTGATTAGAGGTCACTTGTAGAGGTTGACAAGTCTAAAGTTTTCATGGCTTCGGGGCTCAAGCGTAGGGCTTAAATAGAAGAATAAGGATACGTCATTTTGCATCGCACAAGTAATCTAAACGAGCTTTCTAACGAATATAGATTTGACAATTTTTGAATTAATTAGGCCTATGTTTTTTGACGTGTATCGAATGTAGGTTTTTTTATCAAATATAAACCTCCAAGTTTGACGTTCAATGAAAAATAGTAGAAAAGAGAAAAAAAAATTTAAAAAATCACAGTGCCCTCCTTCTTCGAGTCTACTTTCTATAAAAAAAAAATTTAATTTCGATAAATACACAACAAGTTATAAGCTATGTAGTCAAGGTATGTCAAAATTATGGTTTACTCAACTTCAAACGTTCATAAAATATGCAATAATCATGATAATGTCGTCAAACCAAATGCATGCCCTCCGTATGGATGTCACAAAACTAAATTCGAAAGAAGCACATTGATATCTATTTTAGAAAAAAAGTTATGCTCTATGAAGTCAATGTAACTCTTTGACAATGACGTTTTTAGCAACATAGCAGTTTTCGTGGGAGAAAAAAAAACCATTCAAATCAATTCAAAAAGAAAAAAAAATTAGAATCTAGATAGAAAATCTTAAAAGAGGAGTTTACTTCATCTTCTAACTTCAAACGATTTAATGGCAATATGCATCCGAATCTGAAAGTTATTTTCAAAATGTAGAGTTCAGTGTCCGTCCAGGCAAAAAAGTGTAACCCACTATTGTGGGTTCACACTTATATTTTGGAATTTAGAGAGGTTCCTACGGGATTCTCAACACGAGGCTTTTATGACTTGGCTATGATGTCCTTTTGTTATGTTGACATATATGGATTATGTTGTTTTTTTAATTTAAAAATGCTCAAAACTATGATTTTGAAATTTCACTGGAAAAGATGTATTTATGAGGATCTCGTTATGATTATTTGATTTCTAATGTTTTCTTTTGGGTTTTTAGTTTGGACCATAGTCAAGTTGTTTTCTAGGAGCATGGTTAGGGGAGTAACTCGTAATGGGGGCTAGGGCTCTAAGTGGCTGTCAAGGTAACCCATTGTAGGTAGATAATCTAGGGATAACTTAATAATAATTTTTGGATAGGTTAAAATGCTAAACAAGCTAATTATGTTACATATCCCATGGCCTTGAGTGCTCGTATAGACTAAGGATGGGTTGGAGAAGACCTAGCTTCATGTGTGGTGTAAGTCTGGAAGATCACTTCCTTGTCCTCACAAAAGGTTGTTGATTCCACATGATTCCTCACCTAGGGGCCAGGGTATGGAGGGAGAGTCTACTAGGAAAACCTAGCATAGTCAGGGGTTATGTGATGACACTCTCCTACATGTATCTTAGGATTCCCTCTATTTAGACTTGTGGTTAGCCTCTGGTATCCCTATTGTATACCCTTGTGAATTCCCTATATTATTCCTTGGTTTTGTTGTTCCTTTGTTTGTTGTCTTGCTCATGTTTTCCTGTGTGGTGTGGGGCCTTGTGTCTATCTCCTAGCTTAGACGGAGTGGGCCTCAAGGTTACACATGGTTGGGTGGCAAATATATTTCCCATCAAGTTTTTCTTAATGTTGTTTGAGAGCTTCTTGGATGGTCTTGCATCTTCTTTGCAATGCCCATTTTATGTGGCCAGTTGATTATTTCTGTTGATTGTATCTTCATGTTGATATTTTAATCTCCTTAAGGAGGTGATTGTAATTTTTTGATGCAAAGATGTATCGATGATTATTTGTAATGTAGTGACAAAAGTGGATAGATGATGAATTGACTTGGGATATATTTATGATATGTCGATATGATATATTTGATTGAAAGACTTAATTGAGGTAATTCATAATGTTATCTTGTTCATGAAACTCATGGTTATCTTATTGACTTAGTCATGTTTTTTAGACATTGCTAGTAACGACATCAAGGAACCTAAGAGGACTTAGTCTTTGATTAATGTTTAGCACTTATGTGACGTTAAATGAAATGTATCATGGTTAAGTTAATATATTATGCAATTATATTTGTAATTTTAGTTGCATCCTTTGTTTCAATAATAAAAATAATAATAAATTATCTACCCTTTCTTAGTTTATGGATTTGTCCACTCAGGTTCCTTAGCAGTGCGTTACACACCTTGCGACTAGCAATAATAAGAGTATTGGACAATTTGAAGTCATGTTTAAGATGCATGTCACTTTTGCAAGTCAATGATGTGAACTACCAAATATCCTTCAATTTTGTAATGTCCTTTTTAAAATAAGATCTTGTAATGACCACCATAAAAATTTAGAACAATTCTTTTTTCACAATTAACTCGTTATATGAAACACAAAAAAATTGTCAAACAATTATTATGCATTCTATTTGAGTGATGTCATTTAATTTTTTTATGAAATTGTAGTGGAGCGTGAAATCATATTGCCATAATAATATTCATAAAATAGACAAATAACAAACTCTCCCAAAATAAATATTAAAACTCATGTATTATTTTTTTGTACAAATAGATTTACATAACTAAAAATCACAATATACTAACTTGAGACAACAATAGGTGTTCTTTTTTCTTTAAACTTCAATAATATCTAAATGATTGAATGAATGAATGAAGAGATTTCAATATTGTCCAATCGACCAAGTGGTCTAAAGACGAATTACCTTAGAAATAATAGTATTTGAGAGTTTAAAGCAAGTAGATTTCCACAATCTATAAAATCAATGCAAGCTTGTTTCTAGATTTGATTGTGTAAGTATTTTTGCATTAACGTTTCTGATCATATTCCGTGATCTATTATGACTCAATTTTTTTTGTCGTGACGCTCTTTTTCATTCATCCTGATGATTCATCATGGAGTGTGATCTGAAACATTGATACAAAAATATTTACACAATCGAATTTAAAAACAAGCTTGTATTTGTGAACTCTTTATACATCAACTCTTTTATTATGAATCTTAACTAAGGAATGCCACCTTTATGAACAACAATGATTTAAATGTGATTTATTGGACAATCGAGGGACCAACAACACTCACGCTAAGTCTTCAACGCCTCCGCTCAACCTCACGCCAACACCATACGTGGCCCTCGTAGCATCACAGATTGTATCACTAGTAACAAAGTTTCTACAACAATGATAAGTGTTACTCTTGCAGTATGGAAGTACCAAGACTCAACTGGGAATTATACTCTCACCCAATCTCAACAATACTCATACTGGCAACAATATATGAACAACGCAACTTCTTTCAAATTGGTTAGTCCCCACAATAACAACTATGGATGAGGCCAAGTGCTATTCTCAATTTAAACACACAATTATGTTATAATATAAATAAGTGCTCCTTCCATAGTTTCCATTAATTTCTCTACATTCATTAAATTTAACTTCTATCTAGCGCTGGTGGTCATGATCTCCTATTTGTTGATGATTTTATTCTTGCAATTGATAGGTGTAAGAATGGGCTCCACGCCCTCCTTAACAGCTACAAACTAAGTTAAAAAGAAGATAGGCCCCTTTCTTAAAGCTGGCTATTTGTGAATATTCAACCTTTATTTTGAAATAAAACTGATTTAATGGCAAACATGACAATATACTCTCAGACGATAATTTCATTACAAACGCAATCCTCCGCCCATTATAGCTTCTAGCTAGTAAGTGCAGATATGATCAAATATTTTTCCAAATTGTTTGCCTATAGATGAATCTGACAACTTCAATTACAAATTTATATTTGCAGGCAATATGTTATAAATTTGTATCGGAAACCTGCAATCTTGGAACTGATGAAGCAATCACTTTCATATTCAATAGCATAGCGACTTTTAGGTGAAATTGCTCAAATGGCATCTGGGGTCTTTCGCCTTCCAAATCACAAATCTCCTCACATCATCGAACCTTGGCTAAAACCTCATTGCCTTCCAGGTTTTCATCTATCAGGGATATTGACATTGAAGTTTTTGTCCCTCTGATGAGAAATCTGACCACAGGAACAAATTTTCAAGAAAGAGATAAACAACTAAGAATGAATCTTGTCTCCTCACATTCCTTTTATAACAATCGATGGAATATTCTGGAATTATAAAATCACTTTTTAAAATACATATTCTTGCTTATAAAATAACTCATAGTATAGTATGTTATTTTATTAAAATAAAGTATCAAATTCATAAGTATAATTAATTAAATGTAAGTTGTCAAGATATCTTAATTTATTTCTTCTTTGCAAAATTGGGCTGAAAAATGGCGACTTTACCAATCTAACGATGTAATTGGAAATTAATAGCACGAGGTTTCTCATGTAAACATATCCATCTATTTAATTGTTGATCTTGAATTTTGCAACTGGGAAAGGTAATAGATCATATGAGAAGTTTAAATGGTCCTGGAACCAAACTGCCACCACTGAAAGACCTCTGGGATTGAGAAGCTGACTCTTCATGAATAGGGAATTTGGAAAAGAGAAAGAATGCCAAATTAAAACTATACTAGAGTGATGTGCCAGAGATTTCACAAAGTAATACAAAATTGTTTCGTAATAAACAAGACCTAAAAAAGTAGACAGTGATGGTGTACATGCAAAAGCTAAAAGAATTTTACATGTGCATTGGTGGGATGGCTGGGAAAATAAGCCTGAAGCTAAATCAGAAGAAGATTTAGAAGCTCTCAGATTTGAGATTTATGCAATTATTGAGTGCACGGGTAATGCACAACATAGGAAAGTCATCATGGAAGAATTGTGGAAGAGGGCAAAGACAGACAAGACTAGCAAGTCTGTTAAGAACCCGGTGTTGATCTATTATAAAATGGCTTCAACCTCGATGACCAAAATATTTTTGTTCCATAAATTCATAGGATGTTGCAACTGGATTATTCTGTCGAGTGCAATCCTAACAAAGAAGCACCTGCACCTAGGGAACAAAAGTCCATGAGAGACTAGAAGTTCGTTGTGGAAGAAGGTGAAGGGGCAGAAAAAGGAGAAAATAATTTGATGAAGGGGAAGACGAGTAATATGTAGTGCGTTGGAGATTTCATCTCTCACGATGGGCCATCGTTCAACACACAGTTTACACCAAAAACACTTGGTGACAATGGTTTATCGAACGCACTCCCTGCCACACAATTCAAAACAACGGTGGGTCATGGTATATCGATGCAGCCTGGCCATGACTTGGCATCCACGGATGTGGATAGTCTGCCAGACATTCCCATATTTGGGGGTAATAGAGATTTTGCTTAGTATACTTGGCATCACACTAAATTCAACCAAACGACATCACACAAAAAACAACCACACAATGATTCCTTTAATGGTGTCATGCATAGAACAAGACAAGTTTTTTCTAAGTCAAGCGTTGATGCTCCACCCCACGCGATGCATGGTGATGTGGAATCTATCAACACAAACGTTCTTTCTACAACCCATGGTGTTCGAACTAAAGACAGTCAACACACCAAAGAATTTCTCCCTGCCATGCGATTTTTGCTAGAAATAAAATGTGAGATGGGGGTTTTGTTTCCTTACCAACCAATGTCTAGCTTAGCTCATTGTGAAGAGCGTGATATTATGGGAGAAAGTCACCACGAGGTAGTCATAGAGGATTTAATTCCTCCAACAGTCACCTCTTCTAATCTGCTATAGGATGTAGAGGCGATGCCTCTTGGTGGTTGTTTGAGCCCACAACATGTCTTCCTCAGATAGAGTGTTATGAAAGCAATCAGAGTAGGAAAAATGATGCCTTAATTAAGAAACCCTAAGAGAATGAGATAAATAGGGCTGAGGACACCTCTGTGGAAGATCAAGATGCTCTGCTTCTGCGGGTGGATATGTCGTGTCTTGGCAAAGATGACGTCTAGATTTATATGGAGTTCTATTCAGAGGACTTGGGAGAGGCTACAACAAGTGAAGATGCCCAATGTCTGTTTGAAATGGCTCAAGAGACTGCTGAAAAATATCCATTTAAATTTGGTTTTTCTGTGTGTGGTCATGAAAAGAATATTGGGCAGAATAGAGCACCAATTCCAATAGGCAGAGCTATAAAGGGTCTGATAGTCAAAAATAAAATTGAAGAGAAGGCATACGAGGCCAACAAAATATTGAATAGAGTTGACAGTGGAAATAGAATGACAAAACCAAATTTTGTAAGCAATCTAGGAATAACTGCGAAGGAATTTATGCAGGTTTTGCATAATTACATGTGGATGAGAATGGTTGTAATTTGCAGACACAGATTTGTTGAGGTTTATGATGCCCAAAGTGATGGGGTCTTTGCATTTTACAAGACCACGTTGGAAAAAAATGTTCCTCACCACACCACTATTGCCTTCATTTGTGTTGTTGATTCGGAGTTTAAGCAATCAGCGGGACTAGGTTTTCATGTCAATAATTTCCATGTAGAGTGGTAGAAGTGGAATTTTCAAAAATCTTTCAAAGTGATTGGTTCGAGGATCTCATTTTCAAGTATCATGAGAAAAGTAGCACGAGAAGAGTTTTTTCTCAAAGATATTTTGATTCTGATCTGACTTGGAGAAGAATCATTCAGAGTGTGCTGGAGCAACGTCTTGCAAAGTTGAGATCTTCTCTAAGTCTCTTGTTTTCTGAGATTCAAAATAGGATGCAGGGGATGCCACACTACATGGCTATGCCGGTTGGCCTTCATGGGGGAGATTGTTAGGATATGAAGCCCAACGGTCACATGACCATTCATTATCTCCCATCTCTTCATATTAGAAGAGCTCTCTATAAATGACTGTGTGTAGTCATGTATTGTATTATCCTTGTAATGTAAATTAGGTTAATATAAGAATTCTTTGCTTCAAGTGTGGATGTAGGCAAATTGTCGAACCACGATAAAATCATGTCTATTGTGTTTTGTCTTCACTTCCATAAAACTTTTACCCATCAATTTCAACACTCCCTGGATTACATCCTCCTACTTACACTTAAGAAATCTCTTCAGTCCTTTTGCTTTTACTAGACCAAAGAAGCCTTGTTGTTGTTTATCGATGTGTAAGGCAAATGTGGCTTCCATATTTGCTTCAGAACATCAATATTTCACCAACAAAACTCATAGTTCATCTACCACTGAAAAATCTACACAAATCCTTTATATTGACAATACTAATAGCAATTACTCCATCTAAAGTTTATCAAAAAAATTATTCAAATCGATGTACTTTTCATACTTCGAAATCGATTACATGTTTTTCATTGAATGCAAATATTTTTGTCGTGTTGGGTGTAATCTCATTTTGTCATGATTGAAGATTATGACAATCTTTCTACCGTCACACATCACATGCATGAACTTCAACTCATACAGATATGACATCAGTTCAAGCCTATTGAAATCAATACTTTCCAAACTTTAATCTACCAGCCAAAATCGCAATATTCTAAGCCTTGGGGAATACTTTACTCACTAAAATTTCATTATCCAACACCTCAATCTTGGATGGTTATATTTCATAGATCTTCCAACTTTATTTCATCACATTTCTCAATAGATAGAGCCTACTTTGATAAACGACCCTCTTCCTGATTTCCCAATCTACGCACATGACTAAATTTAAAATCTTCAAAACCTTCCAATTTGTCACTAATTTCCTTCACAAAGTTTAGATGTCGTGCTTTTGAATTACCATTCATTATATCCTAGACAATTATCAAGGAATCCCCTTTCAGGTGGACTTTTTTCAAATCCAATGATTTTCCCAATCTGATAGCCAATATTGTCGCTTTCACTTCTACAACATTATTGGTTCCATCATCAAGTTTATTGACACCAAACACTATTGTATTACCTAACCAATTTCGAATAATTACTCCTCCTTGCGATGGGGGTGGATTTCCTTTTGCTGTTTCATCGAAGTTAATTTTAAACCAGCTTTCTGAAGGCTTTTCCCAAACTACAGGAATTATAGTTCTTATTATTACTTATTTAGAAGTGTCTATACACAACTTATAAGAAGTGTTGATTTATTAGAGCATGCAGTTATAAATGTGTTTAGGTGTGGCTTTATATGTCCCTAAGGTTATCATTAACTTGGTTTTGTTCATAGTTAAATGATTAATATTAATCTATGTTGAATATGTGTGAGTTAAGGGCTTAAGTTATTTGATTTGTCTGATTATATAGTCTTGTTCCCTTTCTCTATATGGTAGAATATATGGTAGAATATTTGTGTAGATTATGTGTAATGGGCTTACCTTATTGAATTTATCTAGCTTGGAATTCACTTCAAAAAGTTTAGTTTTTTGAATTTTCTTGTTGCATCTCTTCATAGGTATTTTCTTCCACTTCTTTCCTGAGTTGGGCACATTCTAGTTTAGTGGATTTTATTTGGGTTTTATATCTATCCACAATATTTTGGGCATTTTGCAGATCTTTATCTTTCTTCTCCAACTTCTGCATTAGCTTCAAATAGTCCTCAATAACCACTCTTTGAGATTCTTCCATTAACTCTACCTTATCTCAAGGTTGGATTAGCTTAAGGTCAACACCCGTTGCATAAGTGTTGTATTCCCCCGAGAGCACCTACCCCTGCAATTTTCCTTGTACATTCAAGAATCTGGACAGCAAGGTGAATTTTTTTCTTTTCTCATCATACAAGGAACTAAGGGTAGCTATAGTTGGTCGGTTGTCATCCCTATTTTCTTTTTTTGTGTCCTGATCAATTTGTTTTGCTTGGTGGGATTGAAATGAATATTTATTACAGAAGGGGATACATTTTGTTTCCCAACAAATGGGACACCTGGGGGTAAGACTAGTGGAACACACACAATAGTGGACTCAACGTATGTTCCAGGGGTCATGAACATTGATGGACTCAGATTGGCTGGGGAAAATAGAGGTATGAGTTTTATGCTCGAAATTGGGTCACTTGTAGGTTGCATGGAAACAAGACCTTAAGATGATGGTGTTGACATAGCTTGACCAAAAGAAACTTCGGCATGACACCTTGAGAAATTAAAGATTGAGAAGAGAGGAGGGAAGGAGAAAATATTACCTGAAGAACAATCAGATTTGTAATGAATGATTGAGCCCTTACATTAACTATTTTCTTCTTCTCCATCACTGGCTCCTTCTCTCCAACTTAAGATGTTTTCCTCTTCTTTTTCTTAGTAGGGATATTGAATGTTATTTGCTTCTTCTTCTTAGAGGATATATGTATGTGCTTTGATGTTGCAATTATATTTGTGACTCCTTAATCTACAGATTCCTATTATCTTGGTATACCTCCATATTTCTTAAAGACACAGTTGGTCTCATAGGTTTATCTACTTTCTGAACTGGTGGTAATTGCCTCTCCTAGGGAGAGCTTGAGGGAATAGTTGCATAATCATTTTTCATGGAGTCTTTAGGAGACTCATCATCTTCTTCATCCCATTTTCATTATAATTCTTGTCAAAATTAGTATCATCAAGGGTAAGGTGCCCTTTCTTACTATCCTATCTATAAACCAAAAAAGAAACAATCTTCTTTTATGATCAATCATTATTTATCAATATTCTTCAAGTTATGAGATATTTTAATTCCAGGTTTATACCATTCTACCACATTGTAGAAGCTTAGCCACATGGGCCTAGATCCAACATATTCAGAAGAAAAATCTATGAATTGGTCCAGTGATGGATGAGGACTCTTTCTTGGCTCTCAATGTGACCTTTCGTTATGGATGACAGTATTAAATGGGTAAAAATCCCACAAATCACACAGTAAGAAAAAGCCCAACTGGGCTAATTTGGAGCTCAATCATGATTTTACTTTTCATTTGTTCAATGGTACACCACCAAATAAAATTGATACTTTATGAATCATTGCCTTATTTTTCCTTGTGCCCATTCTTTTATCTACTGCAGAAATCTTCCTAAAAACTTCCAAAACCAAAACTCGATCTTGGACTATAGAGGAAAGAAAGAATGGCTCATTGGTGAAACTAGGAGCTCTAACTATAGTGAAATTTGCCTCATAGAACCATTCTACAAGTGGTTCACACCTTTGTAACCAAGAAATTTGGGACTTGTTGAGCCTACTTTCATCAAATTTATCTAGAAATGTTTGTAAGATAGGCCTCAGGAAATATTCACAAAGTGTTGGCAAGTTGACTCCCAAGGAGTATATGACTTATTTTGTGTTGTCATTATGGAAACAGAGTCATATGAAGTTTTGACAGAAAACTATGAAGTGAAAATTGACTAAGTGTAGAAGACAGAACAGAACAGGCACTTGCAGTCAATCAGAGCATCAACGCACGTGCATACGATCACATAAGGATATGCGAGTTCAGACTTAAGCTCTATGGTATGCTGTTATGCTTACCCTATACACACATAGTACAGAATGGCAGTACAGACAAGTTATAGAAAGAACAAGTACACTAGCAGTTCAGAATACAGAGTATGAAGCCGACTTCATGTTTTTGATTAGCGTGTAATCTTTTGTTTTGTAAAGGCTAAGCGCCTATTTTAATAAGTTTGTAAACATGTATTAAACATTGTTGTAAACATGCTTAAGCCAATTTGTTTGGAAGCATTGTGAATGTTGTTTTTGGGCCAACTAAGGTCTTGTTTATAGTCGCGTCTATTTAGGCATAAACATATATATATATGCAATGTAAAGATATATTTGAAGTGTCAAAGAAATAAGTAGAGTAGAGTAATGTAAAGATGTCAGCATGAGATAGAGCCCCTAAAGAAGATAAGAGTATAAGCGCATAACTGGAACTGATCATACATCTGTGTCATATATAGCAGTTCACTTTTGGATATAGTGCATATCTATTCTCAGGAGGTTGTAGCCTTCTTTCTCATTGAGCAGTGAGCTCTTGGATAGTGAGTCCTCACCCCTAATAGGGTTGTTTGTAAA
>MU228211.1:35337-47208 GCA_018584345.1 Thuja plicata
AGATGAGTATAAAAAGGAAAGATTAAATGAACTGGTAAAGAATTTTACCTTAGATCTAAACTCATTAAAGATTGGTCAGTCTATGTTGAAAGAGTTGGCAGCTAAAGGTAGAAATGTAATAGCAAACAACATGGACAGAGTGAAATTCACCTCTGAACATATAAAAAAGATAGAAGAGATAGATATCTTGGTTGACAGTGTTAGAAAATTAGTTGAAACATCCATGCAAGACATGAACATCTGCAACAATATCTATCAAGGTCAGTTGGACAAGATTGAAAAGGCAAAATTCAAGATCAATAAGATAAGAATCAGGCATACTCAATTGAGAAATGTATTAGCGCCCTCCTTAGCAGTTCTGGATGATAACATTAAATATATTGATGCCACTATGGTCACGAATGATCAAGGTCCCTGCATAGATCTGATAAAAATGGAAAATCTCACATATGCTCCATGCGCCCATTTGCAGACAGTTGATGCAATGAAGGCATTTTGGCAGAAAGAGATCAAGTCTCTTCAGATTGTATATCCAGATGTATACATGGAGTAAGTACCTAGAGACTTACAAGTTTTTGGACACCTTTGTCATTAATGTCAAAGGGGGAGTAATGTATATAAAGAATAAGTGTATATATGGGGAGTAGTGTATGTATATGTTAAAAAGATATAATGATAATATATAGTTTTTGGGTGTTAGTCAATATTGAGTAACTTGGCCACATTCCTTTGTTGCCATTTATGACAAAGGGGGAGATTGTTGGAAAGTTGAATCCCAAGGATTATATGACTTATTTTGTATTTTCATTATGGCAACAAAGTCATATGAAGTTTTGACAGAAAACTATGAAGTGAAAATTGACTAAGTGTAGAAGACAGAACAAAACAGTGACTTGCAGTCGATTAGAGCATCAGCGCACGTGTGTACGATCACATCAGGATATGCGCGTTCAGACTTAAGCTCTATGGTATGCTGTTATGCTTACCCTATACATGCATAGTATGGAATGGCAGTACAGACAAGTTACCAAAAGAACAAGTACACTAGCAGTTCATAATACAGAGTATGAAGCCGACTTCATTTTTTTTGATTAGCGTGTAATATTTTGTTTTTTAAAGGCTAAGCGCCTATTGTAATAATTTTGTAAACATGTATTAAACATTGTTGTAAAAATGCTTAAGCCCATTTATTTGGAAGCGTTGTGAATGTTGTTTTTGGGCCGACTAAGGTCTTGTTTATAGTCGTGTCTATTCAGGCATAAACATATATATATGCAATGTCAAGATATATTTGAAGTGTCAAAGAAATAAGAAGAGCAGAGCAATGTAAAGATGTCAGCATGAGATAGAGCCCCTAAAGAAGATAAGAGTATAAGCGCATAACTGGAACTGATCAGACATCTATGTCATATATAGCAGTTCACTTTTGGATATAGTGCATATCTATTCCTAGGAGGTTGTAGCCTTCTTTCTCATTGAGCAGTGAGCTATTGGACAGTGAGTCCTCACCCCTAACAGGGTTGTTTGTAAAAGACTCCTAACAGGGTCAGGCCTTTAACGAGGTCATTGTACTTGCATTGTAAAGACTGCTCCTAATAGGGCAAAGGAACTTTAATAGGTTCATTATACTAGTGCAATATTTGTGGGTACTAATTCCCACCGGGGTTTTCCTCTAATCAAGGTTTCCCCGTAATCATATTATGTGTTATGTGATCTTATGTTAAGCTTCAAGTAATATATAATTGATTTATGTTTAAAGTGCTGAAATTGAATAATTAGCGAAACACAGATTCACCCCCCCCTCTCAGTGTTTCCAACACAAAGGTGTCATAATCATAGGGTTCATGCAGAATGACACTCCAGATTGTAACAAGCTTCTTTTGATGGGCTAAATCCCAAATATCTAATGGCATGAAACTCTGAAAGAAATCAACATTTTGGTACAAAAGCATATGGACCAAGAAAGATGGGTAATTGAATACTATGGTAATGTGTTAATCCTGCTACTATTGGGTTATATTGTCTACTATGAGGTCCGCAAAATCATATCGAACACTAGGACCTGGGGCTTCCTTCAGTTGGTAGGTGTCTGACACCTAAAATTCCTCAATTGTTGTATCTTCATCCATTCCAAAAATGAAAGCTATCATGGAGAAAATATCTTTTGAATCATTTTTAAATTATACGCGCCCTAACAGAAATTTGGGCATTATTGATTCCATGGCATCCATTTCTTTGTTAAGGAAATCAAGAGAGTTACTTGCAGTTGCCTATTCGTATTCTAATTTTTTCCTGTCAAAAAATTGTTGCATTCCTTGAGTCATAAGGGAAACAAATCTTTTCCCTCACCTTAGCTAAGCATATGATTACCTTCAATTCTCCATGCCAAATAATTCCTTCATCTGTGTCAAAATGATCAGCTATAGCTTCAATTAGTTATGGGCAGGGATGAACATATGACACCGTATGCTGGGCTAACCCACATTGCCAGATTTGTTCCCCCATGGAGGCATATTTCTTATTGTTTTACCTTTACAAGACTTCTCTAAGACCCTTGGGGTTTTAAGCTAGTTGTTTGTCTTGGATTTCATTTGCGATATCTTTCACAAATATTGGTTCCTTGAATTTACCATCTAGTATGATCTTTGCTTTCTTAGGGTTGTCCTTCGAGACCCGGTGTGCTCCATAAAATGATACATTTGTGAAAAAATTCACAATATTTTCAAAAGAAAACAAATCAAAAGTTCTTTGACTCAAAGAAGCTCCCTAAGAGGTTATTCTCTACAAGTAAACTATTAACAAATTTTTTCTTTGACTTCACTAGCTAAAATATTTTTTACTCTAATTTCATCTTCACAACTTCAATTCTAGCTCAAAAATTCATGCACACACAAAAAAAACAAGGCTTCCAGGGTGGTAACTGCTGGTTCATTTGCATTTATTTCCCTAGGTTTCATGAGACTCTACAGATGAAGGGAGCGGTACATATCACCTAAACTTGACACCATTTCCAAAAATGAGGCATTGACAAATGAGGATGGTGTGCCATGACAACAAGGAGAAGTTCATTTTAATAGAGGGATGGATGACACAGACTACTATACACAGGGAAAAATATAAAAATTGAAGAAACTAGATACTGCCAACAAGACAAGTGTACCATATGGTATGTATTGAACTCAAAACATGAATAACCTACTATGTAAAAGAAGGGAGGACAATCCATTAATAGAAATGTTTAAGGTGGATCCTAAAAGACAAGTGTACCATATGGTATGTATTGAACTCAAAACATGAATAACCTACTATTGTACATGAAGGGAGGGCAATCCGTTAATTGATGACATTAATTTGTCATTAGTATTCAAACAACATTTTCGGTAAGCTTACACCGAAAGACAGTAAAGGGAAAACCGAAGATCAAATTGGCAGATCACCAAAAATGACTAAGTACAGAGAGAACCGATGACACAAGGAAGTGTGTAAACCAAAAATCACAATACAGAGAGTTAAAGAGGAACCCAATAGAGGAACCCAAAATGCAAGTTACAGTGTAGACCGACGAAACAGATTCAGTGCAACCGACAGTAAAAACCGAAGGACAGTCAAGCATGACCGAAAGACAAAATCGAAAGTCAGTTGCAGCCCACAAAAAGTGGATCTGACTTCCACGTCAGATAAAGCAAGGGTATTATATTTACAGGATATTTAATTATTTTAAATCCATTTCTTTAGGGACAAGAAAAATTAATGTAAGTGTTTTAATCAGTCTAACTGATTTAAAGCACATAGACTAGGAGATCTAGGTGCAAGTTGTAAACCTGATCTTAGAGTTAACATTGTTTTTATCACAACTCAATGAAATCAATCCATATATAAATAGATGATGTAGTCATTCATTAGAATGTGTGTGAAAGAGAGAGGAGAACAAAATGAGCACATCTATGGATTGAATTGAGAGTTTCAAGAACTAGAGCAGAAAAAGAAGAATTTGGTTAGGAGAACCAATAACAGAGGAAACCGATAATCAAAGGTATTATTCAATCACAGTTAAGGTGATATTATTTTTGTATGTGAACTACATAGGATCTGTATCAGCAATAGGAGATTGCATTTACTAGATCAATTTGTAATTTGCTGTCATTCTAACAAGTGAAGAAAAGTGTAAGAAATCCTTTCAAGAAAGGTGGATTTAATAGTCCAATATCAAATCTCTTAATCGAGTGCACACTTAAAAATGTTGCTAAAAGCTCCTAACAGAGTAGAATTTAACAGGTCTCCACCGATACTCTTAACAGGGTAGATCATCAGAAGAGATCAACATTGTAAGCCTTAACTGACCCCTTCCATTCTGCAGATAGTGAAGTTTTGTGGGTGTCATCCCCACCACAGTTTTTACTTCATAACAGGAGTTTTCTGCGATATCATATCTTGTGTCATGTGTCAATTATGTTCATGAATGTTTCTATGAATGATTCATAAGTTTATTAATGTTATGAATTGATATAACTCACACAAAGATAGTATAGATCAGATGGAATGAACATGCAAGTGATTACTAAGGTTAATTGATTAAAGGATACAAAAAAGTTTTAGAGGTACTGATTCACCCCTCCCCTCTCAGTACTACTTCCCATTAAACCCAACAATTGGTATCAGAGCTAAGTCTCTTCTTGGAAAGATCAAAGGCTTAAGAGAAAAGATCATACAATGGAGAAGTACAAACTTGATAAAAATATTGAGAACAAAAAGCTTGAGATACAAATGTTCTATGAACAGTATAAAGAAGCAAGAATCAACATGAGACAGTTGCTTGATGAGAGGAAAGGAATGGAAACTCGAAGCAATGAAAAGGATTATCAAGAAGAAGAGATTCCAGATTTCTTTGAGTCTTCAGGATCAAATGTAAGCAAAACATTAGATACATCAGAAGAGAATGTCACAAATCTAAAGGAGATCAATCAACATCTGACAAAGCAAATAAAGATGCTGCAAATCAGTTAAGAGACCTAGATGGTTAGAATGATTGATGTGATGAGTTCTGCTAGACAAGATGAAATAGAAAGAACACTAGCTACTGATGACAGGAGGAAGATTACAAAGAAACTTCAAGAAAAGGAGTTAGAAATTCAAAGACATGCTGAGAATCACCATGAGATCACAAATCAAATTATTCTTATGAGTCAAGAAGAAAATAGAATGAATGTTGAACTCATTGAAAGAATACAAATTATCGGTGAACTAAGAGAAGAAAATGAAAAACTAAAGCATAAGGTTAGAATTCAGCAACAACATAATGAAGTTATCAGAAAGGCTGAAGAGAGCAATAAAAGATGGATGATTTTCTGGAAGGAAAACGAAGAGTCAATAACAATGGTTTAGGCTTTACCGAAAATGGAGAATCATCAAATCAATACAATCCAAAGAATTTTTATGAAAATCCAAGACCAAGAAAGCTTACATGCAAACATTGTGGAAAGAAAGGTCACACAACAAATGTGTGCAAAGGCAAAATGAAACGTATTCCTAGATCTACACCTTCATTCATGGGATTCTGTTATAAATGTAACAAGAAAGGGCATAAGGCATATGAATGTAAGTCTAAAATGGATCAACCAAATAAGGAAACCTACATGGAAAAATATTGTCCTACATGCAAGATGAATGGGCACACAAGTCTTGAATGCTGGAAAAAGAAAAGGCAAGCATGGAAGCCAAAAGGTCAAGAAACTCCATATCAACCGAAGAGAATCAGTAATCAATATGTATGGGACTACAATACTTGGAGAAACTATACACCATGTGGTAGATATGGCCACATTGCTGCAAACTATATGAGACTATGGACTAAAAAGTCTAGAGGATGGACTAACCCCGGAATGGCATGCTTACACTGTCATAAAGTTGGTCATCTCAAAAAGGACTGCAAAGACCGAATGACAAAGACAAGCACATACCCAAATAGAAACACCATTGAAGATATTTGGAGGGCTAGAGACAAGATGTGGAGAAAAGCTTCAAGCAATAGTGAAGCTGGAACGAGAAATGCAAATGGTGACACCCCATCCAATGGATCCGGTGACATCACCAACCCCACCTAAGCAGAACAAGTAAGTATGGAACTACATTAACACTAAGCTATTACTTTACATTAGTTCCATAAAATGTTGAAAAAATTCCAAATTAGCATAAGAAAGATGCATCATGGTTATACTTGTTGAAATATGTGAAAACTATGTCTTCGGGTATATACATCGAAACACGTCGGTATACACTTAAAGGAAAGACTGCCTATATTTACCGAGAGATGTCGCTTACAAGAAAAAGCTATTAGTATTGATCGAGATGCGTCAGTAAACAAGCACATGAACAGGTTGTGTGCGTTACCGAAACCTATCGATAAAGGCTAAGTCAACTTTGACTACTCAGAAATGTTGTAAGCATCACCGATGGTAATAAAATCTTCACTGACGAACTTAGTCTTTAAACACCGACAAGTTGGTGAGTATTTATTACATGCATTTTAGGGCAACGACTATAAATAGGGCATCGGAGTGACTCATTTGTCACGACACCCAGAGCAGAGCGAGCGAAGGCAATTTTGAGCAGAAAGGAACCAAGTTGCAGAGCGATCACGAATTGACCTAAAAGCATTACAAAATAGTTCAGAGATAATTACAGACACAACAGTAAGTTCTACAGATCGACAACTCCGTGTTTTTACACATTTATGCCGAAGCCCTAATTTCTAAAAATGGCATCAACATCACGATCCGTAAAAGCTAAGAAAGCAAAGAAGGATGAATTTGAAATCATCAAAAATAATGCATGTGAGGAACCCAAATATAAGATTCATCCAGAGGTTTCCTCACAACCCAATGACGCTAGTGCATTTTCACACATACCAGCTAGGGTTTTGCTGGTTGAAGACGTTCGATCCTTCATACACTGCAAGATTACAGAGATTGGAACGTTAGAGATGGAAGAAGCTTACCAGAAGCTTTGTAGTGATGATGGAACCCTTAAGGAAGAGCACAAGCACATTGAGGTAAAAGGGCTTACCAATGCTCTAAATTTTCCTAAGGTCTTCAAAACTGATTGGATTCGGTTAGTGCTAAGTAGAATGCACAATAACAAGCTACAGTTGGATGAACCCAAGGGAATCACCTGAGATGTCATCCATGCGATCACCGGTTACCTCATAACCGATAAGGTAAAAGCACTAAAGCATCCACCGAAGGTAGAGACTGAAAAGATGACTGGAGCCAAATGGGATGGTTGTGGCTTGAAGGTGACAACAATAATCGATGACGAGATTAAGTTTGGTGCATGTGTATTGGGCTACAAATTCTTCCAGGCCAACAAATTAAACAGTATTTCATCTGGTGATGTGGATACAACTTACAAAATAGTGAAGACATGTACATTGCTAGACTTATCTAAGCTACTCCTGAATCAACTGAAGGAAAACCTAAAAACAATCAGGAATGCAAAGTCAAACACCTATAAGTTTGGCTCATTAATCATGTGTATTTTCTTCTATTTTCAAGAAAAGTTCCCATTAGTTGGGGATGTGAAATGGGACAGCACCAAACCGGTCACCATGCAAATCAGTGAGCACATAGCTTCTCTAGGAGATAATTTTGAAACTTTCAATATGGATGAATACTTCAATGTATTCAAAGACTGAATGCAAAAGAGGGTAAGAATCCCTGAGCAACTCATCGAGCAGTATAATGATGAGATATGCTTCATGGTTGACACAGACCATACTTTCATCAAACCTGTAGTAGCAAGAACAACATGGTTGCAACCACTGGAATATGAGATCAACATTGATCTTACAACAAAGGCAATTGGTGCCTTAATCAATGAACCATTGGACAAAAAACAACCTAGGTTTGGAACATATGAAGAAGCTAAGTCAAGAATTAAATCAGACCTAGTAGTCAAGAAGATAGTCAAGAAGAAGGATAAAATGGTAAAGAATCTCAAGAATATTATATCTATAGAAGAGGAAGAAGTTGAGCAAGCTGAAGAAACTGAACAAGAGGAGGAAACCGAAGAACATGTGTCTGCCGATAAAAATGAAGAAAAGATTGACTCAGAGGAAACAGAGTCAGACTCACCACCTCCTCCACCATCAAAGAGACCAAGGACTACAACTCCTTCAAGGACCAGAAGCCAAATGTCCAAAGAGTCTACTCCTTCACCTCTTAATAAAGGAAAAGTTAGGACTTACAAGAGAAAAGCCCCTGCACCAAAGAGAGGACAAAACAAGAAGGGTAGAAAATTCATCAGAACCCGAGAGGATATAGAGGACACCGAGCGAGATGAAGCCTTAGAGGCAGAAAATGTCAAGGTAAAAGAACCTGACACTATTGATGACATTTTTGTTTATATTTCTAATTATGGATCCGTTACTGATCCACAAATTAGAAAATGGGGGAAAAGAAATCAAGAAGATCAAAACAAAATTGAAGAAGCCATGATAGCTAAGATGTATAACTTCAAATATGTACCGATACAATTTGAAAAAATTTATGTTCCACGGGAACCCTTGGATAGATTATCCGCCCGTTGGACATTTGCTTTGGCAAATGAGAAAGAAATCAGAGAGAGAGTACTTGTGTCTCTAATGCCATTTGAATCAAAAAAGGAAGAGATAATTGCAATGATGGAGAAACACAAGAAAGAATTCTCACCAAAGCTAAGCGCATACAAATTTCTTGAAGGAAAGTCACAATAAATGGTGCAAAATCATGAATAGACCAGTTGAGAAAGAGAGCCCTGACAAAGACCTTCAACAACAAGATGTTGATAAGGCAACCCAAGATGATACATCTATTGAGCTGGATAAAGAGGAAGATGATACAATAGGAAATAAGACTGCAGATATGGTAGATGAAATATGGGATGATACCACAAATGACAACATTGTGGATACCAATGTCATCGACATTACCGATGACCCAGCAAATAAAATCAATATGGATGAAGTTGTCACTATTTTAAAAGATACAACCGATGAACATGACACAATAATTGATGGAGCATAGGTGAACATTCCAAGCAAGCTGTCAATATTGATACAGACCATCAATATAATGCAAGAATCAAATAAATCACCTGACAAGGAAGCTCCAAAGGATGCAGGAGAAGAGGCAAATAAAGATAACACCGATGGTCAACAAAACATCGAAGACACTCAAGATGTAACCGATACAAACAAGGTTACAGAAGGAGATAAGGACAAAGATGTGAAAACTCCAAACAAAAATAAGAACACCAAAACATATGATGCAAAGGAGACCAATGAAGGAGACAAGCCAAAAGATGGAACTCTTGAGAAAACTGACAAAGGTGCCACCGAAGATGATAAGGTGAATGTAGAGACATCTGCAGACACCCGACGAGCTGAAACCGATGCAAAGTAGTAGAAAGAAGCACAACAAGTCACATCATCAAGCACAACTGAAAAGGCTAAAAAATTGGCAATGGTGCTACATTCCACCGAGTCACAAAAGAAGAAGAAGAAGACAAAGAAGAACAAGTTGGAGGTTACACTGGATGAAATCATAGAAATACCAAAGTGTGACCCCACTACACTTGACATGGATGCACTATAAGAATATGGAGAGATATGCCAAAGGAAGGCATTACAGGAAAAGCTGAAGAAACATCATAAGGAATCAATGGTACTAGAGACAACATGGGACATTTTACAGCAAATTGTACCCGATGTTGATATTGATCAAAGAAAACTGATAATTGATCAACTAGCTATCCTCACCAGTGCCATCACAACTCAGAACGTTGATGCTGAGAAGGCAATTGAGGAGAGAGAAGAAATGAAGTATCAACAAAAGATTCTAGAGAACATCAGCCAAGAAGTGGCCGAGAATAAAGTAAAGCTGTCAGAGTTCATATCTGAATTAGACCCCATTATATCTAAAGCTATAACCTTAATCCAAAAGCTAAGCACAATTGAAAATTTCACTCAAGAAAATAGTGAAAATATAGCAAAGATAGATACAGATATATCAAATAGTGCTACTAGCCTAACAACCAATGGAGAAAATGCAGTCAAATGCATTATGAAAAGATCATAGAAGTAAAATGGTTAAGGCAAGAGCTGTGGGAGGTAGAGACACGAATCAGAGAAGAAGTGACCGAGCTACAGGCTCAACTTTTGCCAAATCTTACACTGCTACAACAACATATCAGTTCTGCAAGACAACTGATAGAAACTCCCGAGATGTCTGTAGCAGACAACATCTATGACATGCATGCCAAGATAACACTTGAGAAAATGGATCTAGAAAACCTGAAGGAGCAATGGGAGAAAATGATGGAAGACATGAAGTCTTCTCACTCACACATTTTTTATAAGATCTAAGGTAATTGACCTTTGCCCTTAATATCAAATAAAAGGGGAAATGATACTTGTACAAAATATCATTAAAAATGTTATGTACATTGAGTCAGAACGGACAAAAGGTAGATATGTATATGTACATTCATAAAGGGATGGTGATATGAAGAAGGAAAATATATCATATGTACAGATATACCAACACATACATAGGGGGAGTCATTAAATGACTAAGGATTATATATGGTGTATATACTTAACATTTTGTTAGTATTTTGCACATATCAGTTTTTTGATACTAATGTCAAAGGGGGAGATTGATGACATTAATTTGTCATTAGTATTCAAACAACATTTTTTGTAAGCTTACACCGAAAGACAGTAAAGGACAAACTGAAGATTAGATTGGCAGATCACCAAAAATGACTAAGTACAGAGAGAACTGATGACACAGGGAAGTGTGTAAACCAAAAATCACAATACAGAGAGTTAAAGAGGAACTCGACAGAGGAATCCAAAATCAAATTTATAGTGCAGACTGATGAAATAGATTCAGTGCAATCCACAGTAAAAACCAAAGGACAGTCAAGCATGACCGAAAGACAGAACTAAAAGTCAGTTGCAGCCCGCAAAAAATGGATATGACTTCCACGTCAGATAAAGCAAGGGTATTTTATTTATAGGATATTTAATTATTTTTAAATCCATTTCTTTAGGGACAAGAAACATTAATGTAAGTGTTTTAATCAGTCTAACTGATTTAAAGCACATAGACTAGGAGATCTAGGTGCAAGTTGTAAACCTGATCTTAGAGTTAACATTGTTTTTATCACAACTTGATGAAATCAATCCACCTATAAATAGATGATGTAATCATTCATTAGAATGTGTGTGAAAGAGAGAGGAGAAAAAAAAAGCACATCTAAGGATTGAATTGAGAGTTTCAAGAACCCGAGCAGAAAAAGAAGAATTTGATTAGCAGAACCAAGAATAGAGGAAACTAATAATCATAGGTATTATTCAATCACAGTTAAGGTGATATTATTTTTGTATGTGAACTACATAGGATCTATATCATAAATAGGAGATTGCATTTACCAGATCAATTTGTAATTTGCTGTCATTCTAAAAAGTGAAGCAAAGTGTAAGAAATCCTTTCAAGAAAGGTTGATTTAACAGTCCAATATCAAATCTCTTAACCGAGTGCACACTTAACAGTGTTGCTAAAAGCTCCTAATAGAGTAGAATTTAATAGGTCTCCACCGATACTCTTAACAGGGTAGATCATCAAAAGTGATCAACATTGTAAGCCTTAACCGACCCCTTCCATTCTGTAGATAGTAAAGTTTTGTGGGTGCCATCCCCACTGCAATTTTTACTTCCTAACAGGAGTTTTCTGCGATATCATATCTTGTGTTATGTGTCAATTATGTTCATGAATGTTTCTATGAATGATTCATATATTTATTAATGTTATGAATTGATATAACTCACAC
>MU228211.1:47307-82796 GCA_018584345.1 Thuja plicata
GCAGGACTTAAAATTCTTTTACAATTGAGATACATCCCAAGGAGTATCAAAAATTTTGATCACAAAAGTAGCATTGGATATGCCTGATACCTATTGACAGGCCAAGAGAGTTTGATCAAGGATGGTATCATTAGATGCCAGATACTAGTTGACAAACTATTTCTAAATCCTCTAACAAGGTCACACCTAACCATGTGTTTGTAACCTTTAACAGGGTTGGCTCCTAATAGAGCTCACTTCAGAACTCTAAAAATTTGGGGTACCGATATGTACATGAAGGGAGGACAATCCATTAATAGAAATGTTTAAGGTGGATCCTGTCTATCAAGATCTCAAAAGGATTACCTTCCATGTCCTCCATCTCAAAAGCATTGTTCTCCTTACAATGGGAAACATTAAAGGGGCCCTCCCATGAGGTGTCAAATTTTGTGTGATGGTTTGGCTTGGCTGTCTTTTCATTGTATTTCATGACCATATCAATTTCCTTAAAGATGGGGTCCGATGACCTTTATCAAACCAATGTTTGAAAATTATTTTGTGATGCACTAGGGTGTTGTAAGAATTCTCACGATCCTCCTATAGATTAAGAAATTCTGCCAGCCTCACATTCATTGCACCATCTTCTTCAACTTCAATAAACTTTAAAAGTTGCATGGCTGGAATCTCCATTGAGATGGGAAGAACAACTTCTTTACCATATACCGATTCATAAGGGGAAGCCTTGAGGACTTGTTTTTGAGTGATCTGATCTTCCCATAGAGATATTTGCAAGTTTTTCTATCATTCTTGTTGGTGTTAGGAACCTATCCTTTTGATAATTCTTATCAGATTCTTGTTCGTCAAGACAACTAAGTCATTCCCTTAAGGATAATAATCTGAAGATGTTTTTAGGAAGATGTTGGAATATCATGCATATATGTGCTGACATTGATGTGTTTTCATTGATGTCAACATATTTCTATTGTTTGAGACAATGTTCATGCGTTGTTCCTGAGATGTTAGGTGAAATAATTTGTTTGGCATGACTACCGTGTTGAAGAATAGATGCTGCAAACATATAGATGGTTTCAGGGATTTCTATAGTTAAATTATGTCTATTTACAAAGGTTAGCATTATTATTTGAGTGAATTATGGATGTTTGATCAGAGACTAGTATTTTGGTCGTTTAGGAAGAGACTGTGTAACAATTTTTGGATCGGTACGTATCAGTTATTCAATATTTCTTGTTGCTGACCTCGTGGTGTGCTTAGGACATGGATGTGTGTCCTTAGCTCATCTAGTTCATGATTGAAGGATCACAACAAATTTTTCTTGAGTGATAGAGGCTCTTGTTGGTGTTCCTAATGAACAGTGAAAAGTTGATGTTGGATTCTCAGATAGAGTTGTTTTGGTTGTTACTGTAGCATTTCATGGTGCTTGTTAATGTTTTTAGATTGTGTTCTATTCATGTTTCTGGATCACATTGATTGTTGTGATCACATTTGATGTTTATCTTGAGGCATGCCGGTGTTCTTCATGTTCTTAGCTGACATGATGGTATAGCATGTTGCGAACGTCGAGGCATGATTTTTGGAGTTATAGCATGGTCAAGGATGAAGATTTAGATCATTGTTGTGTCTTATCCGACATGCTTTGAAACACATTGAAGATTTCATTGTATTTGATTAAATATTTTTTGTTAAGGGTGAAGCCGACCTTGTTTATTCCTTCAAGGTTGATGAATTGTATAAAGAGATGTAACAATTTGTAATTGCGAAGGTGTGAGTGATATGTAATAATGAATATACGAAGAGGTATGAGTGGAATCTATAATTGAGACAAAGATTTGATGTATTGCATCTGTACTTCAATGGAACTAAACCTGGCATGCTAAAGATGCTATTATTTAGTTCATGATTTTGTGGATTGTTGTCCACTATGGATTGTAGTTCGTGAGATTGCTGTAAGGAAGTGATCCTTCCTTTGGGTTGCAACTCTTATTGTATTTCAGCAGTGAGCTCTAGGAAGTGTTCCTGAATGCATGTGCATTCCCCTTGTGATACCTTTAATCGGATATAGTGCTTTTAACAGAGTACATTTTCTTGCAGGTTTGATCCCCACCGTGGTTTTTCCCTTAACCGGGTTTCCACCTCAAAAATCTTGGTGTTATGTGATTGATGTATTGTGAACTTTGTTTTAATGTTCATCATTTAGATATGAGATTTATAGTTAAGAGTTTGTTAAGGTTTTGAGATTTGGGACACAACTGATTCAACCCCTCCCCCCACTCTCAGTTGTGTGTGTTGCCTTGTTTCTATCAATGTCACTCCCTTAAGGATAATAATTTGAAGATGTTTTTAGGAAGATACCACGTTTTAATGAAAATTCAGACATCTTCAATCCTACAAATGCTTTGCATTATCAGAAATGATAGTCTTAGGAGGTCCAAACATGGAGACTAGTTCTTAAAGAAAACTAACAATTTTGTTGTCACTTGCATTCTTCAAGGACTCAACCTTTGCTCAATAGGTGAAATAATTTGTGGTAGTTAGAATCCATTTTTGTCGTGCATTGGAAGCATGATTAATGATTCCAATGAAATCCAGGCCCCACTAAGAAAAAGGTTAATCAATGAATGTCCCCATTTTCGTGAGCATCAGAGATTGTTGGATTAGCCTATCACTGACCCTTGTAGGCTAAAGCAGTTTGATAGAGGGCCCCCTTTTTGCAGAGATCAAAGTGTATTCTCCATTAGAGCTGAGTATAAGTTCAGGTTTGGCCTTTGTTGGACTCGGTTTGGTTTACTTATTATTTATAGTAAGTGACTATTTTAGAAAAGTTAGGGTTACTATTTATAGCAGGACACCTAAACATGCTATGATTTCAATGCACAGTTGGTTTGATCATATATTGAGGGATTTGCTATTCATAGTAAGTCACTAGTTGATGGAGAGGAATCGTTACAATTTATTAGTAAGGCAGTTAGGTGCATAGTTGACACAATGGTTGACTTCCAGGTTCAAATACAATTGAGAAATAATGATTATTTGTGAAATTATGTAATTATTAATAAAATGATTTTAACAAGTACCACGTAGTGGTGAGTACTTGTCGTAAATAGTGTAATAGATATAATAAATAAAATAATATTAGTAATAGAATAAAATATCAAATCTTAGAAATAATATACACTCCAAATTAAAGTTATATTATGTATATTTTATGTAAACATAAAAATAAAATGATTATACAAATAAAACTAGTTCATAGCAAAAATTAATACTCATTGCAGTAGTACTATGCCTACCACATGTACTAATAATTATTATTTTTCTTTTATTTTAAATTCAAACAATTTTAATCTTACTTTAAATTACTTAGATATGTCTTAAATAAATATAATTTTTATAGATATGATCAAAAATAAAAATTTTATAATCATAATCTGAAAAAATTAAAATAAAATTATACATTATAAATGTAGTTTATATAATTTAATAATCTATAATAGTAATATTTACAAAAATTTAAATTTAAAATAAATATTCTTCTAGCTTAGATATTTTTAATAATACATTTTTATGCAAAAAAATCTCCTAAAATGAAGCAATGTGGAAGAGTAATAAAATTGAATTCATAAAATTTAGTAAAAATCCTTAAAAAAACACCTATAAAAAAATTTAATTCCTAATTGGTCTATAAGACCTCAAATGCATTAGCCAATCATAATAAAGAAAAATATTTTTTATAATTTAGAAACTTAAATAACACGCATGAAGACTTTAAAATAAGAAAATAAATTTTAAAACTAAAAAAATACATGCTTATAATTGATTCACATAATTTGTTTAAATAACTAGTTAATCAAAACTCATTCCAATAGTACTATGCCTAGACAAGTACTAATAAAGAGCAATTATAATATAAAGTATTAAAAATCACTTTATGGGCAATGGAACCATGACCCTCATTTAAGTGATTTTTAAAGTGGATTAATTAGTTATAATATAGAGGCCAAATATTAAAATATTTTAATACAGTCATGTGCACACATTTAATATTATTTTAAATGATATTAAATGATTAAGAAGTCTCTAGAAGGGATCGACCAGCTTTGAGAAATTTATAAAAGGGTTCAAAAAGCAAATAGAACTCATTATTATTGATCATTTTTAACACTTGGCTTTGTGCTTTGGCATTTTGGAGGCGAGACCTAAGGCTTTGCTGCAAATTGGTCTTGGCGAGTGCAACTTCTCTTTGATTCAATCTTTCTGAGTGTGTGAAGATCATATGAGGTTTGCTAATTGGTAGCTTTATCTCAAAAGTCACATTGTGCTTGATTGGAGTTATTTTTTCAACATTTTCAGAGGTCACTTAGAGCAGATCAAAAGTTCTTGAAGACAAGCATTATTAAAATTTTCCATTGATGGTTCTTTCTTCATTGACATGTGAGAATCATTAGTGTGCAGATTGGAAGTGATAATCTATAGAAATTTTCAAGGGTTTAATGATTTAATTTCTGCTATATATTGGATGGGGTTTGTTGATATTTTTTTTGTTGTATGACTACTACAAACTCTATACTTCATTCTAGCAACCATGTATGGCAAAGGGTTTCAAGGCATATCTTACCTGTAAGTTCATGAATTGTAACACCTATATTTTTCTAGGTATTGTTGTTTAGATAATAGGGGATATTTCATCAAATGGGTTGTCGATAATATGTGAAAATACTGAGTATCTAAGCTGATATATTTTTTTTGAATTTTTAGCAATATATTCCCTATGTAATGTCCAATTTTTTTAAGTGACATTATTATTACAATATCTTCTATTTTGGTGCATTATATTGTTGTATCAAACATTGCAAATATTTAAAAAAACAAAAACATAAAACCCAAAACAAAGACAAGTGAAAATTAGAAAAGTAAATATCCTATCTCGGGTGGGATATTACAATCAACTACTATAGGGCTCAACGACATTACTCAGTTCCTTCACTTTCCTGCAGAGAACTGACACTACGTGCATTTTTTGACTAGTTCAAAACAATCTAAGAACATAGTTGGCCATAAATAACCAACCAACATAATTTTGGTGCGGTGTTTTTAGTTGAGAAATACCCACCACACAGGCCATTATGCATCTCCTCCAGGATCTTTTGACTTGAATCTTGTTAACACACCTAAGTAGGATGTCGATAAAATTTCTTCTGAAAATTATTCCCTCAACTATGATATATCCTACTCCTTGTAATCTATATTACCTTCGTTGAGACACATGGAGGTGGGGTGGGTATGTGTTTGTTTGCATAAAATTTATTTGATTAGCTGCCCAGTCTTCAACTTCCACCACTTGATTGATAAGGACTAGCTCTTCTGCTCCTTTAGTGCCTTCAATTTCCTTTGCAATGTGTTCATAGTCTTTTCCCTTGAATTACCTTGGTAGGTTCGACCTCTATATCGTACTCCATGATTTTTCTAAAATCTTATTAGTTCTTTCTTTATGATTTCTCCTTCCATGATATATTCCCGCACACTAGGATGTGCTACATACACCATGATCTTATTTCTGGACACCGTGTATCTAAATTTGTTTAGTCCCTTGACCAAGGTGAATGCCTATTTCTCAACAAATTTGTATTTGGTATATTATTTTTTAGGTTTCTTAAATAGAAAGAAACTAGATGCCCCTATTTTTGATTCTCTCCCTTTTGGGTTAGTACAACGACAATGATATATTCACTTCCATAGGCGTACATTAAGAAACTTTTTGAAAATTCAAGATTACTTAACACTGGTGCGGTGCCTATAGCCTCATTTATTTTCTCAAAAGAAAACTTCCCTTCTGCTCTCCATTTGAATGTCCTTTCTTTATGTAGCAACACGATAATGGGTCTTACCATTCTGACAAAGTATGAAATGAACATGCTGAGGAAGTTTATCTTCCCTAAGAAATATTGGACCCTTTTCTTATTTACTGGTAGCGAAAGCTCTAAAATGGCCTTCACCTACTCGGGATCAATGAAAATCTCATCTTTACACACCAAGTGTCCCAAGAGTTTCCCTTGGGGAAGTCTGAACACACACTTCTTAGGGTTAAGTGATCCCAAATTCTTGGCACCTTTGAAAAATATTTTCTAAGGGCTCTGAATGATCCTCTTTATTTTTTGAAAATATGGTCAAGTCATCTAAATAAATACAGATGACTAGATTTACTAACCCTTTAAATGTGATCTCCATGGCCTTCTAGAATGTCACTCCTACATCAGAGAGACTGAATGACATTTTAGCATAGGAAAATGTTCCCCACTTAGTGGTGAATGTTCTCTTATGTTGATCATCCTCAGATACCCAGACCTGATTGTATCCTGAGAAACCATCTAGTAGAGAAAAATTGTATGACCCATCAATAGTCTGCAAAATTTACTCCATTGATGGTAGGGGGTGATGGTATTTCAGGGAAGCCTTGTTCAGGTCTTAAAAATCTATACAAAGGCGAATGTCACCATTCTTTTTTTGGATTGGCACCATGTTAGATACCCACGTGCTGCACTTGATCATGTAGATAATTTTTTAGTTAATCAATTTCTTTAATTCTTGTGCCATTAGGGATTCTAGCTTTGGATTGACTAGTTTCTTCTTTTGTCCGATAGGTTTGGCCCCTTCCACTAGCTCAACGATATGCTCAATTATGTCTTGGTTATATCCTTTCAAATCCTCATAAGTCTAGGCTATGACTCCTTTGTATTTCTTGCATATAGACCAGAGTCTTTCTCTGTCTACAATTGATATACTCTTACCCAAATTTAGTTTTCTACAACTCTTAATTTCTAGATCCTTATATTCATTTTGGTTAGCGACAAAATTTTCCTTGTCTTTTCTGGCATCATCACAACCAAATTGATTTTATAGGGTATCAAACCTGTGGGTAACTTATTTCCTCTCAAATGGATTATGTGATCCTCATATGCTTCTTCTACCTTCAGATGCAGTTTCCCAACAAAGTCACCAATATGTTTGATGAACGTTATAATCTTCTCATCACTCCAAAATACTTGTCAATTCTTGTCATTATTAGGTATGACTGGTCTGGCTATCACTCACACTGAGTGCTCATTTGTGGAGAGGTTTGTTATTGGTTCAAATTGAGATCCAATTGTAGATAATTGGTTAGCTTTTGCATTTTCTTTCCTTAGGATTCCTTGGATATTGAAAGCATTGAAACTCTCAATCAGGTCCTCTAACCAGTCCTTCATACTCTACTTCATTGTTTCTACAGCTAAATTTGAAACTGAAGGCTCTATTCACTTCTCCTAAAAGAGAAACCAGGTGAATACCAACACTTGAACCAGTTTTGCATCTTGCTTCATCAAAGTACAACATCCAAAACTCTGATGTTTGATGACTAATATCCTTTTCTACATTTCCTTTTTCTTTAGTTAACTTTGAAATAGGGCGATCATAAACATCATATAAGTTCGAAGACCAACAACATGGTAGCTCCCAAAAAAAACATTCTCAATAAAATGATTGAGGACATCTTCTTTATTTTTATCACCTATCACCTCTATATCTTCTAGCATCTCAATGCAATACATCTCATTCTTGGTGGTAGAAGTATGGGTGGGTTCAAACTTAAGCACAACTCATGAGTATTATGCATAAGTTCAGATAATACTTCAACCTTGGCTCCATGTTTAATTCTCATAGTTAAATAAAACTAGTCAAGAGACATGTAACCTCCTATTTTAGCATTAAAATCTCGTGACAAGCAAATGCCAAAAATAGGGGGAATATCAATGACTACAATTTTTTGTGGGATTGTGATATTTGGGTAAGAAAATAGAGTTTAGGGAAAGTCTTTTATAACCCCTATAGACTGGATTTTCTTTCTATCTAATTGCATGATTTGCCTACTAAAAGGTCCATATCCCACATGGAGATCCTCTGCCATTTTCTTTGGCATGACAGTGCTACTTGTCCAAGATTCTATCATTGAATTATGCAGCAACTTATCTCTCGCTATCAAGGTTAGGAAAAAGGGCATTGGTTGGGGCTTACTGATATCTCCTCCTTTCAAATTATCACTTAAATTAACCAACACCGTTGGTTGTTGTTCCTGAGGAATTTGTCATTCCACGGTAGGAGCTTTTCCTTTGATTTGTGCTTGCTCATCTACAACTTCATCTCGGGTTTGTCTATCTCAGTTTTCAAGGGTCTCTTTCAACAACTGCTTCTATCCAAGAATTGTGATTATATCCCATATGTATATGTTTGTTGGAGCTTTCTTTAACTGTTCAAGTATGTTCATTGTTGTCTCAAGCGAGGCTTTGGCATCCTTTGGCTTGTACTGGATGAAATCTCACAACCTCTCAGTCAGTTACATAGGAGTCTCTAGAACAGGGGCCTTGCTACATCTGAGTTGTCTTACTTGGTAGAACTAGAGCGATTACCTTGTTGGTGAATCTCCTCTTGGAATGTGTATTGTAATCTGTTTGCACTTGCAACATCTTAGAAGTTGACGCCTGGTTGGTGAAAACAACGTCATCGTCATTGACCATCCAAGAGAACACGACATGGCCAGGAGTAATTTTTTACTCTTGTTCAAGAGACATCCCTTGCATTTGTGTTGTCAGCATGGAATTATAAATTCCTGGGGAGGAGAAGATAGAGACTCCAGTATCAGGGGTCAATCCTTGACTTTTCTGTTCAGCCACCTTTTGTTGTAGGTTCCCCCTCGGACAGTTCCAAGGCATATGAGCATCGTTGCATGGAAAGTACCATGCATTCAAATCTTCAATAAAACTATTATGAGTGACCACCAACTCTTGGTTGGGATTGAGAGGGATGGATCATGGGTGAAGGAACAGGTAATAGTTTCTTAGAACACTTCACTTGCCCGTTGTTTCCTTGTCTATTGTTTCCTTGGCCATTGTTTCTGCTCTACCCTTGGTATTAATTTGATTGGTATGGTGGCCTTTCATTTTGGAAGTTTTGATAGTTCTTATAATTAGGTTGTTGAGGCATGGCCTACTGTCTCTTGATATTAGGTATATCATTTGAAAATATGCTTAGCAGGTTCCTCATTTCATTCATTTCCACTAGTAGTGTAGGGGTATAAATTTTGGGTGCTTGAGCTTTTGAGTAAACTTACATAGATTGTGGAGGTGTTGGGGAGCTCATGGAGGCTTCACTTTGGGTTTGCTATGGAGTTTGCAGGGAACCCTCCGAAAATACTGGAATTGACGGTCTAGACGGAAATGTACCAACATCTATCAAATTATTTTCTTCTCTTATGGCCAACTCATAGGCTGCTGGTATAGTGGTTCCTCCCAGAGTTTTTATTGTGAGGGTAATATCAGAATTGAATGCTTTTAAGTTTTAAAAACCATGGAAGCTAGGCAACGAGCAACTGTTGAATCCTATGCCAGGTTTTATAAAATTTGTTATTGAAGTCATCTATAGCATCTTGGGGAGATCTTTTAATATTAATTAACCACTAAAGCAAAGATGAATGATCACCCTTTTCACAAAAATGACTATAAAGCAGGTTACCAAGGTCATCCCAGGTACCTATAGTGTTTGGTGCAAGATATCCATACCATTGCAAGGTTTTACCCTTAAAAGATGCAACTAGAAGCCTCAGGGCTATATTTTGTTCTACAATATGGTGCAAGGTGTTTTTCATGTCTTTCATATGCTTGGCAAGGAGTTTTTTCATCCTCTCAAGTAAATTTAGCTAGGGCTTTTTGAGTATTAGTGGGGATTACATCCCAATTCATACTAGTAGTTGACGGAATAAGAGGGCTTACACTATCCCAAGTGACGAAATTACATTGGGCCATAGTGTTGCGGGGGGTGGTGCTACTGAAGCACTTGATATAGAGGCTTTGCTTCTGGATTTAGTTACAGTCACTAGAGGGCAAATCAATAATCTCAGGTAGTGATCAGTTTGAGATCTTGTGATTGGCATGTGACTCGTGCACATAGTTTACTTTAATCTTAGGGGTTAGTCCCAATGGGCGTGCCAAAAAAAGTATCCATTTATCCTAAATTTTGCAGCTCAGAAAGGTAACAAATCTTATGGGAAGTTCAAATGTTGTAGGATCAAGTTGCGACCAATGAACAACCTCCAAGATTGAGAAGTCGACTCTTCATGAATAGGGGATTCGTAAAAGGGAAAGAATGTTGAATTAAAACTATACTAGGGCAATGCACTAGAGTTTTCACAATGTAACTCAAAATTGCTTTATAATAATAGACCTAACCACATAAATTAGAACATAAGAATCACCCCAAAATTAAGCATAATGTACCACAATCCCTTCATTGTCGAAATGAGAATAAAATAGTCAGATATTAGACACAAACTATAATATTGGTATCATTTCATGGGTGCATCCATAGAAGCCAGTGAGAAAACACATACATTAATTAACATTCCTATTCATCTACCTATCTTCAGTATTTACCACAACCATGATACAATTCTGAATATCTAACTATCTATAATTCGAAGAGTATGTAACATGATCCAATTTTAAGAAATCTCCACAACCAAAATTGTAAGAGTCCAACACAAGATAAATATTACTTGATTGACATAGAATTTCACTATATTCATAATCAACTTAAAACCAAAAGCCCTAGTAGAGCAGAGCCGAACTTTCAAAATGACATAAACTTTCATTAATCGCCTTTATGCCATGATGTCCGTTTGAACAGGCGATGATGACCCTTACATCGAACCCAGCTTCTGACACGTATCGCAACAACAAGCCTCATCAAGAGCTCTTCTTTCTCTCTCTTCAAAACCACTATGAGTGAGACAAGTATCTCAGCGAGGAAACAAAACTCGCGGGCAATTAGAAGAGAATGCGTTGTTGCCGTCAACTTTTGGCCATGTCCTATTCAACTTCAAAACATCAAAAGAAAGCCCGATGTGATGATTTGTAGTTGTAGAAAGCCAGGCGGCTTGTATAGGAAATATACACCCACCAAGGAGATGAAACAAAAACTCATCCAATGAATAAATCTTGTCCTTTCCATTTAAGAAGAGAACACACTATAAAATTGTCACAGAACACCTCACCTTTCTTCCTACTTATTCCACCCAATGTCCAGTGTGTCACAAATTACAAACCACTAAAAATGTGTTTTAAAATTGCAAGCATACTCAACAAATTTGGCAAACAATTATGACCTTTATTCTCGCTCTATATTTTAACAAAAAAAAAAAAAGAAATCAATGTTGTTCACATAATATGACTTCATAAACTTTTTTTTCAATATAATCATATTATATATTTGGATGCTTTGATGTAAAGCTATTTTTCTAATGCCTTTCCCCTACAAAAATGATTACATATGACATATTCCCTAACATAATTTTGCAGCAGTCAACTCTAGCTAAAGTCTTAAGGAAAAATAAATCAACAATCATGTGATGTGTCCTCCTAGTTAGACCCTCATTTGACCCTCGTAAGCTAATGGGGTTGGATAGAGGGTCCATTGAGGGTAAGGTTATTTTTCTTCTCCATAGCTCAATAGTTTTAGACTTGGCATTTGTGCAGATTTTACGGCTCAATTTCTTATACTTACTAATTTTAGCAAGTCAGGAGATGGTTGAGAAGAACCCTTACTATTTTTAGTAAGGTGGTCAAACGCATAGTAGATCCAGTGGTCGACCCCCTAGGTCAAAAGAAATTGAAAAATAATGAATATTAGAGAAGTTATTAATGTTTAATTGGCCTAAATGATAATTATTTATTAAAAGGTGATAATATAAGTTATAACTTAATGTTATAACTTGAGGATGAATTCATCATTAAAAGGGGGCCATTTGAGAAATTAATTATGAATGCCAATTTTAATGAAATATTAAATAATTTTCCTAAGTCTTAATGAAATAACATTTTTAGATGTTAAAATATTTTTTTGGGAGAAATTCAACTTCATGAGGAATTATAAAGACTCCCAAAGGCAAATCGAATTCATTCTTTTGGCATTTGACAAATTCATTTCATGAGCATTGGAGAACAAGGAAGAGGGTTTCTACAATTCCAGAGCTTTTTGGCATTGGAGAGCGTAGCTTCTTCATTGTATCAACTTTCTGAGGTTGTGAGATATCAACTAAAGATTGCTTATCAATTGGCTTCATTTAGAGGTCAAGTTTGTGCATATTGGAAGAAGATTTTAAGAGGAAATAAGCAGTTGGAAGAGCCCAGCCAAGGGAGGGAATAAAGTCTATAATTTGGTGATTATTGGCACCATTCCTATACAGGTTCGACTTGCCTTTTTCAGCGGCCATCTATAGCAACATGAAGCGTAAGGTTTGGGGAACAATAGGGTATAATACATTTCAAGAAAATTCTAGAGAGTTTGTGGGAGCATAAGGAACACATTGGTGTCAATTTTGGAGGAGTTACTTTCAGTTTAGAAAGTAATCAAACCATAAAGAAGCTGTTTTTTTTTTCTAGCAGAGCCCAAGAAGTAGAATTGTTCATCTATTCTGGGTATGCATGTGCATGTAAAGACTTCATTATGTAATGAATAAATATGATTTAATTGTTGTAGTGATTTCTCATTTTAAGCATTCAGATCCAGTATTCCCATGTTTCTTGCATTGCTTTTTATATCAAAAACACAAAAAATTGAAAAATTCAGAACAAGTCAAACAAAAAGTTCATTAATTGCATCCAAGAAATTGAATATCATAGACATAGAGGACTAGGGGTCTTCACAGTGGTATCACAACTTTTTGTTACACAAATAATTGAGTGTTTCACAGTCAAATGGTGTTATAGATTTCCCCTTTTGATCTCTCTTAAAATATGATTTTTCTTGTTTCTTAGAAAAAAACTTGTTGTCCCTAGATGAAAAGGATCCCTTAGATGAGAACTTGTTGTGAGGGGCTGCAAGTTCCATACTTCTAGCTTTCTTTGTTGCCTCCTGCAGTGATAATGGTTCAAAAGGCTTTACTCATCCTTTCAAAGGTTTCAATAAGCCCTCAATGAACAATACAACTAATCTGTGCTCAAAAACATCATAAACCACGACTGATAGCCTCTGAAACTCCCCAATATAACTCTCTAGACTTCAAACCTGTTTAAGCTGAGCTAGCTCTCTAAAATATGACTTTGGGTCCTTATCAAAGCACTCTATTAGCCTATCAACAAACTCCTGATAGGCTAATAGAGTGCTTTGATAAGAAGGACCCAAAGTCATATTTTAGAGAGCTAGCTCAACATAAATAAGTTGAAAGTCTAGAGAGTTACATTCGGGAGTTTCAGAGGCTATCAGTCATAGTTTTCAACGTTTCCAAGAAGAGATTAGTTGTGTCGTTCATTGAAGGCTTATTGGAACCTTTGAAAGGATGGGTAAAGGCTTTTGACCCATTATCACTGCATGAGGCAACAAATGAAGCTAGAAATATGAAACTTACAACCCCTCACAACAAGTTCTCATCGAAGGGACCCTTTTCATCTAGGGACAACAAGTATTTTCCTAAGAAACAAGAAAAATCAGATTTTAAGGGATATCAAAAGGGAAAATCTATAGCACCATTTGACCGTGAAACACTTAATGATTTGTGTAAGAAAATGTTGTGTTTCTACTGCAAGCCCCTATGATGCGAATCATGACTGTACATTAAGGCCTAAGGGAAAAGCTAACCGAGCTATGTGGGCCTTTTATGAGGATTATAAATTTGAAAATTCAAACTAGCAAACTGATCAAGAGGAAGCTGAGCCAGAAGGGTTTGAAGATGTGTTTGAGAAGTTGGAAAAATCAGAGGTACATGAAAAGGAAGTTAAGCTAAAGGAGACACATCTCACTAGCATTAAGCAGAAAGGCTCATTTATGATTGTGGGGTGTTAGGTGGTCAAAAGGTTATCACTTTATTGGATACATGTGCCACACACAATTTCATTGATGCTAAAATGGTTGAGAGGCATGGAATTCATACTAAGGAATTTGAAGGTATAAGGGTGAGAGTTACAGATGGTTACACTCTTAAGTGTAACATGATGATTTCAGGACTTCCTTTGCGTGCGAATAATTATGAATTTAAGGTAGATTTTTAACATTGTGATTGTGACTATGGCCAACACTAGTATGGTCTTGGGAATGAGTTGGCTTCATGACATAGGGGAGTTTACTCTCAGTTGTCTTTGTGAGATGGAGATGAGATTTAAGGTTGATGGGAGGTCTCATGTGTTGAAGGCCAGCAGAGACATAAGTTTAAGGATGATATCATTTAGGAGGATGGAAAGACCTATGTGCCACGACATGGTTGAGCGGGCATTAGAGTGCACGTTGATTGAATCATAGGAGGGAGAGAAAAAAATAGATTATCACCTAGATATACAGAAGTTGAGGATTAAACATGGGAAGGTGTTTAGTGACACTCCACCTGGTAGACCTCCTAACATGGGGATTGAGAAAATAATGAAGTTGGAAGAGGGTGCTAAGCCCGTGATGATCACTTCATACAAGCACCCAAAACGGCTAAAAGATGAAATTGAAAAGACAATCAAGGAGATGCTTACTATGGGACACATTAGAACCAATAAATCTCATTTTTCTTCATCTGTAGTTTTGGTGAAGAAAAATGATGGCACCCTTCAGATGTGCATTGACTACAGGGTCTTAAATAAGAGAAAAATTAAAAATGGGTACCCCATCCCTCAGATAGACGAGTTGATTGATGAGCTTCACGGTGCTTCATTTTTTTATTAGAGATAGACTTGAGATCAAGGTATCATTAGATCTGAGTTAGAGAACAAGACACAGAGAAAACAACATCAGGTGCCATTGTAGCCATTTTGAGTTTTTGGTTATGCCCTTTAGGCTAACCAAGGCTCCTGTTACATTTCAGGCTACAATGAATATGGGTTTTCAACCTTAATTGAGGAACGTCTTGGTATACAATAGAATGTGGGAGGAGCATCTTGTTCATTTGGATATAGTGCTGGGAATTCTCAATAGAGAATATTTGTATGCTAAGGAATCCAAATGTGACTTAGGTATGACAGTTTTTGTATTTGGGCCACATTATCAACGCAGAGGGTGTGCAGATGGACCCTGATAAGATCGATGCGATTATAGATTGGCCTACTCCACATAACCTCACTCAGCTTCATGGATTCTTGGGGTTGTGTGGTTTCTAGCGTAGATTTGTTAGTGGATATTCATGGCATGCGACGCCACTTATTTGATGAAGAAAGGGGCATTTGTTTGGACTCCTGAGGCACAAGAGTGTTTTGAGAAATTTAAATTTTGATGATTAAATGTTTAGTCCTCACCTTACCTAATTTGACTAAGCCTTTTGAGCTACAATGTGATGCCTCGGGTATCGGTGCAGTCCTTATGCACGATAAGCCCCCTATTGCTTTTGAAAGTAAGAAGTTGAGAGGATCTGAGAGGAACTTTAATATATATGATAAGAAGATGTTGGCCATCATGCATGCATTGGATAAATTCAAGCAGTAACTTGTTAGTAGCGAATTCAACATTAAAAATGACCATAACAACTTGACACGTTTCCTAGGGCAGTGAGATGTCAATGATGGTCAACAAAAGTGGGTTAGTAAGTTGCAATCATATGAATTTGACATTGTTTATGTCAAAGGGACAGAGAATGTTGTTGATACCTTATCTTGTTGACCACATTTGAGCTCCATGGTGGATATTGTAGAGGATTGGAGCCATCTAATATTGGCAGAATATGCCAAAGACACTTGGGCTTTAGGTATATTTGAGCGTTCAGTACAGGATAACAAGTACACAGTTGTAAATAATCTTATCATTTACAAGGGCAGGATCTTCTTGACCCCAGGATCAAAGATTACGATCAAGGTGTTGAGATCTTTTCATGATATGCCCATGGAAGGACATCCCAAATATTTTACAAGTTATAAGAAGGTACAAGAGTGTTTCACCTAGAAAGGCCTTAAATCAGATGTTCTTCGGTATGTGAGAGATTGCCCTCGTTGCCAACAAAATAAATAGGAGCATACTTACCCTACAAGATTACTCCGGCTACTTCCAATTCCTGATAGGAAGTAGGAATGTTTATCCATGGATTTCATTACAAGCTTGCTGAAAGCCCAATGTAGAGATTGTACAATATATGTGGTCGTCGATTGGCTCACCAAGTATGACAATTTCTTTATGATTACCACTACATATTCAGCTGCACAGGTTGCAAAATTGTTTTTTCTGTGAGGTATTCAAGCTACATGGCTTACCTCATAGTATTGTCAACAACATGGATAGTAAATTCATGAGTCACTTCTGACAACAATTATTTAGACTTTGTGGGACCGAGCTTAATCTGAGCACTAGTTACCATCCCCGCAGACAAATGGTCAAACGAAAATTGTAAACAAATGGGTAGAAGGATACCTCAACAATTATATAGATGGACAACAAAAGGCTTGGGTGAAATGGATTTATCTCTGTGAGAAGTGTTATAACACTACTCAACATATGTTGATTTAGATGACACCATTCATGGCGTTGTATGGATATGAGGTGTGTAGCTTTCTTGATTTACTGCTGAGTGACAGTAGAGTGCCTAATGTTGGGAATGTTTTGCAAGAGAACCATGACATTATGAGAGCCCTCAAGGAGTATATTTAGAAGGCACAAAACCAACAAAAGTAGTATGCAAATTAGAAGAGAGTTGAACAATCTTTTGAAGTTGGGGATATGGTGTATCTGATGCTACAACCCTATTGCTAGTCCACTCTCAAGAAGAGTGGTGCAAAGAAACTCAAGCCCCGCCACTATGCTCCTTTTATGATTGTCAGACGAGTTGGTGAGATGACTTATTATGAGTTAGAGTTACCAGTAGGCAATAAAGTTCATAATATCTTGTATGTATCGCGCCTCAAGAAGACGTTAGGACATCATGTTGTTCATTTTGCAGTTTTACCCCCCTTAATGAGGGGAAATTGATTTTAGTATCTAAGGCCATCTTGGATGTCAGGGAGAAACAATTATAGAGGCGAGTCATCATGGAATATCCGATTAAGTGGAAGGATTTTTCAGTAGAGCATGCCACTTGGAGAGTAAGAACACCTTGCAGCACCTAGAGTTAAGATTACTTGAGGAAAAACAATTTTAGGGAGGGCAGATTGTGATGCCCCCTCTTAGTTAGACATCAATGATTTTGCAGGCTTAGCATATCATTTGATCCTTGTAGGCTAATGTGATCAGATAGAGGGTCCATTGAGGCAGAGACCTATTCAGAGAATATGTTAGTATTCTTCTCCAAAGCTCAATAGTTTCAAACTTGGCATTTGTACGAATTTTATGGCTTAGTTTCTTATACTCACTATTTTATTAAGCCAGGAAATAGTTGAGGGACCCTTACTATTTTTAGTAAGGTAGTTAGACGCACAATGGATGCAATAGTCAACCCCTTGGTTCAAACGAAATTGAGAAATAATAAATATTAGAAAAGTTATTAATGTTTAATTGGCCTAAATGATAATTATTTATTAAAAGGTGATAATATAAGTTATAACTTAATGTTATAACTTGAGAGTCAATTCATCATTAAGGGGGGACCATTTGAGGAATTAATTATGAATGCCAAATTTAATGAAATGTTAAATGTTTTCTTTAAGTCTTAATGAAATAATATTTTTCAATGATATTAAAATGTTTTTTAGGGAAATTTGATTTCATGAGGAATTATAAAGACTTCTAAAGAAAAAAAATCACTCTTGGCATTTGACAAATTCATTTCACGAGCATTGGAGAACGTAGCTTCTTCATTGTATCAGCTGAAGATTGCTTATCAGATGGCTTCATTCAGAGGTCAAGATTGTTAATATTGGAAGAGGACTTTCAGAGGAAATAAGCAATTGGAAGAGCCCAATTGAGGGAGGGAATAAAGTCTGCAATTTGGTGATTATTTGCACCATTCCTAGACAGGTTCAACTTGCCTTTTTCAGCAGCCATCTACAACAAAAAGAGGCGCTAGGTATTGGGGAGCAATTTCATGGAAGAAGGGTATAATAAATTTCAAGGAAATACCAGAGAGTGTGGGAGCATAAGGAAGACATTGACGTCAATTTTGGAGTTACTTTCAGTTTAGAAGAGAATCGAAGTAGAATCCTCTTCTTTTTCTTTTTTTTCCAGCAAAGGCAAAGAAGTAGAATTGTGCACCTTTTCTGAGTATGCATGTGCATGTAAAGACTTCATTATGTAATGAATAAAGATGATATTTAATTGCTGTAGTTATGTCTCATTGTAAGCATTGAGTTCCAGTTTTCCTATGTTTCTTGCATTACTTTTTATATCAAAAACACCCCAAAAAAAAAAAAAAAAAAAAGAAGCCAAACAAAAACTTTATTGCTTACATCCAAGAAAAGAAATTGAATATCACAGACAGAGAGGACAAGGGGTCTTCACAAATCCAAAGCTCAAGATACAAATATCAAAGGTGCAGTCTCAATAGGAAGCGATTGTTAAGGATCACATTGAGAATCTCTACTTACAACTAATATACTCCCTAACTGTGAAAAAGCATGTTTTATATACTCTTGGAAAAAAAGTGATCTTTTCTCTTGTTAATTTATGCAATCTTCCTAGAACCATTTCTTTAAGCTGTCACAAACTGCTTTGTTCCTTTTTTACTCTTTACACTGCTTAGTTTTAATTGTATTCAGCCCTGAATTTTTTATTTTCAAAGCTTTTAGGCTTGGAAGTGCCACCTTCGAGGTTTTTTCAGGTATACATTCTTTTCTAATTATTAATACATTCATTTTTTCAATTAAAAACATATTATAGATGTAGAAAGTTTGTGTAAATCACAATTACAAAGCTATTGTATTGACAATATATTTAATGATACAAAGTTGATGAAAAAAAATTGCATATCATCTCATTCTTTTATATGGCATGGATCAATACCATCATTGACCTTGATTATATTGGTTGCTTATGAAATTAGATTGAAGCTTCAGGACCAAGGAAGTAATAAGAAAAAGAAGTTAGAAATTCTCTCCACTAATTTTTAGTGGATATATATATATAAGACGCAAATTAAATCAGTCAGTGCAATCATATCTCTAACTTATGAATGAGCCAAGCAAGGACTATTGCCCAGAGGAAGAGAGCTCCAATATACACACAGTTAAAAAAAATTACATTAAAACAATGACAGACAAAATTTAATGTTTTGGATGATATAGATGAAACATGAAAAGCTTATTTTTATGATTTCTTTTCATACCAATGCCACTTCATCGATGACGAGGCTATAGCTTATATGAAAATACAAATTCCCTGCTGAAAAAATTGTTCTGTTTGACAAATTATTCTGAAAAAGAAGATATCGTATCCTCAATTATACAACTTCTCTTATTTGTTGCCATCCCAGATTACATTATTCATATAGGAGAGGACATCACTGAAGATTTGCATAGTTGATTCTTCTATAAAAGAAACAGAGCCAATCTAATATAATATGAAGAGGCATTTGTGTCATTAAAAAAAAAAAAAACTGATACAATGTTTCTAGAAATTTTTTTTTACAATGTAGTACTGTTTCAACAGTTCAGTTGAAGGTTACATTTAAGTGAATAGTGAGCTCCAAACGTCAATGAACTTATCTTTTTCATTGTTGCGCTCTTTTGAAGAAGCAATCTTGTTAAGTTGTTTTGCTAGTTCCCCCCTGATCCTATCTATGTAGGTGGCATAAAGAGAGTTTCTTTGCTCTAGCATCTCTCCAATTTTCATCACTTGCAAAAAGCATTTTATCCATTCTTCAAGTAATCCTGTATTTGCAAAATTACGATGTCCAAGAAATAAGTGTGCCTAGAAATTTATGGATTTTGTTTTCTGCTTAATATTCTAACAACTACCATCCAAAATTTTTAACAGCTGCAAACAAAGAAGTACTTGCCATTTGCCATAATTGGCCAAAAGGAATATATTATGAATTGTAATGAAAAATATGTTATGAACAGCAATACAGTTCAAGGAAAAGGAAAATCCAAGACAAGATAGATTTTGTTTTCTACATAATTATGTAACTGTGTTCCAAAGTTCTTAAGAACTGCTATCAAACAGATTTTGTGCCATTTGTTACATTTGAGTAAAACGAGTATATTATGATTGATGACAAAAGGTTACTAATTTCAAAATTTTCATGACAAAAATATGATTAATGGTTCATGACAATCACAACAATTATTTTTTTCAACTTTTGTCCTCGAATTCTTGATTTCCACTCTTCTCCTTCCCTTCTTTAATAAGGACTTGGTTCTCCAATCTACGTTACTTTTCCTTACCATGATGATGGATCATGGAGTGTGATCCAAAACATTGATTGAAAAGCTCTTATGTAGTTGTTTGTTACCAAATACACTAAGTTGCCGATTTGGGTATGGGTCTGGGTATGGGAGCCGGAACCCAGTATGGTGGTATAACAATTTTTCCCCTTCAGTATAGGTACGTCTCTCTCTCTCTCTCTCTCTCTCTCTCTCTCTCTATTATATTTATATATATATAAGAACACTGATAGTCATGAATTCATAATTGCCAATAAATAGAATATTTAAATACCTCATTTACAGAATTTGCAAAATAAAAATACTTAAGTCTCAAAATGTTATTACACAATGAAAATTCAAATTAGAATCAATATTTAACATTCATGTTCTTATTCATCAAATATTGTTAACATTACAGGAACATGCAGGTAAACTGATAAATAGGACTTCAAATTCTTTTTAGCTACTTTAAGTTTTAACCTTTAAATTACTATGAAATATTGTAACTATGAGACTGATAAATTTGACCAATATTTGGTCATATAGACATATACCGCAATAGTGCTAGGGTTCTGAGTTAAAACTTAATATCATTACATAGGTTATAAAGCTTGTTAGCGCCTAGACAAATTCTTCTACTTTGTTTCTCATTACTGATGTCGTGCATCAATCATAATACATATTCTCATTGCATTTCATAATACATATCCTCGATTAGGGATAATAAAATCTAAATGTTGGTGTAAATAATAAAATTTTAATATTTCTTTGTAAATAATAAAATGCAAATCAATATATTATATTGTTATATATTAATATATTAATATATATATTTTTTTTATATATTAATATATGATAATAAAATGTCAAATTAATTAATTGTTAAAATGTCTAAAGAAATAAATAAACGTATATTATGGAATTGACTTAATAAACAAATGTAATTACCAATTAATATATAATGTAACATATATTATATTATCTAATTATTATAATATTTAAAAAATAATAAATAAATAACGATTTAATAAACAAAGTGATATTAAACAATCATTAATAAAAGCCGACTATGTGATTATTGTCGGGTGGGGAGGCGCGATAATGAGTCGCAACTATACCCCCCCGCACATATTTAATTATTGGAAACAATGGGACGAACAGACACCAGACGTGGCAGAGAAAAGAAAAGATAACGTGGCAAGAGAAGGATCCAAGACACAGGTGCAACAGAGGAATCCGTGAGACTAAAGCCGATTTAAAATCAATACTTATAAACTGCGGAAGGTGGCCTCGACAATAGCAATAAACATCCATCGCTTTTACCTCAGTCAATCATTTTTATTGGCCTTTAGCGCAGTCTCTTATCCGCTGTTGTATCTCTCAGCCAGCAGCCAATCACGGGATTGGGGTATTATTAAGGTATGGTGGAAATAGTTACAGTGATATTAGTAATCATTAGAATTACAATTATTCTATCTACAGAGACGTTAATAATCAAGAATTGCTATAATTTTATGAGAGTTATAATGTCGAAAGCTTATTGTGACCAAAAAGCTATCTAGAGGACATTCAAAGTGAATGTCGAATTTCCTCAAGGAAATTCAGAGATTAGAGGAGAGCATTCGTAATGAATGTTGGGATTTCCAAAAGGAATCCAGAGAGAGATTTGGAATCTCTTGGAGACAATATATATTGTAGAGGATTAATCATATGCATATGAAGAGAGAGACACGGTTGGGGGTAGGATCCCCTCCGCGTATTCATTGATGGTTCACCGTCAATAGAGATCCTAGAGGCCTTAGGAAGAAGCTCTCCAAATGATGGTGGATTAACTGAGAACTATTCTCATCAGAGAGTTAATAAATCTGACGGGAGAATCCTCCTAAGGATTAATGGGGACTAGTATGGGTAGTGTATAGTTTGTACGTTATATTATACACATAGGTGCATATCTTTCCTTTAAATTACTAATGCTCAATTGTTACAGGTAAAAATTAATTCAATCAGTTTCTATGTTGATTGCGTTTATTATGTTCTAACAATTCTTATGCAGGTTTCCACACTTGAGGATTAGTCAAATAAGCAAGGTATATTACAGACTTCATTCTATCGTAACACTTACTTTCAATACGTAAAAAAATAATAAATATTAATTCCTTCATAAATTACATTTATAGTAACTAGTGGATGTTAATATTTACAATCTAGGCATTCCCCAAAATTTAAAAAAAAAACAAAAGGTCTTGCATCAGCATTCACATGAAAGCAATTGTGTTTAATGTATCTTCGATGTTTATATATATCAGCAACACGCTTTACTGTTATCAAGGAAGTCAGACATTTAGTTTTTATCCATATCAGGCCTCTAAAGTTTCTCTTCTATAATACGAAGATGTAGAAGCAAGTACAACTACATCTGAACAAATAACAAGGAACATAGGAACACCGGACAGAACCACATCACAAGGATAATACAATGTGAGGTATATCAATCTGCAGAGGCTTCTCTGTTCAGGAACAAATCAAATATTCCATGCCTACTTGTACCAGTCCAGATTATGCTAATCTAATATTTTCGTTTCAGAGGCTGCAAAAATCCTGTCTCAAGCTTAAGAATCTAGTGGCTCTAAAACCCCAATATTATTAGATCTACTTTTACTTTATTGTGAATTAATAATTTTTATTTTGTTCTAAAAATATTCTTTTTTGGTGATCCAAGCTACAGGTATGCATACTATGCCTAAGTAAGCCCTCAGTTTGCCCAGGATACTGCCTGGAACCCAAACAGTACCCTGGACAAACCCAAGGACGTACTAGGATTGGACCAGTACCCAGAATGAACCAGGACCAGAACCACAGCCTGCATGGAAGAACCCAATAACATAGCGAATGCATTCAAATTTGTTTTCATGGACTCTGAAAATATCATGTCTATAAGAGAAAAAAAAAATGTCATGAAACTAACTAGTAACACGGTTGAACCCCAAAATAATAAATGAAATTTATTAGCGAAGATCCCTTCCAAATGAGTACAAGGAAACAGTAATGCTTGAGATTATCGACAGATTTAAAGAAAAATTGTCAGGGTGGAAAAGGACTTTGACAACCCAGGTTAAAAATAATTCAGCTCATCAAAGCTATCTGGTAGAATCTCTTTGTCTACAACATGAATCTCTTTAGAGTTCCATTGAAGGTTGTGGAGAGGGTTAAACAAATTCAAAGAAAATTCCTTTGGGTTGACATTGAAGAGAGAAAGAGTCCTGTCAGTGGATTGAGAAGAGGTGTGCAAAGATAAGAAATAGGGTTGTGTGGGTTTAAGAAAACTAAGGAATTCAATTTTGCATTGAATGCTAAGATCACTTGGATATTGTTATTTTGAGTAAAAGGAATGGTCAAAGATTACCAAAAGAAAAATACCTGCACCATCTTGGGAACAAGTGGGACTAACTAGATCGCACTGATCTGCCACATGGTTCTTGCCTCTGGAAAACTATAGCAGACAGAAACTTTGTCATAAATAAAGAGTGAAATGGAAGCCGTGAGAAGGGAACTATACTATTTTTTGGGAGGACAAATCATTACTTGAATCTCCCTTTAGCAATTGTGATTGGGCACCACGCTACCTTTAAGAGATCCTTTCTTGAGGTAGATAGGATTTAAAGTGGTTGACTATGAGTGAGGTGAGGCATGTTACATCTTGGAAGCCATTATCCTCCTCCTTCCCTTCTTCTATACTTGAAGCCTCAATTTCTAGATTGCAAGCCTTGCTTTCTTGTTTTCATATTCACCTTTCAACTAGAAGGAAAGTGTTAGTTTGGTGTGCCCTACTTGGTGGCTTCAGATTTTGGTTTGCTTGTGTCTTTCTATGAGCCAACCCCTTTTTGGCTAAGGTTTGATCCCCTTAGTTGACCCTTAAAATTAACATATTCTTTTGGTTTTTGTTGCGAAGTAAAATTCTCATTATCGACAACCTTATAAAAAAGGGTTTTTCTCTCCCCAAAGGAGCCTATGTGAAACTAATAAAGAAAATGTCTTTCACTTGTTACTAGGTTGCCGTTTTTCTGGTTCTACAAGGGGTTCCTTCTTGCCCTCTAGGACCTTAGTCGTGTCTTCCCCAAGTCCATCCATGATTTGGTTGATCACTGGCTATCCAATATCCCCATCCCTTAATCAATCTTTGAGGTATTGATGGTCCCTTATGCTTCCCCATGTGGCTTGGGGCTTATCGAAAGAAAGGATTAATCTAATTTTCAAGGGTAAGAAGAATGATGCTAGGAGGGTGGCAAATAGAATAATTTTGGTTATATAAGGGAAAACTTCTTCTCAAGGATCATAGATAAGAGTTCCAACTCCCCAAAATTGGTGTGACCATCTTTGACCTAGAGATTGCTAAGGCTTGGAATCTAAGAAGGCTAGAATTGGTGTGGTCTAGACACTTCCTTCGAAGGACTGGTACAAATTAAAATTTCATGGAGCTTCGAAGGACAACTTGAGTGTGGCTGGATTTGGAGGGTTAGATATCATAAAGGTATTCTTTATGCCTTGGCTTTGCAGCTAGGTCACCCGACTAACCACTACATTGAAGTTGTGATAGCCTTAACACTATCCTTTTGGCTTCCTGTTTAGCGATCAAAAAGATTATTGTTTAGGGAGACTCAATATTATCCAATGTCTACAAGGCTCTAAACCCCCTAGTTGGATAATAGAAAACTTCATCTTTGATACCCTCTATGCAAGAATTTCACGGATATTCATTTTTTGCATGTGTTTTGAGAAGAAAATAGTTGTGGAGTATTTTGCAAATTGGGTGGTAACAAACAATGGTTTACACACATGTAAAGATTTCAAATCTCTACCCACACAAGCCCAAGGATTAATTATTAACGATTACATATCATCTGAAGCCATTCACTTGATGGACCATTATAGCTCTTGCGAGGGGGAAAGGCATCACTTGTTAATGACGATATCGAGCATCTTTCATTGTATTAAGAAGCTAATATATTGATTTTGTGTATAGTTCTGCAAGACTGTTTTAGTGGTATTGCATTTCAAAAAACAAGGAGATGATAACATGGGTGGTGCATTAGTGTTAAAAGACTTGCCAAGAATTGCCTAGATACAATGAGTAGTGAGTTAGTGTTAGAAGAATGGTTAAGTAGCTTCTATTTGATGAGGTTATTATGTCTTTAAGATTTATCTATTAAAGGGTGCATGAAACAAGTTTTAAATCCTTAATCTCTGAATTTATTGGGTTTTTCAATTTGCCAAGTATACGTTGAGTCTGAGCGGAGTTCAAGTCTTGTAACTATAGTTTATATTTTAAACACTACTACCAATGCAAATACCTAAGCACTCCACAAAATCCTTTTCAAGTTTATCAAAGAAGAAGAAAAATAGAAAACGTTAGAAAGTAATGAATATCTCATGAAACTAGAAGATGGGTCCTAGGGCTGGCTTGTCATCAATAGAGGACTAGCACATTCCTATTGGTGGTGAGGAACTCATCAGTGAGTGCATGAAGATAGAGAGGCATGCTCTCTAAACTTGGTATCAAGATTTCCAAAAGCCCAGATCTCTTTCTTAGTCAAGTGATGTAATCCCTCCCTCACCATTTAATATTCAATTACCTAGTAACTCACCTTTGCTCCCAAGACCTTATCAATCCACTCAAGTGTCCTCTGATGTAAACCTATGCAATTTGCCTCAAGTTACACACTTTACTCTCAATTTCCACTCCCATTTCCAGCAGCTGAATATTCCCAGGATTTGATACTAGAATTTATAATACTACTCCTCTTGGAGAACTTGAGGCTTCATTTGCACCAATCCTAGCCTCTAGAACTTTCCCACTTCCATTGAGCTCCCTCTCATATTCAGTACACATCCTTCGTATCAACCTACTAAATACAATAATACAAAAAGATCAACTAAAAAAGAGAGTAAAGAAAATTCAGCCTTAATTTAAGCCCCAAAAATCATCACCGTTACCATTGAGAATGTTAGTAAGAAAAATGATGAGAAGGGGGTGGATATTTTATTCACTGAGAAATAAATGTTCCTCATGGTAAATTTTATTCAGCAGGACAAAATTGATTGATTTTTTCAGGATTGCATGCAACGACAGAAAGACTGCATTCTCTATTTGTCTACACCTGTCTCTAATCTTTATAATGCTCCCACTTCCATTGAGCTTCCTCTAATTCCTGTTAGGCTTCCTTTCACCAAGCCTAGGAGATCAAATAATCCAAAAAGCCTAACTAAAGAGAGTAAAGAAAATTCAGCCTCAGTCAAAGCCTTCAATGCCAACAATTTTAGCAATCGTGTTGGTAAGAAAATTCACAAGAAAGTGTTGGATTTTTCATTCACTGAGAAATATATGGTTCTAATGAATTTTATTCAGCAGAAAAAGAGTGTACTGAAATTTTTCATGAGTGTATACAACACCAAACAGAATCTTATTTTTTACTTGAGCCAAAACGCCAAGCAGCTCCTGCATAGAATTAAGGCCACTGAATAATCACCTGAGAAAGGAATAGGAAAAGTACTGCATAGGTCATACTTCAAAATACCCATAAGTTAAGCAACAAAGGACATGCTGCACATCCTGAAAACTCTGTGAATGCTTCGATCAGGGAATCTAAATGGAACCCTTCACTCTACATGTCTATCCCAGTTGTTCTGCTTCATCTTGGACACCTCAAGAAAGAGAAACACCTGATATAGTCAAACAAAATGACCAAAAGGTCCACCAAAGAATTTTCACAACCCCAAAGGAAGGGAAGCTGTCTAGTTCTTTCACTTTCTACTTCTACAAAGATTAGATTTTCAGTGACCCTTCTTTCTCATGGGCAATTTTACTACATATACGTAAAGGGTGAATGCTTTTTGCTTGACCTGAGAAATGTGACAGGTTAATATTTAGCCTCTCAAAGAACTTTTGTTGTCCATAGTCATTCTTTCCTAGCTCTTTGTGCTTCCTGTAATTAATTACACCATTGCCAGGGGTTGACCTTCTTGTAATTTTTTAACTCAACAGTAGAAATTTTCTGTTTAAATATACCAAAAAAAGTGTGGAATGAAAAACACATTTGAGGAGAAGAACATACTATCATTGAAAGTGGTATCCGTTGTCCAAGAGCATGCATAATCTGATACCAAATGTTCGACTAATTGCATCCTGTTAGTCAAATAAAGAGAAAACCAATTATTGCTATGATAATGTGAAATTTGACAGCAAATCATGACTTTTTAACAGCAAGTACTTTTGTTAAGAAGAACTGTGAAAATGTATATCCATGTATAATGCAAATGTGGTGTTTGATAACTGATTTAAAGAGTGAACTAAACTTTTGACAAGATAAATATTTGTTCCTATATTTTATTTTCTTATTGATAATTTTTTATTCTTTCATTTTCTCATGATTTTGGGTAGGCAGACAAAGGTTTTCAGTTCAAATATTGAATTATAAGAAAATAGAAGACAACAAAATTGCCTGATTAAATTGACAAATTATGATAAATTATCATGCTAGGTGAAGAATTTTGGCACACATTCAAAACATAAAGACAATTTGATCACAAGAAAACAGAGTTAAATGTTCAAATCAAGGATTATGCTTTTTAAGCTAAGTAGCCGATCCTAGTTCTGGTTCGGATTCGGGTTTGGGGATTCGGCAAAATTTTTTTTGGGCCAGATCCTAGTTCCGCGGGTATATATATAGACATTTTTGAAAAATATATATATATATATATATATATATTATAAATTTATATATGTATGTATATTTATAGATGCCATACATTTAACATGTCAATGCTCATTCATCATTAGTTCAAAACTTCAAAGTAGAAACATATAATGATAATAATAAGAAGTTAGAAGCGTGATTCTCATATGACATAATGATAAAATGATAAATCCATAATTGTCAGTATATGATTATATCATATTCATACTTTGCAAAAGTCTCAAATTGTCATTACATGCTGAAAATTTAAATCACAAGCATAAAAGGGTGAAATTAGGGTTTAGAAGGGTCAAATTAGGTTTAATTTGACTTTATTTTAAAAAAAAAAAAAAAGAAGTCAATGTGGACTTGTTTTTGGGCGCCGAGATTTTGGATTCCAGTGGATCCTTCTGGATTCCTGTGGATCCTCCCGGATTCCTCTTGGATTCCTCCAGGGTTCCTGTGGATCCTCCCGGATTCCTCTTGGATTCCTCCAGGGTTCTGGAATGGAATCCGGGTTCCCTGTGGATTCCTCCAGTGAGGAATCCACAGGGNCCTCCCGGATTCCTCTTGGATTCCATTCCAGAACCCTGGAGGAATCCAAGAGGAATCCGGGAGGAACTAGGATCCAGATCGTACCAGAACCAGGATCCGGGCAACAACAGAGGAATCCAGTAACTTAGTTTTTAAGAGATTCTCTTTCTAAACTTAGAGAAACAATTCTGCTTAAGCATGCGAATCGTCGAAACTTCTAAGGTACAAGCTTAAGACTAATACCAGTTACGAGCATATGTTTACCTTTAATGTCATCTCCCCTCAGCCCGGACCCATTTGGGTTAGCCGACTAGCTCGATTTCAATTGCTTGAACATCATACATATATTGACATTGATAGAGCAACATAGGCATTGATCAGCTTTGAATTCATTTTGTCTAGGCAATTCCATATTGGAATTCATTGGGAGATTGCATTCTTGGAGGTGAGATATCCTCCCTAGTTTACTATCGATCCCAAATTGGTAAAGACTCTTTGAGACGAAATTGGATTGATAGATTTGCAATATTATTCTTTCACATCTTGATCTGAAGATAACAATTGAATTCTGCGATTTACCTTGGCATCTCAATATATTCATTGCAGGAGCAATGACAACATTCACCAGCGATCTGAGATCCGTGGCAATAGTTCATACTTCTTTGGCGACCTTGGTGAACAGCAATTGCATAAAAAGTGACAACTTCAATATCGGAGATCACAATATTCAGAGATCACGGCATCTCTATTTCATCATACTTGCATAAGGAGCGACAACTTCAGTCTGTCCCTGCAATATCAGAGATTGCGATAATCAGAGATCTTAGCATCTATTTCTCATTATTGAAAGAAAGCATTTCGTCATTCATACTGAAGTTCATCAGAAGTGGCATCCACTGCAATTCCCCATTGACCCCCTTTGAATTCATAGGCTGCATTCATATATTGTATCGCATGGAGGATACACAACAGAGATCAGATCCACAACAAGTTTGACTTCAGCAGTGCCATCCGTATATCAGTCATAGACTCACAGTGACATCATTACTCCATGACTCCCAACGCACAAAATCGTTAGAAGGCCAAGGTGCAAGGTTCTTTGAGCCATATTTGGATTGTAAATTGCAGTTGTCTGAATATAATTCTCATCTCTGATTTTCTGGTCTACCTTTGCGCACTTTGTCTATTTTGTTTCAGTATCTGCTTGGGATATTTTATTTGACTTGTAAAAAACAAACTACAGTTCTTCTGATCCTGATTCCTGAGTAGATATGGAAGAGTAAGCCATGTTAATTCTTGTTTAGCATTAGGAAAATGTTTAAATATTTGAGGAAAATCTTGTTAAATATTAAATATTATTGGGAATGATATTTATAAAATTGCTTGTGAAGTATAGTGGAACTATATCATTTTACAAAGAAATAGTGTAGCTGATAGACCCAATGTTACTAGACTAGCCCAGAATTGCCTTGGCTTGGTGAGTAACGAAGCAGGTGATCCTAAATGGCTCTTGGAGACTCGATAAACGAGGACTTGCCAAAATCGCTAAGTCTCCCAAACTCGCTAAATCCAGGCGAATCCAAACCAATCCAAACCTGGTCGTGGCTAGATAAGTGAAAATTAGGAAAAAAAGAAGCTTTTTTTAGGTACCAACTGCAAAGATCGTGAAGGAAATCTACATTATATTTTTATTTTACTTACTTATTTTTGTTCACACTTGTGTTACTATTTCACAGTAATTGCAGTTCACAAAGCGTTTTTTGGTTCTTCTATGAGTTGTTGATGCAGAGAAGCTCACAATGGGCTACATATATGAGGGCATGGATAGGGCCAAGGAGGCCATTAGATCCGTTTATGTGGGAGTTGAGGAAAAGAACTGCCCCATTTGGGAAATCATTGATACACAATGGCACCTCCAACTTCACAAGCCCCTAACTTAGTTGCTTATTTTCTCAATCTGACTTTCCAATTCTGCCTTGATTTCAACGTGGATGAGGTTTTGTGTGGGCTCTACCCAATCTTAAAGAAAATGATGCCTAATTCTGGTGTTGGAGCACAAATATTCACCAATATTGAGATCTTTAGACTTGCACAAGGAGATCTCTTTGCACAAGATATATGCTAGGTAAAAAATCTATTATGGGCATAATTCAATCTTCGATTCAGAAACTAGATATATGTTCTTTACTAAATCTATGCATTGAGAAGGGCGTAAAATTTGCTACCCTTTATATAATGAATTAAGTCAACAAATAATAGACAGGTTTGGAAAAGAAAATCTTGAAATCCATTTTAAGAAATCGACTCAATTGAGGAAAAAGAACACTATAGACAGTTATGTTTTGGAGTTCCAGAGATTATCAATAATGGTTTCTGGTGTCTCGAAAAAGAGAATTGTTCCTTTCATGGAAGATTTATCCAAATCCCTTGAGCTTTTGATCCACCGTCTTTAAAGAAATCCACTAAAATATCCCTAATACTCAAGACCTCAATTCCTAAAAACGAATTCTACTGAAAGCTACCACCTTAATGCCAACAAAATAAGACATTTTAGAAAGGATTGCCATTCATAGAATGTAGCACCAATGAAGAAAGAAGATGAAGCCAAAACTTAACATAGTAAAGATTGTTGTTTACTCCATACGGTCAGCCAAAACTTAATTTAGACTGCAATTGTTGTGTATTTACATAATCTTTGTATCCTCTCACTTTGTTCTCTCGAACAAAGAGATCTCCTTACCGCTCCTCCCTCTTCTTGAGTACATTTTGTACATTAGTCCTTATTTGGTCATAGGAGGATTAATTGCTAGGGTTACGACGTTGACCAGTATCTTGCTCTTCTTTGTCCCTTAGGTCCTTTCTTTGTATCATTGTAGTATTTGTTGCCGACGTTGCTCTCGGTGCCTTTCTCACTCTGGTCTTGCAATTCAATAAGATTTTGTGCCAACAACCTTGGGATACTCCTGAGAAGATCAAAGATCACGGATTCATTGCATATCCTTTAGGGACTGCTCGCTCCTGAGCTTCCCTCTGTACCTACTAATTGACCGAAACTTCCCAAGAGTGTAACAAGTTTTATGTCAATCGATCTTCCTATGTTTCTTCTTTGTTATCCTCATTATTCTCAGTTACTAGCACTTGATGATCAAACAATCAGTCCATTATTCCACCATCTTGCATGTTGGCCTTGGGTCAAATCTCCAAGTTTAAACAAGAAACAATGCCAAAATGTTTACTCCTTATGGTGAGTGCATTAACTTACAGAGTAAATAGGAATAGAACAATGAACACAATTAAAATAGTAACTTAGAACAACACATCAATATGGCAGAAAGATATAGCTCTATTATCAACATGTTATGTGTGCAACCATAATGTACCAATTCCCGATACAAGCAAAAAATATATAGCACTCGATAGTTGCTTAAGAGTGCCAACCATTGGCAAGTAACAACTACCCAAGAACTATAATCCATTACATTTCCATTTATTAAACAAACATTATTTATTCTTATCGGTAAAATTGCCGCAAACATTAGCCCCCAAAAAAGAAGTCTTCCACACGACGGAACAAAAATGGATTTGATGAACTACATCTACTACTGAGAAGCTGGGTGAGAGGACGTCCCTGGAGTGGCTGAGGACTTCAACCTGGGTGGAACAAAATATTGATGACGGAGTCAAAGGTCCTTCTTTGCTACGTTCTGCTTCTCGCATGCTATCCTCAACATTTGTATGACTTCCAACAAGTCCTTGGTATCGCCGAGCTCTCTAACCATTGTTTCCAAATGCTCCTTCATATCTCTGAGCTGTGTCTCCTTCCTTAATCTAACCACCCTCTCTTGATCCAACTATACCTCCAAGGCCACTCTCTGCTCCCTTTCTTGACCCAACTGTTATACCAACTCCTCTAGAAGAGTTGTTGCTTTCTCTATTGCGGCCACTGTCCTTGCCTCGACCTCATCGACCGAGTGGGTTACCTTTTGCAACCAAAAAAACATGTCCCAAAACATGCTCTTCATACTGTGTAAGGTGTCTATCATACCACCCTACCCCTTCGCAAGTATCCTTTGCGCCATGCCTCCATCTCAGGTGTCTCCGTGGCTGGCCACCCATGGGCTGTAAAGTGTTGGGCGAACTCTTGCTCATAGCTATTCCTCATTGAAGGCGGAGTGTCTATGCATTTGTTGAGGAAGATCTAATAACCACTTGTCTGGCAAGACCGACCACCCCTTGTGCGACTACAACCATACCCTCCAATTTTGCTAAGTATCTTTGTATGGATTTGAGAGCATCCCGTAGGTTGGGTTTTGAGACCTAAATGTGGTCATGTACCTCTCTTCTGCTTGACTCATCCGTCAGCATTGCCAAATGCAGGGAGGCTTCTCCTTGATGTGCACTCTCCTCCTCAATCTCAATCACCTCTCCGATTGCAGCTGGTATCTCCTCCCTCCTGGTAGTCCTTGCCTCCTCTATGAGTGGCTTTGCTGGTACAAGCCTGTGTTGTGTGCTTACTTCCTATTGGAAGTGGGTACCTATTGGGACCCTTTCACAACATCACCCCATTGCAAATGGGGACCCCCTCTTTTGACTCGTAGTTGAGTTTTGGCAGTAAATTTGGCAATTCAGAGCTTTACAAGACTGAGGGGTGACTGAGATATCAAGTAGCCAAATTGTGATTTTAAAGTGGGAACATTGAAATTAAAGTCCTCTAAGATCAAGTTGTAGTGGGTTGAGCCTTAAATCCTAAGTGTATTTAAATTTTGGCTAGCAAAGAGTCCAAAATACATTATAAAGGCATATTTTATGCATAAGGCCCTTAAAATCCTTATAGAAATTGATTTTTCATACTAAAATCGTCAAAATCCTAAGGAAAATCAAATTTTCTTTACAAAAATACACAAAATTCAGACTTACTATGAATTTCCCCACTTTATTTGATCACAATTTGAAATTACTATGAATTTCCCCACTTTAATTGATCAAAATCTAGAAATAGCATGAAATTCCCCACTTTGCATGGCATTTTACAGAGTCTATCTAGACATGAGTAGATTTTCCCCACCTGGAATAGAATTACTAAGTTATGGAATTGAATTTATAGACTAATTCAAGGATTTTAAAGACTGAAATTTATCATTTATTAAGTCCTTTAATGTCTTACTAACTTCGAGCTTCAAGGTAGAGGTTAAAGGAATCGCAGTGAGGACAGTATTGATAAAGAGGCTATCCAGAGGATTCTATCTTGAGTCTTCAATGGCTTCCAAATGGGGAAAAGTTGCAGATACGAATATGGAGCACATAGACATGAAGAGATTAAAGAGAAGAATGTATGGATCCAGAGATCATCTCCCTTGAAGCATAGCAGTTAAGACTATGAAGAGTGGCCTACACCTTGCAGTTGGGTTTCCTTCACCTATTCAATGCAATGAGCTCTTGGTTGAGTGTGCAAAAAATTATGATCCGAATACCAGGACAATCAGGGACAAGGGGAGAGTGATTGCATTCTTAGGTGAGGAAGCAGTGAGAGAAACTTTTGGAACCCCCTTCTATCCTAGGATGTAGATCAGAACTAAGGAGGAAGCTAAAGCATTATATAATAAGAGACCTAACATTTGCATGGAGATAATCAACAAGAACTGGATCAGTGAACCTAGGAAGCATCATTCCAAGTTGCCAAAGAAGTTTGTAAGTGAGGATTTTAAGGATGAGTACGGTGATTTAGTTTTTATGCTGAACAAAGTCATGGGGAAACCTCAAGGGGCTTTCTTTGATACTTGGATGTATTATTTCATTGAGAAAATAACAAGGAATGTGGTGATGAATTGGGCAAGGATGATTGGTGATAACATAGATACTCAGCTAAGGAACTTGAGGAAAACAAAGCAATTCTATATGAGTTCCTATGTGATCTACTTGCTGGCAAGGAATATTGAGTATCTAGGTCTCATACGCAAGGGCATGATTGAAAATGGCAAAGAACAATTCAAGGTATATGACTGTTATCCTGAGTTGCAGTTGCATGAGAGGGCAAGTTACAGGAGGATCAATGACATCTTCACCATGAATATCACACACACACTTCAGGAAGGATCACATAGAAGGTTATCCAAGGATGCCACAACATTGATTGAGCAGTACAAATATTGGGATATCCAATTCCCTACTTTTACTTACATCAGGATCCGGAGATTTTCTTCAGAGCCCTATAAACTTCCTAAGTGTGATGTCCCCTTCTAGCTAGAGACATCATTCTAGCTGTTGATTAACCTATCATTGGACCCTCGTCGGCTAATACAGATGGATAGGGGGTCAGTTTTGTGCAACAAAGAGTTTGATTGTCTAATGATCTGACTTCCTCACGAGTTCAGTACGTTTGATTTGGGTTAGAGAGGTGATTTAGACTTCATTTTTGTTGTGTTTTGCTGTTTTTAGCAAGATTGTTTGGTCACATGGGAAATAGTTACTCTGACTCCCGTTTCAGACAGCATGGCCAGATTCTCAGTTTTGAGAGTTATTGCATTTTCAATGGATCCAGCATTAATTAATGATTAATGATTTAATATTAAAGTTTTAAAATAACTTTATATTAAATCACTTAAGTAAAGGGTCAATTTCTCATCGAATGGGGCCAACTGCGTTTATAAATCAGGGAAGAAATATTAAATGGATTTTCCCAAGTCTAAATCATTAAATTTATTTAATGATTATTTTTCCAATGAATTTAAGAAAACCTAGGATGCCGGTTTGGGTTCGAAGAACCGGTTCGCCGGTTTGCCAAAATTTTGAAAAGGGGTTTGGGTTCAGGTTTGTTAGTACAAAAAAATGTAATTTTTTAATATATATATACATATTTTGATATTTATGCAGCCTAGAAGCATGAGTTAAGATTAGAATGTCACATAGTATCATAAAAAGTAAACATTTAAACAATAAAAACACTTGTAAATTT
>MU228211.1:83971-94067 GCA_018584345.1 Thuja plicata
AAATTCGATGCAAAACGAGTCTCAGCAACCTAGAACATAAATTAGAAGTAGAACAAAAAAAATGCAACTATTAGATACATCATACACCATACATACTTTAAATAACAAAGTTTAAAACAAAATGTAAGTACACATAACACAACCAACATATTAAAATTTAAATTACTAACTTGAGTTCAAGTTCATTTACCTTGAGTAGCTCCAAACGTGAGAACATTCTGTATTCCCTGAGTCATGTGGTGGTTTGTGACGAACATCTGGATGTCCTCAGTCTCTGCGTACAACTCTTTGATCCACCCATTCTTGTTCCCAATCTTTTTTAGCATAAGATTGATTGAATGGACTGCACATGGTGTCTAAAAGATGTGTTGATATTGCTCTTCAACCAACAAACCAGCAGCTCTACAATTATTTGCGTTGTCCGTTATGACTTGGACAACGTTTCTAGGACCCACTTGTTCAATTGCTTCGACGAGAATATTAGCAATAAATTGCCCATCTTTTACTTGCCCCTCACAATCCACAGATTTCAAAAACATTGCCCCTTTAGGGGACACCGCCAAGACATTGATCAAGGGACAATTTCTAGCATCTTTCCACCCATCTGAAACAATGGATACTCCTGACTCAATCCATGAATCCCTTATGGGCTTCAATTGATCATCAAGCGCCTTTACCTCTTGATCCAACAAGGTGGTTCGTACTTTCTCATAACCAGGGCCCTTATACACCCTCTCGGAGCTTCATTGGCACTTTTCGACATCTGCTTCCAATATGGAGAGCGAACAACACTAAAAGGCAGCCCATTTGCATACAAGCATCTTGCCACATCCATGTCGACAAGTTCTCGACTCTGATTTTGAAATGCAGTTTCCAGTGGTCCCTTTCTTTTAAGTGTGTTTGTAGGGGGTGCTTCACTTTCAGTGCCAGCTGAGGTAGTAAAAAAGGGGTGATCTTCTATCACAACATCTACAGAGTGGGCTTGCATTCCCTTTGCTTTTTTTTTATTTTTATTTTTACTACTATTGGCTACAGCTTGTCTACGTTCTTCTCTCTCTTCTACTGCCTCATGCTCTGCAATATATTGTAATACTGTTGCATTTGGTATAGGTGCGTTTTTTTTTCCAGGGCATTTCTTGACTCCTCTTCCAGGTAATCCACACAAATGACCTCTCACACGATAATATGAACTATTCCTTACTGCATCACAACACTGACATTTCCAACGGAATCCACCACCTCCGGGAAGGGTACTTAGAATATCAACATACTTCCACAAAGGAGAATCAGAAGGGGGGTTCTACTATTGGGTCAATATTTCGGTTGCCTACTGAGGAAGAGGTAGATGCCATTGTAGTTCCTTTTCCTATGGCAAGAAATTTGTATACATATTCAATATCATAATAAAACAAGAGAATGAAAAATTCTGGAAAATAATGGACAATGAAAATAAAATAAAATGCTTAAACAAAAACAAAAACTTGAAGCAAATGGAACAAGAACTTACCTCTTCCACTCGTAAGCTTGCAAAGGTGTAGAAATGAGGCACAATCACTTGAAGAAGGTCCACAAAACAAGCTTTCAACTCCTCCTTGCACAACCAAGCTCTTGCTCAACCACCTATTTCCTCTTGCTCAAGACCAAATAACCTGTTTGCACACCACAAATGAGAATTAGAAGTAAAAAAATCCTTTAAACTCACCTTTTTAGGGTTGTGGACGCCAAATTTTAATAAATTACGCCATAAAAAAACGTGTTAGGTGAAACCGCGGGCAAAATTCGTCACAAATTCGCCCCAAATTCATTTTTTTGGCAAAATTCGCCCAGGTTCGAACTTGGTCTTAAAAAATCGAACCCTACCCGGAATTCTCGGACCCACAGTTGAACCGGACCCAGACCCCAAACCAGTTCAAATTTAGCCGGGTCCGGGAGGGTTAGGAGCCGAACCCGGTATCCTAGAAGAAAACAAATCACAGCTTTCCTAAGAATTGCGATTTAGGATTTTTGGAGCTTATTTATGCTTGCATTGGGAAAAGAGAGGGCATCCAATGTTATTGCTATTTGATCATTGATTTGTCTTGAGCTCTGAGAAGGGTTATCAGCTTCTGTCATTGGAGAACGTAGTTCTTCAGTGTGTCTCCATTTGAGCTGGTGAAATATCCAGTGAATTTGGAATATCAAAGAGTTTCATTCAGAGACTCTGTTTGTGCTTCAACAGTACTGGTTTTCAGCAGTTGGGAAGAAAGAAGACAGTATTAACATTGCAGAAAAAGGAGGAATAAGTTGCAGCTATTGGTCATCATTCTAATTTGCAGCCAACCCCAAATTGGCACTAATCCCAAGGAGCTGTGATTTGGCAAGAGAAAATCAAATAAAATTCATGAGGGTCGAGTTTGATGGTTTGAGGGTTTGAAAGAGCAGTTGCATCCAACATATGTTGCATACCAGTTTATAGCAGCATTCTACGAATCAAAATCAGGTTCTTTATGGTTGTAAAATTGTTTTTTACAAGTATTTTTCATTAAAAATAAGCATTCATTGTATTTGACAATTTACAGCGAATTCAATTCAAAATTGCAGCAATCTTTCAAACTGTTTCAGAATTTCAGATTATTGTATATTTGCTTTTTGTTCTAAAACTTTTGAAAATCCCCCAAAAACATTATAAACTTTCAAAACAAATATTGAGACAAAACAGCTTCAACAGTTAGAGACAGATCATGTTCTTACACTAAGTATCCTACAGATAAGATGGTTTCGTGGAGGTGATTAGACAATTTTCAGGGTTTGATTTTAAGCATAAAGAGAAGTACAAACAAGGAATGCCTTCCTCTATCACTTTGGGGAAGATGCTTGAATCATGTCCTTCATTGCAGGCAGCAGAGACAGCTAATGCAGAGTTACAGTTCTATCAACTTGGGACATACAAGGCAAGGAAGGAATTTGATCTATTCCAAAGAATCCATACCTATAGGGGCAAGAAATACAAACATAGGATCGACATTGAAGACTATTGGTCAAATCTAATGGATGAAAATGCAATTAAGAGAAAGATGTGGTCTAGGATGTCAGTTGATTTCATGAGAAGATGTGGTGGCTTTCCTATTCCTGACCAAGTTAAGGATAATGGAAATCTAGTCCATCCTCACTATGAATATCAAAAAAGACAAATCAATTGAGCCACCCAATTGGTCACAAAAGGAATAACTTACAGATTTGGGGGTTTTGATGAAGGTAGTGATGGACATATCAAGGGCATGGATTGATAAGCAAATTAATAGGCTAATGAAACAAGGTATCGCTTTTACTCATGCAAGGATGCAGAATGAGGACTCTTCTTCAAGAGGAGATGAAACAACTGTCAACGGATTACACATTGAGGATGCAAGACAAACTTCAAAGGAAAGGGGTAACATGGAAGAGGCATCACATGTATCAAGTGACAAGATTGTTAGTAAAGAACTAGTGAGCAGAAGACATAAGTCTACCTCACCTACTCCTATTGCTAGTTCTTCATCAACTAAGGACACAAAGACACAAACTATGGATCATGATTCAGTGCAGGGTGGAAATACATAGATTTTACCTCAAGATAGTTAGGAAGCAGCTTCATCCACACAGTCAGTGCAACAAAGAACATAGATATTGCCAGCTTCTCCTACAGTTTAGTTAATGGTTGATTTGGGAGATGATATGAGACAGCCCGATCTTAACATTCAGGAGATAGATGATAAGGTCATTTCAGCATTGCAGGGACTTAATAAGGATGAACAGCTGGAAGATGGTATGGATTTATCCATAGTTCCTATATGGTTGAGAGAAAGCCTGAAGAAAAGGAGAAGAGTAGAAGAGGTTCTTTCTATGGAGGACATTGATACATTCTTGAGAAGGATTGGCAGAGTGAAATAACCTGAACCAGCAAAGAAAATTCATAAGATAACTAGAGATGTGTCAGGATCTCGCACTTTGCACATGGTTGTCCCTATTGGCGAACAAGACGAGAGATGAGATTACTCCTAATGATTACCACATCTCCTCATTCGACATTGGGTCAACAACTAAGGAGCAAGAATTTCAGGAATGGAGAGACACCACAAATGTTATTGAAGAAAGAATGGATAAACTGATAAAGGAAAGAGATGAGTTAGAATAGGAGAAGTTGATGATGAAGGAATTCATAAGAAAACATATGAACCCATTAGGACATGAGAGTGGAACACTGGTTCCATATGTCCCTAGGGCTAGTTCTTAGGATTCACATTGTACTTGTGGCATGGTGAAAGGATAGGCAAGTGATATCAAAGAACATGTAGAGGCATTTCTTACGAGGATAATACAAGCACATGAGAGGACCACGGTATTGATAAATAAAATGCAAGGATTAGATGAGATATGGAAGGAATTTCAACCCATTGAATACAAAATTATTCCTTGTCTCAAGGCATTGAGGAGCCTCCATGCATTAGTCCTGACTCAAGAAGGTGTAATTGATAGGGGAAGTGCATATGACTTTGGTCATTGGTCTCTTTCATTAGTCATGAGGAGGAATACATATGAGAATGAGAGGACAAAATGTGAGAATATTGAAGGTCCTATCTTGGAGATACGCTCAAGGGTCCTTGTTGCAATCAAGGAATTGTTTGGTCTTGACATTGATGCTTCTACTGAGTTAGATTTGGATGAGTTGAAGGGGGAATAAGGAATCAGTTTATTTCATAGACATGGACTCTCTTGAGAAGATTCAATTGAATGGCTTTCTCTCAAATATGTTTTCCATAAATGATCTGCAGAGGCACACTTCAGACTGGGATAGCACATTGGACACTGGTATGGAAAAGTTAGAAGCAATGGAGTTACAACATAGAAGCCTTCCTAGTATTGACATGGAGGAACTTAGTGAATTTTGCTTAAGTTCATTGATTTTGCTAAAAGGGAGGAGAAGAGAGTGCACATCTTGGATGACGAGTTGTATGATGACTACGCGGCTTCCTTAATTCCTATTGGTCCTCAAGCCTTTGAATTTTCTCATTGGCTCATTTTGTAGTGCTTCATTTCTATTCGCTAGTTTTGGTTGCCCTAATTAGGGTTTGTAATGGATTAATCTGGGCCATTGATTTCAAATCAATCTTGGCCATTCATTGTAATTGGGGCTCCTATATAAACCCCCACCCCTCTCATTTGTAAGGGATATTGTTGCTAAGATAATGCAAGATTTGCTCTACTTTTCATTGTTGTGTCTTGCATGGTGAATTGTTGTGATCAAGTTTGAATTATTGCATGGTGATCCACATCCCTCACTTAGAATAGATTTGATTTCAAGTTGTTTAGATTAGAATTTGCTTTGAGTAACTTAATTGGATAAAAGTAATCGTGAATGCATACTTGTTTGACTCGATCCTAGACCAAACCACTACTGCTTATTGATCATAAGTGTGCCTTGTGTGGTCGAATGATGTTTATATGTACGTAACTTCAATCCATGCTTGATCTTTAATTTGCATCCATAGATGGGATTAAGGAGATGATGTTGATTTGAAAATCATTTGAATATACCTTAGAAGCTTGCACTAGGTGGGTGGAGTCACTGACAAGACTACATCTAGTAGAGTCCAAGTTCATCCAAACTTCCTTGCATCCATAGTTAGAAGTAGTAGAAGTTAGAAGTTTAAGTTTAAGTTGTGAATTCAAGAGTTGGGAAAATCAAGCTATATTTTCATTGCACATTGTGAAGCCAAGTCTATAGAAGTGAGTTGACAAGTCTTGAGAAATAGTGCAAGTCCCCTCAATGATCCAACAAATCACATCCTTTCAACTAAGTGAGTATCCACAATTTAAGGAACCTTGAAGTCGCCAACTGATCTTACTTTGAAAGCTTAGCATAAGAAGTGACCTTATTCAAGAGAGGATTGAGTATTTAGTGTTTCACTTCGAAACATTGAGTGTTTGATTCTGCATGTTGCAGTTGAATAAAACTCACATCAATAGTACGCACCAGTAAGTTGGATGACGGTGGTGGACTCTTGGTAATACCCATATCAAACCTCTCAAAAATTGTCAAGTCTCGTATTTGCATCATTTGCCACCACCATCTATTGAATACTCTCGGGCGTAGGTGCAACACTCCCAGGTGTGATATCTGTATCATTTACCACCACCATCCCTCCGACACTCTTAGGTGTAGTTGCAACATTCCTAGGTGCGACACCCCTCGTGGAAAGTGTGGCTCTCTCAACTGCAGATGTTGTACCTTCGGCTATAGGTGTATCAGCTACAAACATGAGTGTACCTTCGGCCCTTGGTGTAGTGTGAGTGTGATATGCCTACTTGATATCTTCCTTCAGCCGCATGAATGTCACCTCTAATCGTGCCAATTTTATCTTCGGCTGTTCCAGTTTCACCTTTGGTTGGTCTCTCCTTCGGTTGTACTAATTTCACCTTCGTCCGTACCAGTTTCTCCTTCAATCGTACCAATTTCTCCTTTGGCCATACTAGTTTCAACTTCAACAGTTTCTCCTTCGCCCATACCAGTTTCACCTTCGATAGTTTCTCTTTCCGCAATTTCTCCTTTTGTAGTTTCTCCTTTAGTAATTTCTCCTTCTGTCCTATGAGTTTCACCTTTGTCCATACAAATTCCACCTTTGGTCGTACAAATTTCACTTACGGCAGTACGAGTTTCACCTTCAGTCGTACTAGTTTCTCTTTCAGCTGTATCAATTTCACCTTTGGTTGTAACAGTTATACCTTAAGTGATGTTGATGCTATCTTTAGCAACTGGCACATGTACAACAATTGGTAAAAGTACAACATTTAGTACAGGTGCGACAACGAGTACAAGTACATCAACTGGTATGGATGCGAAAATTGGTACGAGCTTTTTTTACAACTGGCTATTCATATTTTATTGCCTTGTCTCGTTCAAAATGGTGTGCAGGGGTCTCATCCACTCGCCCCACTCCTTTATATTCTTCATAGTCTAGAGGGAAGGTTGTACTCTCCATACTGGTTTCTTCAATTTTTCCTTGATCTATAACATGTTGCACTCGAGGTGTAAGACCTCGTCATACTCCATGTACCAATGGAACAACCTATTTAAAGTACTTGTCTCATCCTTCGAGTAGCTTCCAGGTTCTAACACCCCTTCATTGTGGGGTTCCATTACTTTTCCTTCCTCCATCCCAAAGTTTCCGCCCTCAGACTCTAAGTCTGATGCCAACTCCTAGCTGACTACCTGGTTCTATAGGTCTATGACATATTTTCTTCCGTCACTGTCAATGGAGAGTGTATTTTTCTTCGAGTTATGATTTGCCTTGGCAGTGATCAACTAACCCCTTCCAAGGAGGGCATCGTACACCTTTCCTAGTGGGAGGTCAACAAAGTCTAAAAAGAAATACTGAGTGCCAATGGTGTCTGATTTGGACAGGAGTCTCGTTTGTGCTACAGAACCAGCTTGGCTCTGCTCTGAGATCTTTCTCCTAGATCTCTTAGGGTGTTCATAACCCTATCTGAGGTAAGTCACTATCAACTTTACCTCCTCTTCAAGACTTGATCCCCATCGACATGCTATTCAACTTCTCCTCACTGAACCTACACAAATAGATTCATTCAACCAATGTTTTTAGAACATTGTTCTCATTCTCTTCCCTAGCCGGACTATCACCGAGCTCGCCTAGGGTAAGGTCTCCAGGCTTGTTGTTGCTTCTCCTATAGAAAACAAAAAGGAAACTATGTACAACGGCTCCTCTTGAGTTCCATCCCAACACATGACTCACCATGGATTCAGGAATCTCGAGGGGCCATTACTGCTTACAAGCCAGAACGGGTGAAGAACTAACAACTTACAAAACATAAAATAAAGTAACTAATCTACTTGCATGCAAAAGGAACCACAAAGAAACTTGATATCCACTAAACACACTGTCTACAACTTCTCATTATTGGAAACAAAACCAAACAGTACAATAATCTGCAAATCTCTAACTCTCCCGTAGATTCTCTTCTTCTTCAATCTCTACTCTCCTAGATCTCCAAAATGAAGGCTTGGGATGTTATTAATAACCATCCTCTCATTGGAACGACCCTAACTGCCCACATATTCGCAAGCATCTCTTCAGGAACCGTTACAACTGACCATACTCTCCATAAAAGACAAGATCGACTTTTCACGGGCCGTTACGACTGACTTTACTGAGCAACAGTAACATAAAACCGACCACCAGTCTAAATTAACCGACACAGTGTTAATCGACAGTGTTAACCAACAGTGTTAACCGAAAATCAGGAAACCAACTAAGCAACCTATCTAGACATGGATTGACCTAGTCATATCCATCTTAGGGAAAAACAAATGACCTTCTAAGGTCCACACACACTCTCCTGACTTAGCTAGAGTCAGTACATGCCAGAAATAAAGAGCTAAGGGTTCAAGCTAGGTGTTTTTCCTGCACCATACTCCCCCAAACAAAAGAAAGGTTAATCCATCCTTGGATTGAGCATGTTTGGGTCAATGCCCAACCTCTTGAAGTCTGTTTCTCTGATCCAAGTGGCATCAACATCTTCTTTTTCATGTCATTTGACAAGGTGCTCCATATATTCTTTGTTCCTAGTCTTCTTGTAGACCCTTGAGTCTAGTATCTTTTCAGCTGTCATAGATGGAATAGGGGTTAAGTTCAGATCTTTTACCTCTTGTATTACCTCTTGAAGGTTCTGATTAGCATTTTGAATTGGTCCTTTGTATGCTATCAAATCTGCAATGTTGAAAACTGGTGACAACCCAATGTCTTCAAGAAGCTCCACCTTGTATGCATTGTTTCCATACTTCGCAGGTATCTTACATGGACCTAGCCTCTTCATCTGTAGCTTGTGAGGAACACCTTTTTGCAGCCAATGTTTGTTCAACAAAATCTCCAATCTGAAACTGAACATCCCTCTTTGTTGCATCCACCTTTTTCTTTACCCTTTCAGCATTTTCAATCAAGTTCTTTCTCACACTTTCATGGACTTCTCTCATGGAATGAGAAAAGTCCTCAGCATATCCACTACCATGCATTCCTTCCTTCAATTCTCTAAGCTCAAAAATCCCTCTTGCGTGAAAACCGTAAACTATTTCAAAAGGACTCTTACCAGTTGATTTGTTCACTGTATCATTGTATGCATATTCAGCTTGTCCAATGAGTTGGTCCCATGCTTGACCATACTCCTTTGTGAGGCATCTCAACAAGTTGCCAAGACTCCTATTGACCACCTCTATTTGGCCATCTGTCTGTGGATGATAGGGAGATCCAAAAGACAAGTTAGTGCCCAGCTTTTGCCATAAGGTCTTCCAAAAATGGCTCATGAATTTGGTGTCCCTGTTTGAAACAATACTAAGTGGGAGTCCATGGATCCTCACCACTCCACTGAAAAATAACTGAGCAATGTTACAAGCATCATGAATGGTCTTACAAGGTATAAAATGTGCCATCTTACTAAATCTGTCCACTACAACAAAAATAATGTCATATCCCTGCCTTGTTCTTGAAAAACCAACTACAAAATCCATGCTTATGCATTTCCATGGTTTGGTTGGGATTGGAAGTGGTTGATAAAGACCTGCATTGGAAGATGTGCCCTTTGCTTTTTGACACACTACACAACTCTCAACATATTGTCTAACATCTCTATTCATTCTAGGCCAAAAATAGAACCTAGTGACTAGCTCTTGGGTCTTACCGACTCCAAAATGACCACTAAGTGCTCCATTATGTTTTTCTTGAATCAAATTCTCTCTCATAGACCCTTTAGGAACACAAAGTTGAAAGTATATTCAGAAAACTCACCATGAAAGTTGTTTTTAAACTCTTTGCATACCTTGTAGATTTGGCAAAATCTTCATCTTCAGCATATAGGTCTTTGAAGCTATCAATACCTATGCTTTGTAGCTGAACTTCTTGGACTGTAAGCAGCCTTTTGCTAAATGCATCAGCAACCTTATTCTGTACTCCCTTTTTATGCTTGATATTGAAAGTGTAGGCTTGTAGATACTCTACCCACTTCATGTGTTTGCTGCTAAGTTTGTCTTGAGAGTTAAGGAAGCTGAGAGCTTGGTTATCAGTATATA
>MU228211.1:105736-116086 GCA_018584345.1 Thuja plicata
CAGGTGGTTTGGGCAATGTGGTTGGCGGGGTAGCATGTTTCCCTTGGGCGAAGAGCACTTGTGTGCTCCTCGGCTTTAGGTTCTATAGGCATTCCCTGATGGAATGTCCCAGTACTTGACAGATGTCCAAAAATGAATTTTTTGGGCATGTGGGCTTTGTGTCCTACCTTGTAGTTGATGCACCACAACCCTTCGGCTCCATCATCCGCAACATGTCCCTCCATAGGGCCTACATAGTCTTGGATTCTCCATTAGTGCTCTCAGTCGTACTCTCGTCATCATTGACCTTCTCTCCCCCCGATGTCTCTCTCGCTCCCAATGTCTATTGCCTAATTTTTTGGTGTCCGCTTATGAGGATGGAGACACCACTTTCATCTTTTTGCACAAGGGAATCAACCCTCAAGTAACCACCTCTTCTTCAACCCATCAACTATCCGATTCTCCAACTTGCTCAGCAATTACTTGAGCCTACGATTGTAAGCCCATACATTCTCACTCTTCCCTTGCTTTGTATTGTAAATTTCTACGAAAGGTTGTCTCTCAACAATTTAAACTCTTCCCGAAATGCCTTTTTGAGGTCATTCCACAACGTCTTATGTGCATTTTCTAGGTTCATGTACTAGTTGATGGCGATTCCCTGTAGTGAGACAGGAAATGCCTTCCACCAGTACTCATCATCATGTCCACTCACCTCCCATATGGTTACGCAAGTTTTGCAGTGGTGTATGGGATTTTTTGATCCATCCCTTGTGAATTTGGGGAGTTTTTGCCTCTTTGGGGTGTTCACCATCGTTCTTGGTTAGTAGGTACCATGTGTATACGACCAGATTAGTCTCTCTCGACCGCATTCTAATGCCTCTCTTGCACTCTTGGCCATGCTTGAGCCCTCCACATGTCCACCTGCACTTTCTACACCTTAGTCACCTCCCTTGTTTCTATACTCTCTCCTCCCCGGAGTCTTCGACTCTGGCCCCCTATTCTCGGTTCTTCTCTGAGGGACAAATTATTGATACGGTGTAAATTACTTTTAGAAATTTCAGCAACCTATCTGGAGGTTCCATTCATCTCCTTTGTCTGACTACAGGGACAAGTTGGTGGGACTGGTAGTGTCTGAAGATTCAAAGTCTTTGCTGGAAGTAGAGTGTGTTGCTTGGTTACTTGCCTGGCCGGTGAGATCTTCACTTTGTCGTCTGAGAGCGGTAGGTTTTTTGGCAACCTCTTCCAACTCAATCCACGCACGCGAACTTGTCCTCTCCCGACTACGGGTTTGGCTCACACTACAGCTCCTCGCTGGACTCTCCGATCTTTCAACGATTTCCCGTAAGCTTTGTCTCATCTCCCTTTGTTCTCTCAGACGGAAAGATTTACTTACTGATCCTCCCTCTTGAGTATATCTGGTACGTTGGTCCTTATTTGGTCATAGGGGTATTAATTGCTAGAGGTACGATGTCGACCAGTATCCACTATTCTTCCTCCCTATAGATCATTTCTTTGTAACATTGCAGTATTTGTCGCCGATGTTTCTCTCAGTGCCTTTCCTCACGCTGGTCTTGCAATTCAATAGGATTTTACGCCACAACCTTGGGATACTCCCGAGAAGATCAAAGATCATGGGGTTCATTGTGATTTCGTCATGTACTATGCCTTCAAGGACCGCTTGCTCCCAAGCTTCCCTCTACAAGTACTAATCGACCGAAACTTCCCATGAGTGTAACAAGTCCTCCGTCAATCAATCTTGGAATGTGTTTCTTCCTTGACCTCATTGTCACTTTCGATTACTAGCACTTGTTCAAACAATGGTCTCATTATTCCGTCATCTTGCATGTTGGCCTTGGGTCAAATCTCTAGGTTCGAACAAGCAACGACGCCAAAATGTTTACTCCCTATGGTGAGTGCTTTAACTTATAGAGTAAATAGGAATATAACAATGAACACATTGAATATAGTAACTTAAAGCAACACATCAATATGACAAAAAGATATAGCTTTATTATCAACATGTAATATGGCAAAAAGATATAACTTTATTAGCTTAGTTCTCAATACAAGACATAAATCTACGTTACCGAATTCGGACCCTAGACCCTCAAACCGGGTCTGGCTCTGAATTCACTGCTCAGTTCGTGCTGGATATGCACAGGGTCCGTGTTCGGACCTGTGGATCCATCTGAATCCACACCACTGCGTTTCCGTTTGGACCCACAGGTCCGAACACGAACCCTGTGAGGATCCAACACGGGCCCGGGGGAATCTAGCACGGATCCGCACGGACTGCCAGGGAGCAACGGCCCAAACTTAGTTAAAGTGGGCCCAGACTCACTTAAAAATAGTTTTTTTATTATTTTTTCTCCAAACCCTAAAACGACCCTATTATGGAGCCTCCAAACACATTTTATTTCACATTTGCTCTCTCCATCTTGCAAGTTTGAAGTAAGGTGATTGTATTTGAAGGAGATCAATTGTGGAGTGACAAATACCTTCCAAGAAGCAGATTTGAGTGTTAAAGGTATGCATTTCAACCATATTCTTTAGTTTTTTGATAGATTGTTTCAAGCTTTTGAAAAGTTTTAAATTTTTTTCAAGTGTTTGTATAAGTTTTGAAGTATGTTTTTTTTCATTTTTGTTATAGATTGCAACAATGAGTAGTCAAAGCTCAATGGGTGGGGAGGGGTCACAACAATTTAAAATCAATAAAGGGTCTCCTTTATGGAGACACAATACTAGAATTTCTCAATGTCCTAGAGGTGGGGGGTTTATTTAGAAATGTAATTTTATTTAGTTTTTGCAACTCACAATATAGAAGCTCCTACTCGCGAGTCAAACTTTATTTTATGGGCCTTGGGGGTCAAGGGATTAATATGTGTGAGGGCCCAGGGCTAGATAATAAGGGGTTGTCAGCTGTGCAAATAGAAGGTTCCGTAAAAGAACAAGAAGATGCTGACAAATTAGTTGCAAAAGGGAAACACGGTGCTTATACCAGGAAACGAAAAACAATAACATCACCCACCCAAACAGCCTCTAGACATCCCTTCTTGCCTATGCCTTCTAGGGAGGATGAAGATGTAAAAAAACCACAAATCACCACCTGCAAGAGAGGCCCATTAGATAAGGCATTTAAAAATGAGTTAAGAGATATTGTTGATAAAAAAATTGCACGTTGCCTCTTTGCGAATGGTCTTCCATTCAACTTAGTGAGAACACCTTATTGGAGGGAGATGGTGCAAGCAATAAATAATGCACCTTATGGTTTCCAAGGCCCTGGATATGAAAAGGTGTGCACCACCTTATTGCATAGTGAGAGAAAAATCTAGAGGCCCAACTAAAACCAATAAGAGATACTTGGGTACAAACGGGTGTGTCTATTGTTTCTAATGGATGGAAAGATTGCAAAAACTGTCCATTAATCAATGTAATTGCTGTATCCCCAAAGGGGTTAACGTTTTTTAGGGCGGTTGACTGTGAAGGGGAAGTAAAAGATGTAGAGTTCACTTCCACGATTCTCATTCATTCCATAGAGTCGATGGGTAATGACAATGTTGTCCAAGTAATTACAGACAATACAAAAGTTTGTAGGGTTGCAGGTGCTTTGGTAGAGGCTAGATATGATCACATCTCTTGGACACCATGCACTGTCCACTCCCTCAATTAAGTGATGAAAGCAATAGGCACCCAAATAGAATGGGTGAAAAAAATGAGGGTTAGGAGATTCAAATGTTTGTGACAAATCACCATATGTCACAAGTAATTTTTAGAACTTTGTCGAGATTGGAATTATTGAAGGTAAATTTTAAAACTTAATTTATTTACTTTCATTTATCATTTTGTCATGTTTTACATAATTGAATAAACTATTGTTTGTGTTGTTTAGATATTTTAAATGTCTTATTAAAGTCACTATTAACATGCTCTTAGGTGGCTGAAACCCGATTTGTGTCTCACATAATCGTGCTTAGATGACTTGTGAAGGTGAAAGAGGCATTGTCACAGATGGTTATTAGCAACCAATGGGGTATTTGGAAGCAATCCAGTACAGTGAGGGCCCAAAAGGTGAAGGCATTGATATTGGATGATGATTGGTGGGCTCATGTGGATTATGTATTGGAATTCACCGAACCTATCATGTCGGTGCTTCGGTTTGCCGACACTGATGAACCATGCTTGGGGGATGTCTATGATAGCATGGAAACAATGTTGGAGAACATAAAATTGGTAAGTTATAATACATTCCTCTATCATTGTTTATTAAGAGATATCTAAATTGACATAACTTACATCAAGATAACTTACATGAACATCATTTGATATCCCAAGTCATACTAAGGAGAGACAATGATTCTGAGGACGCCTTATACAAAAAGGTGGAAGCAATTGTTCTTCATCATTGGAACAAGATGACCACACCTTTGCACCTCCTAGCATATGATCTATCTCCCAGGTACTGTAGTTCAGAAGTACTTGCTATTCACGGTAGAGTGGCACCATATAGAGATGTTGAGGTTGCTAATGGGTATAAGAGGGCATTTTGTAAAATCTTCCGCGATTCAGGTGTGGGGACAAGTGTTAGGAGTAAATTTGGATCGTTTATCTCAGGAAAAGATATCCACCCTACTGTTATCAATGACCAATGCAGAATGGATGCTATTAAATAGTGGTACCTTCATTGGCAAGATTATATATACCTCCAACCTCTTGCAATTAAGATTCTATCACAAGTAAGTTTTTAAGGTTTTTTCCTTTTTTTTTGGCCACTTGCATTGTAAAATTTAACACCTAACACTCTTGATTTTATCTTGTATTTTTTTTTGTTGGTTTTCTCTCTAGGTTGCAAGCTCTTCTTCCGCTGAGCGGAATTGGTGTACATACTCCTTTATCCACTCTATGAAATGTAACCGGTTGTCTGCAAAAAAGGCAGAAGACTTGGTGTTTATTCACAACTTGCGCTTATTGGCACATAAGGATCCAAAATACAAGAAGGGGCTAGAGAAGTTTTGGGATGTAGCACCCGAGTCTGCTGACTTGGATTTGACCATTCACAATCTTGCTAGAGCCACTTTGGTTGATGTAAATGATGATGATGATGATGACATGGCACCCTCTAGTGCTAGTGGATTGAGCTGAAAGTATGTGTTCTCCTTTTGCACCCAAGCTCTTGCCGTCGATTTTCTAGATCCGTCGAAAGTAGGAAGGTTCAAGTTGCCAATCCTTCCCTTGAGATTGTTGTTGTAGCTCCCATTATTCCTGGTAGTCAGAAATCTCTTCCTCAGCTCTATGTAGTCCTCGAGAGTCAATTCCAGTTTGAGTCCTCCATCAAGCTAATCTAGTTTGAGTTGGTCTTGCAATTCCAACAGGGAGAGTTCGTTCTTCTTGTTGTCCTTTGAGGAAATGTGGGCATCATTGGCAGTGTATAGGATTGCTTGATATGTGAACTCCCATTGTCGTGACCATTCTATTCTCCACTAACTCAGGTGCTCTTCCATCAACCAAGTGTTGGAGGGTTTCGCCAAATTTTTGTTGTCTGTTTGTTAGTGTCTCATTGAGCTAATGTTTTCCTCTTGTCAATTCCCTCAATAAGGCCATCATGTCTATGTATGTATCTCCCATCCTATCCGAAGAGCAATATCTCCTTATTTGACAGATCGTAAGCTTGTGGTTTACAAATTCTTCCCGAAAGACTGGCAAGATCACTAGCTCTAGTACCACTAAAATATCCCAAGCAATGATAATTGACAAAAAACCAAGAAATTGCACAATATCAGAACAAAAAAATTGGGATCAATTGAATTCAGAGTGAGATTATAATCTGTTGTAGCCTTTCAAACATGGTGATAGACCTCCTAACGATTCGTATCCGCGATGTAAGTCAGGTTACTGATACAATATGCAATTCCAATCTTTAGTGCTACCCGTAGGGGTGTAGAGAGGTGAAAGAATAGATGTCGATACATTGCATATAAATGTTGCCACTGCAATTATGAAATGTATACGTGAGGTGCTCGTTGTAACAAAGCTATACTGATCGGTGTTGATGTATGTCACAATTATGAGTGTTGCAAAAGGATTACAATGGTTATACATGATCGTGAGTATCAACAGAAGAATGTGAAATTGCCAAAGATATATTCTGTTGTAGAGACCGCATAATGAATATGCAAGTCTAATGATATCTTTAATTACATTGTATGTTATCAATAGTGTGCAAGATGAAGTCATCGCCACTAGTATTTACTGTTTAAGGAATGCCACTACTCCTGTGAATGTAGATTGCAACAAGCGACAACCTTTCTGCGAGTGCAAATGCTATGGCTGCTCCATTACTGTCAGTGTTGTTGCTATAGATGTGTCGCTGTAAGATGTTCTTGGTATGAGTTGTCGCTGATCAAAGATATTGGTTTATAGGCCCTCAATTGGAATGTATGAATGTTGTCCTCTTTATTGGCATTCACTAGTATAGATCTTGAGTGGATTTCTCTTTGAATGTAGTATGGCTCGCAAGGATGGAGTTGTTGCACACAGTGATGGAAATGTGGTATCGTTGATCTGAGATGATCATAGCTCTGAATGCTCAAATGGTATTGCTGAAAGGTTATCATCCCAATAGATATCTTTGTGAAGATCACCGATTTGCAAGTAGAAATGACTAAATTGCAAATGAATTCCCGAGAATTCACCATCTTTGATTTGCAAACAAATGATTTTTGCATTTAGTCCAGTTAGGTCACAGAGTGACTTCACCTAATTGGTGAAATTAGTAGATTAGGGAGGTTCTCTCACCTCTAAAACTGCTCTCTAATTCAAATTCACAAATAGGAAATATAAACACAAGATGTATTGCTGAAAAGATAATAATGATCTTTCAATAAGCCCTATTAAATATGAAACTCTAAAGCTTAGCAAGGAAGGAGACGACTAACCCAAATGGGCGCTCCAAACTTCACTATCAAATTTAGGTCCTATTTAAGTCAAGGTGGTGCACTCCCTTGAATGGGCCCCCTTGAAAGGCTAACTAGCTCTCAAGGGACGTAAAGAGCTAATAGAAATTAAAAATGGGTCTGGCTGAAAGAGGGGACATCACAATTGTCTTGTACTTATTTGCATATCAATTGAATGGAACAAAACGCCTTATATTTTTGTAACTATAACTGTGTTGATACTTTATCTTCTAAATGTTCTGCTCTCGTTTACTCTGTGTTGTAACATAACCCTAGGAGTAAACATTTTCCGGAACAAAACGCCTTATATTTTTGTAACTATAACTGTGTTGATACTTTATCTTCTAAATGTTCTGCTCTCGTTTACTCTATGTTGTAACATAACCCTAGGAGTAAACATTTTTCGGAACAAAACGCCTTATATTTTTGTAACTATAACTGTGTTGATACTTTATCTTCTAAATGTTCTGCTCTCGTTTACTCTGTGTTGTAACATAACCCTAGAAGGAGTAAACATTTTCCCCGGAAATGGCGCCAAATGTTAACTCCTATACAACACAGAGTAAACAAGAACAAAACATTTAGGAACATAAAGTATACACACAATTAGAGTTCTAAAAAAATAAGACATTTTCTTCCATTCAATTGATATGTTGATATGGTCATGACAATTCACACTGATTATTCCCAATATAACAAAATCAGTACATTTATAAGAGTCCTCATTTGGTTAAGATTACCAACTACTAGGAACTGCCACCTAACCAACTACTCATCGAAAACAAACAACCTACTTACAACGTAAACAACTTGGCACACTTGTCGGCTACGGACATTGAAATAAATTATCAAACTAATTAAATATCAATTTGTTCAACTCTCATGTAAACTCTATTGTTGTGTTTTAAGGATTCTATAATGTATGGCAATATGATGAATGCTTTATCAATGTCATCATATGAATATTTGAAATTTCCCTATATTTTCAATATACATATATAGTTATTCCCTTTGTCATCCCTTATCATCCGCAAAAATGGCCTCAGATTTTCCTGTCCCCAAAATGCATACCTACATCTCCGCATGCCTGCATCCCGGAAACTTGGTGGGACATAGGCTTTTTGTGAATATTTTTTTAAAATTATGTATTTAAACTGTTCAATAAAATTCCCTATTTTTTCCCTGAGTTATTGCCTAGTCTGAGTTTTTCAATTATGATGTCATCACTACATGTTGTAATTGCTGCATGTTATGATTGCACACTCCATTGAATAAGCAAGAAGTGATTGTGCTTGTGTAATGGCACTCCGTTGAATAAGAAAAATTAACTATGCTCTGTAATGGCACTCCACTAAATATGTGAGAAGTGATTACGTTGGTTGTAATTGCATTTTTCTGAATAAGAAAGAAGTGACTATGCTCATTGTAATTAAACACTCTACTAAATAAGCATAAAAGTGTTTCATTTCAGTTCTTGCTGAGCACACTCCACTACAAAAGTGAAGATTTGGACAACTTTGTCACCTAGTTTGTTTCTCTCTGAGAAGTTGCATTTTAGATAATTAGGTGGGGTCGTATACACCGTATGCTATCAACTTGCCCATCATGGGAATTGAGTGATCAAAAAGTGATAAGGACATTGCATTATAGCTTTGATTCAATTGATAATTTTTTAAAAATGAAGTTGTTATTACAACACGTAAAAGCAAAGAGGCCACTTGACAAGAGGCACCCACTATGTTTTTTGAATCCTTGTACTTCTCATTTACTTGAAATTTTGCTGGACATAGGAAAACTATTGATACAAGACACAAGGAACATCCTCAAATATATCTAAAATCACCATTGGGTGTTTAGTTCAAGAAGAGATGATGCCGGGGAAAGGGCTTGTGCAAGCAGGTCCAGGGTTTGCAGCTAACTTCATCACCTTGAAAAGCATTTCTAGTATGTTAGCATCTTTGAAGCCAATGTTTGTGAGCCAACAAGGGGTTGGATTATCCTTATTCAACACAAGAGAAGAAAACAGAGTGGCAAAGACAATATTTTATATCTTTTTGAAAAAGCTGCATAGAATATCAAGGTCACTTAAAACCTATATTTCTATTTTAAATTATATTCTTTAATTTCACTTTATATAAATTCTAATTATAAATATTATTCAGTTTTTCAAATTTATAATTTTTTACAAAACTTTAATTTGTTTGTAGGTGCTTCGGGATTTTTGCCGAGTGGATGGGGAGCAAAATCTAGTAGTTTATATTTATGAGGTCAAAAAAGAATGCCAAGGAGGTCATTCAAAACTATAACAATGGAGAGGTAACAAATGTTGAACCAATTTGGAACATCAGTGTTTGAAGGTGGAACAATAAATTCCACTGATCCATTCAAAAAGAAGATACAAACTCAACCCCAATCTTTTTTTCTCAAATGACTTTTAGGATTTTAGTGGGGGAGGATTTCACCTGAGTTTGAGATCAAGGGCCTAATTATACAGGAGTTGCAGAAATATAAGGATGTCCAAGGGAGGCTCTTCCCTTCATCAATGACTATTTGGGATAAGACCTCCCAAGCCCTAGGTAAGAAAAACAAAAAAAATCAAGTCTTCACTTCACTTCAAAAGTTCAAATCTGTGGCATGTACAATTATTCCTTACAAATTTGTGAATGTCTCCTTTGTAGCTAATTAGTATCAAGATGGGGGTAGAAAAACCACAAATCATCAAAATTTGGCCTCCAAGTTTTGACCCAGCCTTGTAGCATTTCTACATGTGAATGGTGAAATATCCCAAGTGGATATTTACTCTGCTGCTGCTATAAATTTTACTTATATAATTATGTTCTCCTGTAATTGTTTTGATTATCTTGCAGAACTAGACGGAAGTTGCAGAAGGAATGATTTCATTTGATATTTTCAGAATAACGAGATACAATGTAGAAACAGAACAGCAGCAAATTGATAGTAATAACAGTGAATTGATACAAGCATATGAAATTCTGGAAATACTTCTATTTGTACCAATAAGTGTAATGTCAAATCGAATGAAGTGTGGTACCTCCAATACAATCAGCGTTTGGATGTATAAGCTGCTAGCAGCTGCAAACTCCAACAATTCTGTCCACAAAACCCAATGCCCAGCTGATATAGATGGCTGAACGTCTCTACTCCCAATGGCCCGCGCCAAAAAGATACAACTGCTAAACGCTGCAAAGACAACCTCCAGTTTCTCACGCCAATGATATGATTTGCTGTAGTAACGCCATCAATATCAAATCCTTGTGCAAGAACCAGCAAAAACCGATCCAGTTGAGGGCTACGTCCCAACTCAATCAACTCTCAGCCTAGGGTTTGACGTCCTAGTGAGGGAATGCTCAATCCAGAGCTAAACGCCACAATATGTTTTCGAAAATGTTCAAAGATGTAA
>MU228211.1:122959-135087 GCA_018584345.1 Thuja plicata
TAAATTTCATATGATTAATAATAATATAACATATATATTACATTATTATTAATCAACATATATTATATGTATTCTAATGATCATACGACTGAAGCTACAAACATTAACACTCCCTCTTAGCTAGGGAGGATGATCAAACATAATTTGTAGTGATCTCCTGTGTCAACACTTATATGACACTTGACAACATCAATCATATGATGTAAGCAATAAAAGCATCATCCTCATGACGTAATCAATAGAAACATGGTCTCAAGATGTGGATTGCCTCCATCAACAATTCTATCCACAAGCTCTCAGGTGGATTACCTCCATCGGCGATTCTATCCACAAGCTCTCAGGTGGATTGCCTCCATCAGCAATTCTATCCACAAGCTCTCGTGTGGATTGCCTCCATCGGCGATTCTATCCACAAACTCACGAGTTTTAGAGTGGATTGCCTCCATCGGCGATTCTATCCACAAGCTCTTGTGTGGATTGCCTCTATCGGCGATTCTATCCAAAAACTCACGAACTTTAGAGTTGATTGCGTCCATCGGCGATTCTATCCACAAGCTCTCGTGTAGATTGCCTCCATTGGCGATTCTATCCACAAGTTCTCGGGTGGATTGCCTCAATCGGCAATTCTATACACAAACTTCTCAAGCTTTAATGTGGATTGCCTCAATCGGCGATTCTATCCACAAGTTCTATCTATTATGATCTGTTTCAGCCATCACAAGATGTCTATCACAATAGAAGGTCAATGGTATGTTTAAGGAACTGAATCCACCATGTTGGAAATCATATATTGTGATATGTTTTAGCCATCACACGATGTTTGTCACAATAGAAGGTCAAGTTATTGTAAGATCGTCACCTTTCAATAACTCTTACAAATACAAGTGATAATCATTTGGAAGTCGTCACTTCCTCATGATGTACACAGGGGGCAGGCCCATTAAAAATATGGAGTTACACACATGACATCCATCACGCCTCAACGCAGAAGGTGAAAACAAGGGATTTCACCTCGAACTTCTCCAACAGAGAAGAACTCATTGAGCAGATATTAATCTATTGATCATCCAAGATTACTTAAGATGAACTGTCAGACTCCCTTTGAGTCTGATATCAATCTTCTTAGGTCCTCGTCCAAAGTTACCTTTGAAGAGTCATACTCCCTCTGAAAACAATTTCTTGTGCTTCTGTGCTGAAGGTATGTCAGAGAGGGATTACAAATAGCTTATAAACTAAACCATCTCATACAAAATACCAAAGATAGAAGCATACAAGATTTCATATGATTAATAATAATATAACATATATATTACATTATTATTAATCAACATATATTATATGTACTCTAATGATCATACGACTGAAGCTACAAACATTAACAATCTTCACGAAAAAAGCTTAAGATTAAGCCATCTACAATACAAATGCACAACTCATTCTGTTGATGCCGAAAGGTTTTCATATGGAGTAATAAAGTAGGTATATGCTTATTACTCTCATTGAAGTGTAATATAAGGTAGTACTTAAATTGATTGTTTCTTTAGGAATAATCATCTTTGTAATTGCCTATATATGTACATTTCATTGTTTGAATAAAATCAAACAATTACCATTGTAATATGGTATCAAAGTAGGTTGAGGATAAATTTTTTTGAAGATTTTTACAATTCTAAAATTTCTTAGAAGGAAATTTTTAGTGAAAATATTTTCAAAAAATTTCGAACCTTCCTATCAAGGTTTTTTTCTTGGCTCAATACTTGTTTGCAAGCTTGCGTTAAAGGAGCCAGTTTCTTTATCAAAAATCTTCTACTTTTGATTTGAAGCTTTTTTCGTGGGCCAATTTTTCTTGATCGCACGTGGTTTTTCATTTTTGTTCAAGCCATTATTGTAATGTCCCCTTCCTAGGTGACAGGAAGATGAGCAGAGGTTGCCCTATTATTAGGGTGCTCGTAGGTCAGCAGAGCTGATAGGGGACTATCTAGGAGGTCATGGAGCCTTCAAGGGGGCTCTGTGAGTTGTTTTGGACATTTAGATGACAATTCCTACTTTCTAGGAGGGATCCCTATGTTTAGGGAATGACTTAAGAGTTGGTTTGTGGGTGTCTACGAGCTATTCCAGATGATTTGAGACCATCTCCTAAATTTTAGGGACAGGTCCTCTTTTTTAGGGAGGTCTATCAATTGACTGGTTGACCACTCGGAGAACCCTGGAGCAAAGAAGGATCCCTTTTGATCAACTTTAGTTGATAACAGACAGTCTCCTACTTTTTAGGGTGAATCCCTATTTTTTAGGAGGAACAATCAGTTGGTCTACAGGATTCGGACATGGCTTCAATCATATTCCAGTTCTCTGTCTAGATGAGCATTTTATGAATAAATTGGGAGATATTTAAATACTTCCTTAGTCAGGATTAAATAAATTAATAATGAAGTGAGTATTATTATCACTTTATATTATAATAAGTTATAATAAGTCCATGGGCCCATTTCCCTAAGAGTAATGATAATAAGTTATTTTAATAAAAGGGGCCAATGTCATTAATGGTAAATAATGCCTCGAGGTTCGATTTATTGGAGGGAAATATTTTAATAAAGTCAATAAAAATAATTCATAGAAAACCCTAAAAGCAGGTTGAACCTCTTGGAGGGAGTTGGGGGAAAGTCAAAAGAGAATTAGGGCCTCAACTTGCATTCATTCAAGTTGTTTTTTTCATTAGCACTTGTGGCTTTGAGTGCTGGAGTTATTTGCAGCATCATAACAAACTCTTCGAGGACAAAAACCCTTGAGGAGAGAGTAAATTGGATGAAAACCCAATTTACAGTGGAGGGAGATCTATACAAGGTCTTCAGTTGAACATTATTGGAGCAAATCTTATAGCTGGTTTAGCAGATCAGATTGAAAGTAATCCATATTATATATCAGAGAGGCAAATCTGTGTTTAGTGGGGAATTTGGTGCATTGCAATCATTTCCAAGAGGGCTGTACAGCTCCAAGAGGAATTTGACGTCACCTACAACTGGGAATTTCAATGTTACAGATTAGTTCAGGGCAGAATCAAATTAGTAATTTCAGATTAGAACATTACCAGCATTTTCTATCATTATTCCTCCTCCTATTCATGCTGTACCATCCTCGAGGCTATTAAGTGGCATCACCCTAGGTGATACCATTTGTTGCAGCAGTTCAAAATTGAATAGAATAACCCTAGATTTGGCAAATCGATTTGATTATTTTTATATTTATGCATTTTGAGGGCAACTAGAGCCTGTCGTACAGTCTCAGGTGTATTTCCATCACTTCCAGGCCGACGTCAGAGTTAGGAAGATCCAATCATAGCAAATTCACAAGTTACTTGGATCAGATTTCTCAGGAACAAACACACAGCAACAGCAAATCGGGTGTTTATATCAGAAAATCCCAGACCAGTCTTCATCAGAGTTGCAAACCAGATTTTATCAGTTTAGATTTCCATTTTTGCTGTTGGTGGTTCTCAGTCATAGTAGTTCAGACCTGGTACAGATGTAAAGTTGATTTATTTGATAAATAGAAATCAGACTGACACTATTTGGTGTTAGATTTTTAGTTAGTAGACTCCTCCAGTATTTCTCCTTTTGTTTAGCATTTGCAATTCAGATTATCAAAAATCACAAAAAACAAATCAGAAAAACAAGAAAAAATACAAAATAAATCATAAACTGCAAAAAACCCAAAAAATTAAAATATCAGTCCAAAACTTTAATCAAAGGAAGAAATTAGAAAAAACCATCAAGAAATTGCCTTTGCATCCTAGTTGGGATATTTCAGTTATTGTGAGTTGTATTTAGCACGTGTTTTGTACCAGTGACAACTCCCGTCTATGCATGTGAAAAGTGGTTTTCTTTACCCACGGAACTTCCAACCTATTTTTTCCTCTATACAGGGCTTTCACAATTATTTTTTGAGCCAAATTATTTTTAGATACGATTTTAGATGCAATTTCTGCTTGTGTGGCTGATTTTCTGTTTGTGCATGGTTGAATTTCTGCTCGAGCAACTGTTGTTCTCTTCTCACACGATTCGTATCCACGTTTTATCTCTGCTTTGATGGTTCCCAGTCTTAGTTCGTTTGTTTTTCCGTGCATTTCAAACACAATTTTTTTCATTACAATTTCTTTCTGCATTCAACAATGGCTAGGGTTTGTTGCTACACGACTTCTTGCATTTGGTAGATGCATTTCTGCGCAAAGATAGTCTTCTATGAGTTGTACCAGGTTTCTGGGCATTGGAAGTAGCAGGAGTTTATTTTATCTTCAGATTTATTCCTACATTCTGAATCTGCCTCTATTTATTGTGCATTGGAATTCCTGCCTCGGGTTTCATGTCATCAGAATTAAGCCTCTTTAGTTTTTTCTCATTTTTTGTCTCGAAAAGCGTATCAAATGGCTTCTTTGACAAATATATTGTTGGAAACTTGGAAGGCAGTCAGAAGTTCAACGGTTGTAAGTACAACACCTTGAAGCAGCGGATGATGACAATTTTCGAATATCAGTGCCTTGATCAGAATATTTTCAAGAAGTCTACTCGTCCTACAATGACAAGCCTAGATTAGGACAAATTTGATAAACAAAATAGAGAAGTTGTGATGCTCATTAATTTGTCAATCACCGACGATCAACTGCCTCAGGTTCCCTCAAGCGAAACAACTACTGAAATATGGGATTATTTGAAGGGCCTACATGAAATGTCTGACAAAAGCCATGCATTTTTTATGAAGAACATATTTTTCTTGATTATGATGGATGACAGGATGTCCCTACAGGAACATCTCACAAAAAACAAGAACATTCATAATTAGTTGGAGTTGAATGGTCAGACAATGGAGGAAAAAGACATGGTGATAATCACTTTGAAAAGTCTTATGAGCACTTTATTGAGACACTCAACATTACCTCAACTAATGTTCACTTGAAGCTTCTAGATCTTTGCACCAAACTTCTATAGTTTGATCAATGGAGACAACAATTCGATAGCTGTGATAGTTCATCCCCCAGAAAATAGGCCTTCACAGCAAATTCCTTTTCTCGAGACAAAGGGAACAATCAATTATCTTAGCAAAAAGGCCCAGGTCAATCCCACGAAAGCTCCAAGATGAAGAACATTTAGTGCATTTATTGTCACAAGTATGGTCACATGAAGAGAGACTGTTGGCATCGCTTGGCTTCTAAACAAAAGAAGCATGCGAGGGTCTCACCAGAAGGCCAACATCACAAAGCACATTGAGCACACTGAGCAGAAAGAGTTCGCTTTCTACGCCTTATGGCAAAGCACCCAACAAATCATGTGAAATCGTTTGCCTGGTACATTGACTTAGGTGCCTCTTGGCACTTTATTCATTGTAGAGATTGGTTCACTAACTACACACTATTCATTGATTCAGTTATTTTTGGAGGAGGCGAAGAGTATACTATTGTCGGAAAGGGAAATTAATTTTCCTCAATATATACTACATTCCAGGTATGGAACTCAACCTTCTCTCTGCCACTCATATTATGAGACACTCTCCTTAGCTAGATGTGGTGCTCAATTCACATAAATGCAGTATTGTTGATTGGGAGTCTCGCACTACAGTTATTGTGGGTATTGAGGATCATGGTCTTTATAGACTCACTGATACTAGTGATTCTCTAGAGCATTCCATGGCAGCCAAAAATTCTTCCATCAGCTGTCTCTAGCATCAGTGATATGGGCATCTAAACATACACTATCTTTCTCAGCTAGTTTGGGAGGATCTAGTTGTCGGCTTACTTGAGATTTAGACTCAAAATAATGGAGTTTGTGGAGCTTGTTAGTCTGGAAAGTAGCATCGGACTCCATTTTCGGATTGGTGAGCCTCTGAGGTATTACAATTGGTTCACGCTGATGTATTTGGATCACTCAACTCTCCTTCATTTACTGGGTCCAGGTATTGTTTGTTATTTGTTGAGGATTTTAGTCATAAAATGTGGGTTATTTTCTTAAACAACAATCAGAGTTGTTTAGTATGTTTGAGAATTTTCAGGCATTGATAGAAAAAGAGTCAAGTCAACCAATAATAAGTCTTGGGACAGACAATGGGGGGAATTTTGTTCTAATAAATTCTCCAACTTCTATGCACATCACAATATCAAGCGCCATCTTACTATACCTTACACCCCTTAGCAGAACAATGTTGTTGAATGGAGAAACCGCACAATCACCGAGATGGCTCCGTCTATATTGGAACTGTGTGCAAATGAAAAGTGATTCAACAAAACGCAAATAACAAGGAAAAGCACTCAAACAAACAAATCCAAAACAACATACAAGATTAGATAGAAAGAGACCAAAAACAACAAGAATGCAAACCATAATAACCCATGTTGTAGCCTCTTTGATTCAACGATTTGTCCAAGATATTGTTGTTGTATGTGTGCTCACAATTTTGACAACATAACAGTAGTAGACTCCATTGTTGCTCAAGCTTTGGCAAAGGATGTTGATAATGGCTTCTAAGTTGCACAAGTATGAAGAGCTCCAAAATTGCATGAGTTGCTGATGCAGTCAAGGACAGTGGGAACTCATAGAGTTCAAACAAGTCCTTGAAGAAAGAGTCACGCAACAGAAGCCGCCAAAGAACAAGAAATGAATGCAAGACCAACCTTGTTATTATGATAAGCCAACTACATGCAACCATTGTAAACAACAATGCATTCCTAATACACAGGCTTGATTAGAACCTTCACCAAGTTATCTTTCTATATGATCTACAACAAATACAAGAACTTTCTATAGGTACTTTCTTCTGTCCAATCTATAGATTAGATCTCAACAAGTGCTAAGGTTCTATACTATTCTGTCTCAGTTCTCCCTCAAAGAAAATCAATTACAAGAGGAATTCATGATACTCATACAAGTTTGCAACATTGAATATAGGTTGTATATCCATGTCTTCTAGTAACTCTACTTCATATGCATTCCCCAAATCAAATCTCCTATTTACTGAACTATTATATGCAAACTCCGCTTGATGCAAAACTAAATCCCAATTGCCTAGTTTGTCTCCAACTAAACACCTTAACAAATTCTCTAAACTCTTGTTCACAACCTCAGTCTGTCCATCGGTCTGTAAATGAAAAGTAGAATTGTACTTCAAATCAGCTTTCATCTTCTTCCAAAGTGTTCTCCAAAAATAACCAACAAACCTACTATCCCTGTCTAAAAAATGCTTTTAGGTAATCCATGTAATCTCACAATCTCCTTGAAAAATAGATCTGCTACATGCACTACATTTGTAGGCTTCTTACAAGGTATGAAATGTGTCATTTTAGAAAATCTGTCTACTACCACAAAGATTGAATCATGTTCTCTGTGTCTTTGGCAAACCGAGTACAAAATCCATGCTGATATCTTCCCAAGGTCTTATTGGTACTGTTAAAGGTGTATACAATCCCACATTCTAACTACTACCTTTGGCAACGTGACACACTTTACAATTCTGAACAAAACTTCGCACATCCTTCTGAATTTGCGACCAAAAGTAATTCTCACTTACCAAAGCTACTGTCTTATCAAAACCAAAATGTCCTACCAATCCTCCACTATGTTTCTCCTTAATAAGATTATCTCTCACAGAACTTCTGGGTATACATAACTGGCTTCCTTTAAACAACATTCCATCTGGAATAAGATAATCTAACCACTTACTCCTATCTGCAACAATAGGTTCTCAGCAAGCTTTCCAAGGTTCGGTGAAGTCTGGATCATCCTCATACAATGTTTTAACTCCTCAAATCCCAATACTACAATCTTCATTTCAGTGAGCAAAGCTCTTCTCCTACTCAAGGCATCAACAACTCTATTTGACACATCACTCTTATGTTTCAGCACAAATGTATAGCTTTGTATGAACTCCACCCATGTCATATGTCTCTAATTTAACTTATGTTGGTTGCTCAAGTACTTCAATGCTTGATGATCAATATATATTACAAAGTACCCAAGTAACAAATAATGTCTCCATTTCTTCAATGCTTGAATTATGGCATAAATTTTTTGATCATACACTAGATACCTTCCTTTAGCATCATTCAAATTTTCACTAAAATATGCAACAGGCCTCCGTTCTTGACTCAAGGCAAGTGAAATTGCATTTCCACTAGCATCACAATCTACTTGAAATACCTTATTAAAATCAGGTAAAGCTAACACCGGTTGTTCTGTCACCTTCTGCTTCAGCAACCAAAAACTCCTTTGCGCTCCATGTGTCCACTTGAATTCCTTCCTATCTCCCCTTATAGTTTCAGTCATCGGTCCACTTATTGAGCTAAAGTTTCTGATGAACTTTCGGTAAAAACTAGCCAACCCATGGAATGATCTTACCTCTCCAACATTCTTCGGTGTAGGCAACTCAACAATGGCTTGCACTTTCTCAAGATCCATCTTCAATCCTTCAGCAGATATTACAAATCCCAAGTATACTAACTCTTCTTTCATAAAAGTACACTTCTTGATGTTGATTAGCAACTTCTCTTCTCTTAACCTCTGCAATACTTGTGTAACATGCACCAAATGCTCCTCTTTGCTCTTACTGAAAATCAAGATATAATACAACTATACAATGACAAACTTACCTAAGAATTTCTTTAGAACTTCACTCATCAACCTCATGAAAGTACTAGGTGCATTAGACAATCCAAAAGGCATTACCAACCATTCATACAATCCTTCATTTGTCTTGAATGCGGTCTTCCACTCATCACCTTCTCTGATTCTAATCTAATGATATCCACTCTTCAAATCCATCTTGGTGAAATATCTAGGTCCACTCAAACAATACATCAAATCATCCATCCTTGGCAAAGGAAACCGGTACTTGATTGTGATTTGGTTGATGGCTCTAGAATCGGTACACATCCTCCATTATCCATCTTTCTTAGGTGCTAACACTGCAGGCACTGCACACGGACTCAATCTCTCTCTGATTAATCCTTGCTGCAACAAATCTTGTAGTTAACTATTGATTTCTTCATTCTTTGTTGATGTCATCTGATAGGCTGCCTTGTTAGGCAAACTAGCTCCTGGTATCAAGTCCATAACAATGGCTAATACTCCTCATAGGTGGTAGTCCATTAGGAACATTATCTGATATGATGCCTGCATACTCATTCAACAATCCAGTGATTTCTTTTGGATGTCCTTCTTCTGACACAATCTCCTTAGACTTCTTGGGTACTAAAGCAAAACACACATTATCATGCCTCATGCCATTCAGGAACAACCTACCATCCACTAAAAAAATTCGAGCACTGGTACACACTTCACTCTTAAGGGTTTCTTCTAAAGGTAACAAATGTTGCTTCATTCCATTAGCAACAATGGTGTATACATTCTTCCTACCATCATGTATATCTTGCCTATCATACTCCCATGGTCTACCCAACAAGATATGACACACATCCATAGGCATAATATGACACAAAACTGCATCATAATACTACCCAATCTTGAATTTAACTAGGCATTGTTCACTTACTAGTACCTTGTGTTCATCTTGTATCCATACGATCTGATAGGGTTTAGGATGCTTAAATCTCTGCAACTTTATTTTGTCCACCAACTCCTCTGAGGCAAGATTATTAGAACTACCATTGTCTATGACAACTTTGCACACCTTGCCTTATACCTTGCATCTGGTTCGGAACAGGTTCTTCCTCTGAAATGGCTCCATATCTTCTTCTCCTTGGTATAGGGTTCTCCGAGTTATCAAGGTTGCTCCATCCTCTGCTTGGTTGTTATTTACTGATCCAGAGGACTCTTCATCTGCAAATGTTGTTCGCCTACTGCTTTATGCCTTCTTCTCAGAGTTGCCTTGTTTGCATTCAATGGCTCAATGTCCTGCTTCGCCACATTCGAAAAAAGTGCTACTGAAATTCCTTTTATCACCACTATGTCCTTCATTGCGATAGGAACCTCTATCATTTCTCCTGTAGCGATCATTATCCTTAGCTTCTAACTCACTTTTGCCCTGATTTGCAAAAGATCTTCCTCCTCTAGAATTATTACTAGATTGGCCTCTCTGAAAGTTTCCTCCTCTACCTCTTTCCCTTTGTTTATGCTTTCGGTTCAATTTCTCTTCACCCTTCAAAGCCCACTTGTAAGCTTCTTCCACACTCTTAAACTGTATCAGACTGATTTAATCTTGTATTGACACTCTTAAACCATTAAGGTAGCAAGCAACTTGTTCAACTTCATCATCTACATGGCCGGATCTGATGTTTAGCTTGTAAAAATCCTCAGTATAACTCTTAACACTTACGTCCCTCTGCTTCAAGTTCTGCAGCTTCCGAAACAGACTCACTTGGTAATCCTTAGTCAAAAACTTAGCCTTTAATTTACTTACCATCCTATCCCAAGATTTGATCTTTTCTTTACCCCTTCTCTGCCGATCTATCTGCAAATGTTCCCACCATAAGGATGGATGTCCTTTTAACTTGGTGTAGGCATATTTTACCTTCATCTCCTTGCTGGTTCCTTCAAGTTCAAAGTACTTGTTCATCTCTATGATCCAATCTATCAATTCATCTGAATCAAGGTTACCATGATAGTCAGGTGAGTTGAAATGAGGTCTCTTATTCACATTGGTCAAGGCTCTGATGAACCTCTCTTCTTCTTGATTCAACTCCAGTTGTTCCTCATTGTTCACTCCTTCCATTGCTTGATTCTGTTCATCTCCTTCACCACTTGCATCCTCAATGTGTTGTCCTCTCCTTTGAGTTGTTTCCACTGCCTCCAATCTAGCAGCAATTTGTCTCAACATGTCCAAGACAACTAGATCTGCATTCCTTGCTCCGCCTCTAGCATTTCTTCTGGCCATCTTCAGAATCTTTAGCAGCTTTAGGTCAAACCCTCTCTTTTGCCACCCCACAAGCAAACCCTAGGTTGCAAACCTTGCTCTAATACCACTTGATGCAGTCAAGGACAGTGGGAACTCATTGAGTTCAAACAAATCCTTGCAGCAAGAGTCACAAAATAGAAGCCACCAAAGAACAAGAAATGAATGCAAGATCAGCCTTCTTATTATGATAAACCAGTTACATGCAACTACTGTAAATAGTAATACATTCTAGGCATACAGGCTTGATTAGAACCTTCAACATGTTATCTTTCTATATGATCTGCAAAAACAAATAGAAGAACCTTCTATAGGTACTTTCTTTCATCCGATCTATAGATCAGATCTTGACAAGCGATAAGGCTCTATATTTTTTTGTCTCAATTCTCTCTCTAAGGAAATCAATTACAAGAATAAATAAAGCCTTTGCAAACATCAGGTTGGCCAAGAAAGATTCCATTCCCCAATGAAAGGAAAATGTATTAAAACAAATAGGTCAGGACCCAAAATCATAGGGATCTTCACCCAACGAGTGGTAAATGAATTGTGATCCCTCAAGTAGGTCGGCCACAAATGTAACATCACCAAGAAATGAGTCGTTAGGCTTCGGCGATCGGAAAAATCCTCGCGAGATCGGAAATGCTAGGAACTAGCCGGCAAACATGAAGAACAAGATAGTACTCCAATAATAAGCAAGGTCTCATGCGCGAAGAACCAAATGATGTGCGAACCTAGGAGAAGGTCTAACATGATGCCATGAATATGTTGCAAAGCTCACAACCACCACGAATATACACAACGATCGCAGAAAGAAACCCCGAGACTAATCAAACAAGAAGACAGGAAAACAAATATTTTTGGTTGATGCAAGATTGCCAAGATCCCAAGATGCTCATGCATCAGTTGCATAATGAGATGAGATGAAAGAAAGATGGAAGGACTTTGGTTAATTGTTCAGAAAGGGTTAGGGTTCTCAACTCTCATGAGAGGTTGCCAAGTGTCAACCCAAGAGTGGATGAAGGCACTGTAATGTCCCCACCTCCTCAATTAGTTGTAGCTTGATTCTTTGATGTGAAAACCTGTACTTCGTTGTCAATTAAGTCTAGTCTTCTTATCTACAATTATAATTATCAGATTTGCAACGTCCTCAAGGCTGTGCTATCAAATTATATCTCAGTTGATCTTGGGTACTATAGGCCTCCTTGTTGATTATGGAAGGCAAGTGTTGATTTAATAAAATA
>MU228211.1:160077-178853 GCA_018584345.1 Thuja plicata
ATTGTTGAAAGTCTCAATTCTGGATTTGGAGTGTTGATTTTGTGTGAAGAAGGAAAATCGATACAGAGGTTCTGATTGTGCTCCAACAGTACGTTTTCAGTATTCTTCTAATTACAGAACAAGGGAGGAAAGTTGCAGCCGTGAACAGTGCGCGTGAACAGTGCGCATGAACAGTAAAATTGCAGCTTCATCAACAATCAGCAATTAGCAGCGTGGTTGCATTCTGGAGGCAAAAATCAGGTTTTAATCATTTCGTACAAATGTTTTTTTAATGTATTTTTTTATCAGCAATACACTGTGTTCAAAACATTAGCAGTCATATGGGAATAAAAGACTTTGATCTATATTGCAATCAGATTTGAATTTTAGTTCAGATAGATTAGTTTCAATTATTGTATTTGCTTTGTCAAAACCCCTTGAAAACACAAAAAAAATCAGAATATTAAACAAAAATAAAACAACTCAAACGGCACAGCGGATAGAGCCTGCGAAGGGTTCTTATAGTGGTATCAGAGCTTGCCTGCAAAGTGTTTGACAAATTGTCAAACATCCAGAATTAAACCGCAGTTCAGTGTTTGTCAAAGTTAGAGCCACAAGGGGTTCTTACAAAGGATGATAAATTTAGCTTGCCAATCTTCCGTTTGATGTCATTGTTGTAGTAGCCACAACTATTTCCTTCCGAATATTTCATTCGTAGATCTGCATAATCCTTGAAGGATATATCTCCCTCAAGATCTGCATCCCTCCAATTTTTTCTCAGATGTTCTTGCATCTCCTGTAAAGTGGGCCCTCATTCTCTATGATCTTCTTTTGTTCTTTGGGGAAATGTTGGCATCAATGGTCGAGAATGTGAGCAATGTGTGTTTGACCTTGCAGTGACCAAATTATCGCCATGTCCATTGTGATCTCCATTTGTTCTACTTTGTACCGATTGTCGCAATGTCTCCTCCATGAGTTTTTGTTCTCCTATGACCATGGTTTCATTGAGCTAAGCTTGGCTTCTGGTTAGCTCCCTCAACAATGTCGTGATTTCAGCATTAGATCCTTGTGGTTCCCCCATTCTGTTCACAAAACGGTATCTCCTTCTATTGTATACTATGAGCCCATTCCGCATCCACTACTCGACAAGCTGGCAAAATCACCAACTCTGATACCACAGTAATGTACCGAACGACATACCGAAACACTTCCACTATACCAAACGACACACTTCCACTTTCCCAGAAGCACATTTCCAACGTACCAATAGTTAGTTGCCACCATACTAGTCTGCACACTGCCACCATACTAGTCTGCACACTGCCACCATACCAATCAACACTTCCACCGTACCAATAGCACACTGCCACCGAACCAGTTAGCACTTCCACTGTACCAGTACCTCACTTAGACCATACCAACACTACACTACTACCGTACTAGTCAACACACTTCCACCGTACCAGTAGCACTTCCATCATACCAGTCAATGCACTTCCACCATACCAATAGCACACTACCACCGTACCAGTTAGCACTTCCACCGTACCAGTGGGACAATGCCACTGTACCAACACTCAATCCTCACACGTGGCACTACACTCGTACAATCTAGAAGATGAAATAGCCCAGATAACAGTTATTAAATATTATAGAATGCACATGCAAAAAATGAGCACACTCCAATGATGGAGTGAATCGGCAAGAACTGAATATTTGTATTGTCAGATTATGAAGATATTTCTCAGACTACATCAAAGTTGTGTTCAAGTAAAGACTTCACAAACTTGACAATGAAGTACAAACTGAAATATCTAAAGCGATATCTCCAACGACAGACTAGGGTGAGGAATGACTCCCACTGACGAATAGGACTGATGTGGTCTTATTTGAGGAAGGATATATCCTACCAAGACCAATGATTGGATGAATGACTAACATAGCTTTGACAACAAGATATCTAGGATGACCAAGACAAAAAAGAAACTTAAAGACAATTAATGAAGTACCAGCTAAACCAAGATCAAGGACTTGACGACACACGACGCAAAAGATGAGACCTAAGAACAATATGTACAAAGGAGCCTATGCGAAGACACAAAGAACATGACTGTACAGGACTAAATGACTAGACACTATATACAACAGATAGGTACAAAGGTCAAGGATCGGGATAGTGGGATAGCTCAATGATCAACACGGGATGAAGGAACATCAAGGTAATGGGTAAAGATGGATTTGTGATGGGATGGAGATGAATGTTGATGGACGGAGTTGTGCGTGGAGATGAAGGACGTTGTGAGTGAAACAAGGACCTGAAAGATAATGACAAGGCCTTCTACACATGGCGCCTGTTTCTAGGTTTTCATCACATGTACTTGTCCACGACGCCTATTTTCCACATTTTCACAATTCGACAATTTTGGAGATTGTATATGTAAACTGTTTCTGATAGGGCTTGTGTCCACAAATCTTCAAAGCAAAAGTATTTCTTGCGAATAAGAACCAATCAATACCATCTATAGCAGATGATAACTCATTCCATTATGTTGTAAACAATCACTGATAAAACTAGTAGCACTACGGGCTTATAACATCTACTAATACTACTTAAAAGGCTTGAATAGACGTATCTGAAACTCATTATGATGATACATATGACCACCGCTCCCATTGCTGAACTCGAGGTTGATTTGGCTATTACATAATCTGGCTATGAAATGCGAGTAGCGACCCATAATTTCAACAACTCATCCTGGAACTCATTCCACGAATTGTCATAGCTTGATTGAGTTGCTTCATCTTCAACAGTTGATAGAAGTGCAGAAATTTTGTAAAAGTAGGGTATGCTACTATGACACAGACAAAGAACCGTTTTAGATGAATAATGTTCAGAGGATCATTCAATGGTTAGCCTTTTGGAGTGGACAACTTATATGCCCCTGAGCCATAGTTCGTTGTAATCACATAAGGGCCAAGCCAATTTGGTTAAAACTTTCTCTTGTAAACATGATTTTGCCGCACGTTCTGATTTTCTTTTAGGACCAAATCGCTCACTAGAAACTGGCGAGAGCGGATTTTCTTATCATAGCTCCTCTTGAACCTATTCTGATATGTAATTAGGTTTTGCTTTCTGTCTTTTTTCATCAAGGAGATCCAGTTGTGTGAGTTGTGTCGCTCTATAGTCCTCAATGGTGACTAGTTTTTTGAGGTGTGCAAGTAGAGATGGTATTTCGAACTCGATTGGTAAGACTTCTTTAGCACCATAGACAAGGGAGTATAGAGTGGTGCCCGTAGGGATGTGAATGGAAGTGCAATATGCCCAGAGGCCGGGATTTATGTTGAGGTGTTAGTCATGACCAATTTCATTGACAACCTATTTGAGGAATTTTAGCATGGCTTTGTTGGTTGCCTCAGCTTGACCGTTACCTTGGGGGTAATATGGGTTGGAAAAGTGATGTTGGAAGTGCAATTGGGCACACAATTTGTTGATATGTTAGTTTTTTAATTGGGTTCCATTATCGGTTATGATGGTGGAAGGGATGCCAAAGAGGCAAATGAGATGGTAGAGAATGAATTTGGAAATCTGGTCATCAGTAGTGAGGGTGAGGTGAATGCCTTCCATCCACTTGGTGAAATACTCAATGGTTGTTATTATGAACTTATGGTCGTCGAGGAGGATGGATTGATCTTATAAATAAGGTCGAGACCGCAACAAGAAAAAGGCCATGGTGTTGTGATGGGATGGAGGTCTTGTGCTAGCATGAGAATCAAATCTGCATGTTGTTGGCATTGTAAACATTTCTTGACGAACTCACAAGCACCATGCTCCATGGTAGGCCAATAGTACCCTGCTCTTAGAAGTTGTTTGGCTAGGATCATGTCACTCGTGTGGGCACTGCAAGTTTTAGCGTGAACCTCTTGTAATGCTTGGGCAGCCTTGGTAACAACTAAACATCAAGAGAGTATGTCGTGATAGCTCTGACGATATACAGTATTGGTGATGAGGGTGTAACGGGAGGATTGGCATATGAGATTTTGTTGTGACGTTTTCACACCATCGCCCCATTGCAAATGGGGACCCCCTCTTTTCACTTTAGCAGTGGGAATAGTTATCTTAGGTGGTCGTAGTTGGTAGCAATTTTCAAGTCTCCAACTCCAAGAGATGAGTTTGAGCAATTTTTGGCCTCATAGGTAGTCAAGTGTGTCATGGGTGTGAGGAAGAGTTGGGCTAAGCTAGTCAAGGATATGGAGTTCAAACCAAGTGATTTGTGATGAAATGAGTTGGAATCATTAGAAAATCCTTGTTCTAACTTCAATTTGACCTTAGAAAGTTAGGAAAGGTTGTGGGAGGTAACATTGCCAAAGGTGTGCTAAATCTTGAAATTTGGCTAAGTCTTGAATTTTTTGAAAACTCCCAACATCTAGAATCTTTATTTTAACTCCTATGAAGTTGGAACTTATCTCAAACATCCTGGCAATATTTATATAAAATATAACTTAAAGTATAAATGTAACTTATACTTAAATATTATCGTGGAAACACGGTTAAGGGAAAAACCATGGTGGGGATGGAACTCACAAGTAATTACTTTTGCAGAAATAAGTTACCCTATTAAAAGTTTAGTACATGAGGGGAATGCACATACATTCAGGCTTATAGCCGAGAGGTCACTGCTCAAATACAAAATAGACAATGAGGCTCACTGCCATACAAAATATTTCATCTACACAAGTGAACTAAGAAATAGCATCAATAATGCTTGAATAGTTCCATGCAAGTACAAAGTAAATTTGCTTATCTGATAGTCGAACATCTGATCACTGATCCATCATTCATACACAACATATCACTACCATATCCAACCATCACATCATATGAAACATCTCAAAAACTCAAGTTTATATACCCATCATCAAAGATAGTAACTCCAACAATTGGCCTTAAGAACAAAATGAGTAGCATGTGAAGTGTTGGCTAGATCTGACCTCAAAACATATGCCTGACCCTGAACACAAGCACAAATGTCATCACACATGTTGTCTCTATCATCTCTAACTATCAAACCGACCAGATCATCAATCCGATAGGATCACTGATCGATCCAATATCCAACTGTCTCTGTTCTTCACTGTCCTCTATATACTTGATACTCAGAAAGCTATAACTCGATCAAATAATAACATAAACTGCTGTGAACATAAACCAAAGTAGATAATACCTCTATGAAGCTCCTTCTAGGTTTGTACGTCAAAACTCGATCATATAGGCTTGTATCGATCCGTATACTGAACCCAGTATATTGTACAGTTATTCATACTTAGCCAAAACTACACTCTATCCCTTCGGTATCACCATAGTATGACAAGTTATCTCCAGAATAGTGTATGGTTACCATCAATGACAACATACAATCCATCCATATTAGTGTCTCTTGCCAACAATCTCCCTCTTTGGCATTGATGGCAACACTTAGTGAAAAATGACTAAGTGTCGAAGCAAAATGCCAAACTTCAAAAAAATTTCTCGTTATCCAAAAATCTGAGCTCCCCCTGAGCTGAATCTCTCATGTTTCACTCATTATTCCTCCCCATTTGACATCAATGGCAAAGGCTACAAACAAGTTATCCATGCATACTTACAAGAGTTTAAAAATGTTTGAGAAGTTACTCCTTGGAACAAAAAAATCAATATCCCAACTTTTCTTCACTCTCCAAGACTTCAATCTGCCCACAGATTGCATAAGCTTCTTCTCTGTAGTAATAAGGTCTGGAGTATCTGGTAAGTTATAACTTTGTTCTGCCTCCTTCAGACTGTTCAACAAAATATCAAGTTTAGGAACAATTAAGCTCATAAGCTGACCAATTCTTCCCTTCACCGTTTCCTTTTCAGTGACAAGTGTTTTGATTTTATCATTTAGAGTTGTTACCTGCACCGCATGCACCAAGTGTCCAAGCAAATGCCAAAAAGTTTTCTCCTTATCCAAAAATATGAGCTCCCCCTGAGTTGAATCTCTCATGTCACTCCTTATTTCTCCCAATTTGACATCAATGGCAAAGGCTACATATAAGTTATCCATACAAACTTACAAGAGTTTGAAAATGTTTAAGAAGTTACTCCTTAGAACAGAAAAATCAGTATCCGAACTTTTCTTCATACTCTCCAAGACTTCAATCTACCCACAGATTGCATAAACTTCTTCTCTGTAGTAATAAGGTTTGGAGTATCTGGTAAGTTATAAGTTTGTTCTGCCTCCTTCAAACTGTTCAACAAAATATCAATTTTAGGAACAATTAAGCTCATAAGCTGACCAATTCTTCTCTCACCCTTTCCTTTTCAGTGACAAGTGTTCTGATTTTATCATTTAGAGTTGTTACCTGCACTGCATGCACCGAAGCTAAAGTCTTTAAAGGATCAAAAGACTTTGATATTTCGGTTAGTTTCTCCTTAGTCTCCTTAATGAATTTATCAATGTCAGACACACATCCAGTATAATCAATTCAGACACACATCCAGTATAATCAATACAACCTTTGTAAATTTTGCTTTCTACTGTCAAAGCATTCTTCACTCCCTGCATTGCCAGGCCCAAAGAGTTTGTGTCTATTGCAATCTCGACCTTCAACTGATTGAGTCTCTTAACCTCATATTCATTCTGCACGTTTACCAAAGATTCAAAATGTGTATTTGTTGCCTTAAATAAACTTTCTAATTGGTATTTGTTGCATAGGTTGGCATGATCTTGCACAAAAGTTGAGATGCAAGAGTAAGCAAGTCATTGTCTTTCCTATGTGTCCTCAAGATCTGATCCTTTTCTTTTGTGTGAGCTACAGTGACAATATACATCAACTGTTCAGGGCTGAGAGAATCCAACTAAATTGGACCTTGAATAATTTGCATGTCCTCTGAATCAGTAATGCCTTTTTCACCTATTGCCTTTGCAGTGTCTCTTGTCACTTCTTCAATCTTATCCTTTACTTCTGATCCTTTTTGTTCAACTCCTTCATGAGTCTGATCTTTCATTGTTTCTTCTTCTCTTGCGATCTCTACATTTTCATCATTCTGATCATCTGATTTCTCTTTTGCTTCATCTTCCTTCTCCTCAAGATCATATTCTCCCTCTTTTATTATTGCCTTGTAATTATGGACTCCGGCAATGTCTTCCTCTTCATCATTACCAACTGAAACTAGAATAGGAACACCAGCGATGAAGATATTTGGTTCTTCATTAGTCATGTGGAATGATGTGTCCAGTGTTTCATTATCATCACTTTGCTCATCACTCTTCTTTTCAATCTCATACATCTTCAACAAAATTTGTGTCATCACTTTCTTTGTTTCCTTGGTGATCTCATCTATATTTCCAAGCATAAGTCTGTTTATCCTTGTCTTCCAATTCAACTTTTTCTTGGCTTCCTCAAGAAGAATGTCTACTTCCTCCTTAGCAATAACAGGGCATATATTGACCAAAGTCAATTCTCTGATTTCCTTATCCTTTTTCTGAGTTGTCAATCTCCTAGCTTCAAGTACATCAAATAGATCATCAGGAATGTCCCCTTTGATGTCAACCAATGCTCTATTATACTTATTCAGATATACTATTACTCCATCCTCCAATTTTTTTTCTCATCCCCATCATACAGCTTATAATATTTCTTTAATTGGACTAATATACCATGACGTGTCATGTTCTTCAAAACATCATTGCATGAGAAATGTGGCTTACCAGTAACAACCATAGGCTCCTTGGCTTTAGAATCATTCTTAGATGCAGGACCACTCACCAGTTTAGCTTCCATGGCTCCTTTACTTCTCAACTTCTTCATAGCATCATCTAAATCAATTGCTTCTTTGTCATCATCCTTTATATATCCTTTTTTCCTTTTGACTCAACTCTCATGTTGGTGGCTTGCTCTGGTATAGAAGATTTGGATGGTGTGGCCTTCGGTGTAGATGGTTTAGTTGTTTCTTATTTCTTTGCAGACTTCTTCTCCAATGGACTAACAGAAGATTTTACCGAGCTCCTTGTCTGTTTGCCTTTGGATGATAATGCGAAAGGTATATACATAGGAGGGGTATCAACATCAACATCTATAGGGTCTTCTACAATCTTCTCTTTCCCCTTTTCTTTTCCTTTCTCTTCAAATTTCTTCCTTGCTTCTGCCATCTTCTCTTTACTGAAACCCATCTTTTCACCAATCATCTCAACTTCGTTTCTGATTTTCCTCTCTTGCAAGTCTAGTAATCTCTTCATGCACCTTAAGACTCTTCTCAGCATATGTACCCGACCTCTGGTCAGTCTTATCTATAGGTTTCTTCAAGATATCTTCTGCATATGCCTTAAGAAGTGGACCATCCACCTCATATCCCATAGGCATCACCCATGATGTCCTAGGATCTGCATTAAACATGCATCAATTTCAACCATGAAACAAATACTGTTGTCATATTTTCTTACAATCTCAGGAGGGATCCTATATCTTAATTGCATGGACTCTCGAAAACTCTTAAAATATCCCCATAAAGAACCTTTAGCTTGCTGATCACGAAACATGTCATAAAATTCTCTAATCTGAATTGCTACAGGTTTATACTCTTTCCACTTAACATTTCCTACTCCCGGAAAGAAATTTATAAAGTAGAAAAATATGCATACTAACAGGGATCCATACTTGAATGTCTGCTTCTTGTCCCGCCAGATTCTTCATAAGTTGATCTCTTAGTGATTAGCATATATCATATTCAGCATCTTCTTTGACCATTTGGTAGGCAACATAGATAATAGTACTTGAAATAGAGTTTTCTTTGCTAGCGTGGAATACCTTATACCTGAGCACCATAGATGCTAACTTCACATTAGGCTGAATAATATTGTTGGTTGTCATCGCTCACTTATCCCACTAAGACCCGGTCAAATTTGTGACTAAATCCTTCTAAATTGATTTTAGGGCTGGCACCTCACCTCTATCACAGAATCATGTAACTGCCTACATAACTTCCTCTGTAATCTTGTATGGTTTGTCAAGCCAAATGAATTGATCATGAACTCTGCTCAAGACGTATTGCACCCAGTCCGCTTCAAAGAAATTTGGAAACTCCATAAACTGTGCAAACTTCTTCTCTGCCAATACTTCTAATTCATCTTTCAATACTAAATCCTTAGAAACTTCTATGAACTGTTGTGCAACCGCATTGTCTCCCAATTCTTCCAAATTGCAATGAATGTATGCCTAATAACGTGCAACACTTAGTAGGGAACAAATGAAAATGTGCCTTGTGGGTCATCCTCCATTGATTTGTAAAGGTGTTCCTTAAAAATTGGCCTAGGATGCTCTGTGATATCAACAACTCGTGGCATGCCCATGATTCAACCTTCGAAAATCAATCTGCATGACGAAAATACCTTTTCGATGAATTTAGGGTTAAGCTTTGAAATCATTGTAAATCGCTTCAATCTCCTTTGAAATTGCCTTTAACTCTTCAGAAAACTCTTCTTCAACTCGCAAGGTGTAAAATGAATAGAAGAAATGCCATTTTTGTTAGTTCACATGCCCAAAAAGTGAAAAACAATTAATGTGTTGTGCCCTAGCTTCAAATTGTCTCAGAACAAAGAGTAGAGAATCCATCGCCGAACCTTCAAATCATCAATAAAATTCTTGCGAATGAAATAACATGTTGTAAATTCATTTGTGCATCTAAATATGTCGATTGCATTCACTTCTTTATCCAATTCAAGGGTTTGGTAAAGATTTTCCATGAAAAACTCCCCCTTAGGTCAATGACCTAATCAGTTTCCTGATAAAATTTCCACACCAAATGCTCGTGCAATCCTTCTAGTAGCATCAATCTGTTCTTTTCTAATCTATGTCTTGCTCATTTCTTTCTTACCTTTATCATTCTGCACATTGTTCATTTCTACCGAACCTCTTACATTATTGTATCTGCAATTCCTAGCAATTTGTCAGGAATTTTTCAATTAAAACATATCACATTTCTATACCTTGTGTTCACTTGATTTGTCCTTAATCTGCATTGCTTCGCAATATGTCCAAAATTGTTGCATTTGTAACAGGTTATGTTCCTTTGGTTCACAAAATTATTCATCTTTGATCTGCATTCATTTGATTTGTGTCCATAGTTGTAGCAAGTGTAACAATAGCCAGAAAATGATGTGGTATTAGTTCTGCTCCTGCATTGATTTGCTCTATGAAAAAATTTGTTGCATGAAAAACATCTGCCATTAAAGTTTTGTCCATTACGTTGTCTCATAGATGTTCTTTTGGTTTCTACATATGTTTGTCTGATAAGGTATTATTCTGACCAGATCTAGAACTTTCTCCCTTCTCAAATCCAAGTCCTTGTGTCTCCTTTTTCTCTTAAAATTCCCATCTGTTCATCAATCTTCGTTGTACCAGATTTGAATTTTTCTTTAAATTCATTACTTGCGGCAAGTTCACTCCTAAGAACTTCATATACCCTTTCAAGTTCCTGCTCGTTATGTCTCGATTCCTCAAGATTGATCTGCAATTGTCCAACTTCATAATTCAATCTTTGGCATTCCTCAAGTTTTTCCTTCAAGGTTTGCTCAAGATTTTTCTTCGCTTCAATTTCCTTAGTCATCTTCACAACCATTGCTTCCATTTCATGCTTCAGATTATCTCTGTCTTTTGTGATCTGTTCACATTCATTTGACTTTTCTTTCAAGGCTTGTGAATCATCTTTATGCTTCAAAAGTTCAACAAGATCTTTCCTCTTATCTCTGGATTTGTTCGATTGTTCCTTTAAATTCTCAATCAAACTTTCAGCATCCTTGAGTCTCTTTTCCAATTCCAGATTGTGAGTATTTGATTTGTCAAGATCTTCAAGCGCAATCAACAATTGTCAAATACCTTCCTCAAGAAGTTAGACTTCTACCAAGGACCAAAGCTCTGATACCAATTGTTAGGATTGAGGAACACTGAGAGGGGGGTGAATCAATGTTCTAGCACTTTTAAACTTATTAACTTGATGGCATAACCATAAACCAAATATAACTGAAACCAAGCAACAGAAACTTAAGCAAAGCATCTGCAACATTATGACACCATAATTTTTATCGTGGAAACCTGGTTAAGGGAAAAACCACGATGCGGATGGAACCCACAAGTTATTACTTTTGCAGAAATAAGTTACCCTGTTAAAGGTTTAGTACATGAGGGGAATGCACATGCATTCAGGCTTACAACCTAGAGCTCATTGCTCAAATACAAAACATACAATGAGGCTCATTGTTATACAAAAGATTTCATCTACAAAAGTGAACTGAGAAATAGCATCAATAATGTTTGAACAGTTCCATGCAAGTATAAAGAAAATCTGCTTATCTCATAGTCGAACCTCTGATCACTGATCCATCATTCATACACAACATATAACTAACATATCCAACCATCGCATCATATAAAACATCTCAAAAACTCGAGCTTATATACCCATGATCAAAGATAATAACTCCAGCTGTTGGCCTCAAGAACAAAACGAGTAGCATGTGAAGTGTCGGCTAGATCTGACCTCAAAACATATTCCTAACCTTGAACACAAGCATAGATGCCATCGCACATGTTGGCTCTAACATGTCCAACTATCAAACTGATTGGATCATCGATCTGATAGGATCATTGGTCAATCCAATACCCAATTGTCTCTGTTCTTCATTGTTCTCTTTATACCCAATAATCAAAAAGCTATAACTCGATCAAATGATAACAGAAATTGCTAGGAACAAAACCAAAGTAGATAATACCTCTCTGAAGCTCCTCCTAGGTTCCCACCTCAAAACTCAATCATATATGCATGTAGCGATCCATATATCGAACCCAGTATACTGTACCAGTTATTCCATACTTAGCCAAATCTACACTCTATCCTTCAGTATCACCATAGTATGACAAGTTATCTCCAAGAATAGTGTATAGTTGTCAGCAATGACAACATACAATCCATCCATATTAGTGTCTCTTGCCAACAAGATGAAGCAATTTGGGAATATACCATCAATGACAACATACAATCCATCCATATCAGTGTCTCTTGCCAACAACATGAAGCAATTTGGAAATATGCCAACACAATCGAAGACTTGATAATATTGAGTATCAAGAGATATTTTCTCATCACCAAAGGGATTGATCAAGTCTACAAGATAAGGATGCTAAGGTGGCGCCCACTTGTCTTCTACCAATTAGAAAATTCTAGTTACAAGAACATTCAATCATATTAGGCCAAGTGTACCATTTTTTCATTGGTTCTCAAATGCATCGCAATTTTCTTATTGGCCCACAAAATAGTGCATTCATGTAATTGGATGATAGTGTGGCAACCCTAATTAGGGTTTGTAACGGGTAAATCTTGGCCCTTGATCTTGAATTGATCTCGGCCCTTCATTGTAATTGAACAACTATAAAAGGCCAATGCCTTCTCATTTATAATAGTTAGTGAGTTAGTAGCAGAAGTATAGTAGGAGAGGAGACTTGATGAAGTTGTTGCCATAGTGCTATCAAAGTGATTGATGATTCATTGTTGGTCTTCATGGTGGATTACTTCATGTTGCTTTGAAGTTTTGCATGGTTTCTTCAATTCCTCACTTAGAGTAGATTAGAAGTAGTGCATAGTTGAATGGGAGTGATTTTGGATGTTTCTTTGCTGAACTTGCTTAGACCATAACATTAGCTGCTTGTTTATTGTAAGTTTGGCTTGCGTGGTCAACTGACATTTATATGAACTCAACTTTGATTATTGCTTGCACATTGATATGCATCGATGGATGGTGTTAATGGAATGGTTGTAGTTTCAACATCTTACATTTACCTTAGGAGATTGCACTACCTTGGTTGATGTCAATGGCTAAAATAAGTCTAGTAGAGTCACAAAACATCCATAATTTCTTGCATCTAGGAGTAGATTAGCTTTCTAAACTCGTGATACAGAGTATCACATATCACATAACTTGTGATATGAAGTATCACCTAACTCGTAACACAGAGTATCACATATCACATAACTCGTGATATGAAGTATCACCTAACTCGTGACATAGAGTATCACATATCACATAGCTCGTGATATGAAGTATCACCTATCTCGTGATACTAAAGGATATAATATACTCGAGAACGTTGCATTCTCCTTATATATCCCAGTTATGGTATGTGCACTGACATTAAGTCACATAATGTCTACCATATGGATATGTATCATGGCATGTCCACGGATATTACGTCACATAATATCCACCATGAAGATCTCTAAATCTATGGTTTATTTAATGATATCAGCCTTATGATATCTACCATGATGTCTAAGATATCCTAACCATCATGACATGTCCATGGATATCAAGTCACATGATATCCATCATGATGGAGATGTTGCAAAGTCGTCACCTCACAACATCAATCAAATACAAGTGTTCATTGTTGCAAAGTCGTCACCTTTCTCCAATGTTCACAGGAGGGCCCATAAGTCATGGAGTCACACACATGACATCCACCTTGACTCATCTCAGAGAGTGGATCCACTATGGCTCATCCCAGAGGGTGGAAACAAGGGCTTTCACCTTAGACTTCTCTCTCAAAGAGAAGAATGCAATAACATACAAAATAATAGATCAAAAATGTTGAAACTCATTTTCATCTAAGGCTTCATTCTCCAACATACCAAGTTTATCTCGAAAGTACACAACCTTCTCTCTAGCAAGAGACTTGGTGAGAATATCAGCCATCTGTTCTGTAGTGAAAATGTACATTGAATAGCATACTTATGCACTATATCTCTTATATAGTTTGCATCACTCTTGGTGAATCCCAAGTTATCCAGAAATGTCATGACGTAGGAGTTAGCATAAAGCAATTTCAGCCAGCACACATGGGACTCAATCTCATGATCATAGTCCTTTGATTGTAAAAAACATCTCCACTTTTGACTCCCTCTGAACCAATATGACCGAATTCCTTGGAGATCAGAATAAATCAGATCCTCTAGACTCAATCTCATGATCATAGTCCTTTGATTGTAAAAAACATCTCCACTTTTGACTCCCTCTGAACCAATATGACCGAATTCCTTGGAGATCAGAATAAATCAGATCCTCTAGATGCTCCTTTTAAATTTTAAGGTCTTGCAACAACCTCCTGACCTCCATGTCTAAGGTTGCTTTAGATGAACTATCAGACTCCCTCTGAATCTAATATCAACCTTCTGACTCCATGCCAGCAAGTCATGTCTTTGTTCTTTAGTCTGCATCAAGCTCTTTTCTTGAATGCCCCTTGATCCAACAACTTATCCAACTATCTAGGAATATCATGACCTAGATATCTGTATAAAAGTCTTCTAGCCCACATACATGGAACTACATCATTTGAATATCAATCCTTTGGCTTTTTATAGTTTACTAGTCACTAGGGAAGCCATCTCGATATGGCCTGCCCTTCTAAATCAGAATGATTAAGATCCTTGAAAATCAATTTTGGGAGATCCTCTAGTAGCTCCCTCTGTTAGGGAACCATACATGGCCCAAATAGTGGAAATATCTTGCTTTAAGAGACTCATCATCTGGTACATGATGATGTTGAAATTTTGATCATAACATTATCCACAAGAGCAATTTCCCGTACACAAGTGTACTCGCCTGATTCCAACATGAGTGAATGTAATAAACTGTGGTTTTATCCCCAGGCTTGGTATGATCAGACATTCATGATAATGTGGCTCCCTAATGAAGTAGATATCAATATTCTTTTCATGCAAGAGCATCTCCGGAAAAGATCAAGGCAAATATCTCTTATAGTATGTATATAATTACAAATGACAGAGAGAGTACAATGAGTAGATAAATGTAATATTCAAGGATAATAGATACTTATCTTCACATCAACATCCTTGACACAAGTTGCTTCAATGAAGGTCCATATACGTCAAATCAGAAAACGCCTTCTCAGATTATTTGAGAGACATCTCCCCTTTGAATCATCTCCCCACTAAGGATGGTTCAAATGGGAATGTAATTGGTTATTATTCCCCCTCACAATGTACAATTCCCACTCTTATATCGTTGAACAATTCTCATGTCTTCTAAATGACTTGATTGCTCCAAGAGAGGTGACACTCTATAATTAATGCTTTCTTTATAGAAAGAGACACCCTTCCTTGAATACGTACTTCTTTGTTAATGCTTGACCACAATCATAACAAATTAATATATCTCTTTAATGAAAGCCCCGTTTAGGAATTTCACATAGACCCGTAAACAGTCCATCATAACTTTTGAACCCCACACTTTCTCTCCAATCACTCTGGTGAGATTCTTCAACATTTGTTTGCCACCAACATATCCAAAATTCAGAAAAATCCAAAGGTGGATTTGTGAGATATGGTCCCTGTACTGAGACAGTATTTTCTGAGACATTCACCATCAACAAACTACTCTCTTACATTTGCAGTCTGGCTCTGTACCATGTTAAGTTTTAGGATTGCTGCAAATGTAATAGCACTACCTAGATTGTATATGGTATGTGTTTTCCAAATGCAACAATCTTTGTTTATTTTATATTGGGAAAGACGCTAGGAGAGACATGTCCCTTCATGGGACATGTCTATTCATTATAATTTTATAATGTTTCATTAATCAATCATATATTAGAATCATATAAGTTTGCATAATATATATTTAATATATCATATATATATACAAATACAATATATTATTATTAATCAATATCAATACGACTGAAGCTACAAACATTAACAGTGCAAGTAGTGGGCTTTTTAGGATTTTGCAAGTGGACGAGGGGAATTTGGCCTTTTGAATTAATTTAAATTCAAAAATAGAAGAAAGGGAATTTAAATAAACACACGATTGCATTTATTTAATTTAGAGGGATGACACTATAGGCAAATTGATTAATTCACCTAGGACTATAGAAGACAGGGAGAATAGTAGTTAAACGACTTATTTATTTAATTAATATGGCTAGCATGGAAGAAAGGGGATCTATCATTCAATTAAACAAAGCTAGAAGTTCATTTAATTAAATAGGATCGAGGACGTTAGATGAATTAAATAAGATAATTTACATAGAACTATGGAAGAGAAGCAAATTAATTAAATAAATGACTTATTTAATTAATACGACTCTAGAAGAATAGGTTGCGACAATTTAATATGATCAAATGTTTAATGCTCAGATTTAGGTGCCTACAGAACATAGAAATGTTCTAAAGAAGTTTTGGCCAGAAGCAATCTACACTCTTATCTATTTTTTGAATAGGTCTCCTACACAGGCCTTTAAGAGGAAGATCCCAGAGGAAGCCTAGTTTGGCAAAAAGCCTAAAATCACTCATTTGAAGGTCTTTGGCTCTTCCGCTTATGTTTGGATTCCAGTTGCCAAATGCTCAAAACTGTACTCCAAGAGCCAGAAGCACATGTTCACAAGATACAATGGAAATCACCAAGCATATCAATTGATTCATGTAGACACTGGTCATCTCATATTCAGTCGAGATGTTGTCTTTGATAAAGAATGAGGGCGTTTTCACCTCTCTTCTCCTATTTTGAGTCCTGAGGATCTGCCTTTCCGTGCTAAGGATCTGGGTGTCTGTCTTCCATTAGGTTGACCTGATGGGAGGGATTCAAATGACTCCGACTCTGAAGTTGTGGAGTCTCCGTGGCATGACATTGCACCACCCAAATTTCCATACGAACCTGTTATTCTATATCCTAATGAACTTGTTCCAACCAATCTAGGTCCAACTATTCTTCCTAAATCAGATGTTGGTACTTCTACTCTCCGACCGAAATGGTGGACCAAAACCATAGGTGATCTTCATGATGGTGAGCTCAATGAGGATAGATCGTCTAGAAATAAGAGAAGACAATAAAATACAGTAAACTTTCCTCCTATGGCCAACATTCACAGTGTTTATGAGCCTCAAACGTATTCACAGGCTAAAGGTATCCTTGAGTAGGAAAAAGCTATGGAAGTTGAAAATCATAGTCTGAGCTTTGATTTCTGGGTTTAGATTGTGTGTATTTTTTAAAAAAAAAAAATACACACAATCTAAACCTTGAAATCAAAGCTCAAAATCATAGTCTTCTGAAGAACTACACTTGGATCCTTTCGGATCTTCTACTTGAGAAGAAGCCCATTGACTGCAAATGCATGTATAAAGTTAAGTACAAGGCTGATGGAACCGTTGATAAGTATTTATATGAGGAGACTTTTGCTCCTATGGCCAAAATGAGTACCATTCAGCTTGTCCTCACCATTTCAACCCAGTTTGCATAGAAAACCCATCAGACGGATGTCAAGAGTGTATTTCTAAATGGTGAGTTGTAGGAAGAAGTCTATATGACACAACCTCCTGGTTTGAAGGTTGTTGGTAAGGAACGTGAGGTATACAGAGTGGTGAAAACACTCTCTGGCCTAAAACAGGCTCTTCGAGCTTCGTACATAAAGATTGATAAGTATCTCAGTGATCAAGGCTTTCAAAGCAGTCCTTTTGATTCCAATTTGTATGTCAAAACTACTAGTGATGATATTCTTCTACTTTCCATCTATGTTGATAATCCAATTGTTATTGGTAATTCATCACTTTGATCGAAAAAATCATATAGAGTTTGTGTCAATCATTTGACATGACAAATTTGGGACTTTTGCATTAGTACTTAGGTGTTGAAGTTTGGCAGAAAGATGATAGTACCTTTATATCCCAGTTGAAATATGCCAGGAGTCTGCTAGGAAAATTCAGGATGCAAGATTGCAAACTAGCCTCAACACCTATGGTGAAAGGGCTGAAGTTGTCCGCCAAAACAGATTTAGCTATGGTAGATGAATCCATGTTAAAGCAACTAGTGGGCACTCCCATCTATCTCACTCCCACATACCCTCTAGACTTGACCTCTATTTTGTTGTGAGCTACTTTTCTTGCTTCATGACAACTCCTACAGCTAAACATTGGGTTGCAGCAAAGCATCTATTGAGGTATGTGAAGGGCACTTCTATTTTTGGCATTTTGTAAGGGAGAAGTAAAGATCCTAGACTCACTAGTTTCACATATTCAAAATGGTTTGCTTCTATTGATGATAAGAAGTCTACATCTGGGTATGTCTTCAGTTTGGGAACAGGTGTAGTCACATGGACCAACAAGAAATAATAGGTGATAGCTCTTTCCTCAAGTGAAGAAAAATATCAAGGAACTGTAAAAGCAACTAGTGAGGTAGTTTGGCTTTGTCAGATGCTTTCTGATATGCAAATGCCTCAAGTAAATCCTTCACCTCTCTTTTTAGATAATCAAGGGGTGCTCAAACTTGCCAAACATCTAGTCTTTCATGAGTGGACCAAGCATGTTGAGATTCACTTGTTGTCGGGATATTTGAATGTACCGGTTATTATATTATTAAAGTATTATGTTAGCCTCGGTCGTTAGTGACCGAGAGGTTAGACAGTTTCGTCACGACGTTTCGGTCGTGGCCCTTCGGGTACTTTATATACCCTCTCGGAGGATGGACACGGAGATATTATTGTATGATCATTATGATGTAAATGTACTAGCCAGTCTGGAATGATTAATGAAAGTATTTATTATTCTATGATATATTCTGTGTTTATTATATTTCCTATACTATGTCTATGGATTATTAAGTTACCCGTGACGGTAAACATTTGGCGCCGCTGCCTAGACGTACTCGGGAAGGAAAAATAAAATAAATTGATGTGTTGATTATTGCCTGAAGTGAGCAAAGAATTCATGCCCAATCAAT
>MU228211.1:187176-200821 GCA_018584345.1 Thuja plicata
TTTAAATCCTTAAAAATCTTTGAATTTCTTGGGTTTTTCGATTTGCCGAGTCCGGCCGCCGAGGCCGAGTCCGAGGCCAATCCGGCCTTGCCGAGTCCGAGGCGAGTCCGAGGCTTGTGACTATGGTCAAAACCCTTTGATGAACCTCCTATAGAAACCACAAAGCCCAAAGAATCCCTTAAGCTATGTGAGATTGGTAGGGTTAGGCCATTCAATTATTGTCCTGATCTTCTCTTGACCCATTTTCACTCCGTTTGCACTGATGATGTGACCCAAATAAAGAAGCTTCGTCATCCCAGAGTCGAACTTGGATTCCTTTGCATAGACTCACTCTCTAGGATGCTCAAAACCTCCTCCAGATGTTGCATGTACTCCTCCTAAGTCTTGATAAAAATCAATATATCATCAAAGAATATCACTACAAATTTCCTCAGCTGCCTCCTAAAGATTTGATTCATACAACTCCAAAAAGTACCAAGTGCATTGGTTAGCCCAAATGGCATCACAGGAACTCAAAGTGACTATAATGGCATCTGAAAGCAATCTTCTCAGTATCCTCTACCTACATTTTTGTCTAATCGTACCCCGATCTCAAATCTATCTTGGATAAGTAACGTGCACCATGCAACTCATATATAAGTTCATCTATCTTTGGGATAACATACCACTTCTGAATTATTTTATTTTTCAGAGCCCTGTCGTAATGCACATCTGCATAGTATTGTCTTTCCTTTTGTTTTCACCAATACAACTGCTGATACAAAAGGACTCTTGCTAGGTCTAATGTGACCCATCTCTAGTAATTCCTTAATTGTTTTCCCTATCTCATCCTTATGATTTTTTGGCTCCTTTGGCTCCTTCCTCCAACTCTATCACATGCTCAATCCCTCTCTTAGGAGATACTCCGCAAGGAATGCTTCCAAATACACACTGTATTTACAACTGCATGGTAATTGGCCTTCTATTGCTCAGTAGGCACTAAAGGCATAACAAGAGACTCAACAACCATTTCTTCTTGATCATGCTTGAACAACCTCTCCATTCACTTCAATGATACTACTCAGTGATCCATCAGAGATTCCCTTGGGAACTAACTTTCTCCCCTGGCGCTCAAATCTCATCTCTAACCTCTTTAAATTGAAGATAAACTCTACAAGTGACATCATCCATGTCATACCCAGAATGACATCATTGTCCTACATGTCCAGTATGAAGAACTCATTCCTCAACTCATAAACCCCAAGCTGACTACTAAGGTTTGGAATCTTCCATCTACAAGAGAATAACTATCCACCACCACCCATCACCTTGAACCCTCCATGTTCTTCTGTTTGCAACCCTCTCTTGGCTACAACCCTCTCTTGGTCCTCATTCATTCCTATCTCTCAAGAGTCTTTCTTCTCTTTCTCTATCATCCCTAACTCCCATGGTGTGTGTTCTTTGTTCTTCTTCCCTCAAACCTTGGGTTGACTTGGTCTGATAATAATGAAATGTATGTGGTGATTGATCCCAATCTGTCATGTCATAGTTCTATCATAGTAAACCCTCCAAGATGGCAGAAGTCACTTGCTCTAATACCATTGTAATATACAGAACTGTTCTGGTCTAATTTTTTTTGGTTTTTTGGATTGAGTTTTTATGTTTTTGCAATGCTTTTGAATCAAAAATATAGTGCTATATAAATTTGGTACACTTTAATTGAAAGAAATATTCAAAGAACTTCAGAAATAACACTGCTGAAAAAACCAGATTGGATCTCAGACTACAATATTCTTTTTTGCTTTGAAATAATGACAACCGAGATCATAAAATATCATTTATTATCTAAGTAACACATACCCACAGAACACAGCAATTATATTACCCTTGTTGTTCACAAAATATGCATTTAACAAGCTCCAAACCCTAGGCATCTTCTTCAAAACGCCTGCAAGATAGAACCAATAACTAGGATAGACTTTAAATAGAAAAATTAATTCTTATGAGAGTTATTTCTGCATCCCAAACCCCACTCAGCCCCTTCTAAACTCAAACTTCCAACTCCCACTTTAAATCAGTAACCAAACATGGTGCGACCAGAAAAAAAGGGTACAACCAGCAACCTAGGAACAACTAACAATCTTTGTGAAATGTCTCTTCAAGTACACCTCCTCGGCTGATATGCAGGGCAAACTCCTCTGAACCTTAACTCTGATTGAATAAAATATGCAGTTGTACTTCCCATATGAAAGCACCAAGTGATTCCTCAAATTGTATCTTCCAACAACATGAAGAATGTTGCTCATGAGGAATATCGTCCCCACAAACCTCTGAGAATAATCTCCAGCAAACAAACTATAAATCACCAATCAAGCATAAGGAATGAGCTCCACAGAATTGCTTTTATAACATTCCCAAGAACTTTGACCCTTTTCACCAAGCCATGTGGCATTAAATAAAATCACTTTTTAAGTTTCCCCGTGTGGAGTCCAAACTCCAAAGTATTGAAGGTCTCATTCATTTTTTAAATAAAACATCTTTCACTTTATAACTAGCCCTTATAATCCCTTTATTGAAAACATGATAAAGTTAAATATTTAATTTAACTTTATAAATCAATAACTTATCGTTATTTAATTTAACTCTAGATTATATCAAATCTCAGATAAACATCAAAACCAACTCCACCGACATTACTAACAATATCACTTGACTCTGTCGATGGACATCACTAAATTACTAAAAATAGTAAGTATAGGAGAAAGTGCCTGATAAGGCTCCAAAAAAAGTGTTGCACTCCTTATACCTGCTTGAACAAGAAACTTCTTCTATCAACACCTCCAAGATTCCCCAAACCCACTCATTAGCTTACAAGAAACTCGTGAATAAGATAATGGCCTTTCTGCGCCAGACTGGCTTAGGAAGGGGACATTACAACAGCTTCCTTATTTTCTTTGCAATGTGGAGAAACATTAATTCCAATCACCTTAAAGTGTTGCATTTCATTGGTGAAGGAATTTCCTCTTGGTTGGGCAATTGAAGCAACATTGCACAGTAGCAGATTCATGGCCTTTCAAAACAGCAATAAACGCCAATATTATCACTAGCTGAAAGTTGTTGAAATTTATTGTGTCTGAGGTGAATCTCTGGAGGTGCATTGTAACATAATAGCTCATGATTGAAATATTATCAAGTTTGTTTCTTTTGAGGTCAGAAATTAGGCTACCTCTGCTATTTTTTTGTTGCAAATCATTCTATGTGATCTCAATATAATCTGGAAGTTGAATAGCAGTTTCCTATTTGATAATTTTACTATATTGGATGATTGTTTCTAAGGATGTTAAATGTAGAAAGATTTCATTAATCCTTGATGAAGCCAGAAAGAATCATCTACATGTACAAGTACTTGGATTAGCTTTTGTCATTCATGCAACATCATTTTTATTTTGTTTATCCTTTTAATGAGCTAGATGATTCAACATGAGACTGAATTATTTCAGAGTGAAATCTAAATTAACTTCTGGTTTTTCTTAAAGGAAATGGAGTCGGAAATGTGTCTTTTAAGTTTCCCCTAAAATGCTACTGAAGAAAATATAATTTGATTCTGGTAATTCCCTCCACATAAATCAAAGTCTGCACAGTGACTCAGTTGCACCTTTCCACGGTTGATCACTGATTAAGACAAAATGAAACGAATGCCAAGTAGAAAGCACTGTAAAAAGTAAATAAATAAATAAAACAGCATTGCAATAGCAATTCACTTTGAAATTCATACGATGCACTCCAACCAATGGCATAAGAATCATAGTTTTCAGGTCTACTTTATGTCTACATCTCTATATCTGACACTTTTAGCAATAATTGTTCTCTCTGACCAGCAGTTCACATGAATCTTAATTTATAATATAGAAGATCAAGCTTCATCCAACACCCCGTAAATGTCAGTGAGGAAAAGTAAGATGGGGAACAATACCATTGTGTTTTGCAGTGGAACATATCCTGTTAATTAAAAGCATGATCAAATTGTTGACCAGTGCAGTGATAAATGTTTCATCCTCCTCTCTTGTTGATAAGCCCTGTACAGAATCTACAAGCAGATGTGATATTATAATTCCATATTTTTTTGCAAAAATATGTAGAAAAAAACTAGATATATTAACGAAGTAACCAGGCAAAATTTATGAAACATAAAATTGCAATATTTTTTTTGGGGGGTGGGGGTGAGGGGGGGAGCAAGGGTGGAATTTCCACCTTCATATTCAACTTTAAAGAGAAAAGTTACTTCAAAATGCAAGCATAATACAATCACATTCTTCCTTTTATTCAAGGTTGATTTTTCTTTGGAGCTTTTAGGAACCATCTAACCCTTAAATCAACCACAAGCATTTTCTCTGCATTTTCTATTGAATTGGATCCTTTTGGATTTCAACCAGCACTGAGCATTTCAAATCAAGTTATCCACGATACACTTGGGAATGCTTTTTTACTTCAGCATAAAAAATACCAGGACATGTATGGATGGAGAACCTCATAAAATATATGGTTGGATTAGCTGGAATCTGTTAATGTTTAGTAGCTAGATCGGATTCTAGCTCTCATTATTTTAATTAGGAAAATTAAAATAATGAATTAATTATTTTAATTAAGGATAATTAAATAGTGGATTAATTATTTATTTTGGAGAAATAAATAAATAGCCTACTATTTAATTTGGAGAATTAAATAATATATTGAATTTGGTAGATTATGTATTTAATCTGGAAATTAAATATATATTGGAGAATTAATACTATTTATGGATTTATTATTTATTTAATTAGGAAAATTAAATAAATAATTGTAACTTAAATCATAAATACGATATATTAAATTGTAAAGGGGCTGGGCCCAAATTTGTAATTTTATTATGGCGCCAAGATTATAAATTCAAGGTCGGCCTTGGAGGCCGACCTTACCTTGCATTTGTTATTTCCTCATATAAATGAGGACTTTCGAGTAAAAGAAAATATATTCAAGTAAGCGAAATCTATCTGATATACATACAAATTTCCTTGATGCGATCTGCTCCAGCAGCAAACAAACATTGTTCATTGCAATTTCCTTATAACAGCAAGTGGTTGGTGGTATATGCTACCGGTTCTTATCATCAACAATCCTAGCAAGCAAGTAGTGAGCTTCATCATCAACTCTGCCATCTGATCTGCTCCTGATTGTTTCAACAGCAATTCTCATCAACTACTGGAATCATCTAAACATTAGCGAATTCATGGAGGCCTGATCTAACAGCAAACTCATGGTGGATCTATTTTGGCATCTAAGTCAAGCACACATCTGATAACATAGACACAGTACAACAACATACATCCGGGCATCCATTCACAAGGCTGAGATTTGACTGAGTTAAATCTGGGCTATTAGTTTGAATCAGTCCTCCACATTTGATTTGCTTCATGGATCGGGGATCCTCAGCAAATCCACTGCTATGTTATTGTGAGTCAACTTGAGAAGCAATAATTATTTGGATTTGAATGCTGGGTTTTTCCTCTTAGAGGTTTCCCAAGGCAAATTGTGGTGTGTCTCTTATTCTGATTTGTTTAAATTCTCTGTTCTGATTTAGTTTAGATCCGACTACTTAAAATTTAACAGAATCTGGATCTTTCTTTTGTTTCGAATCTAGGGATAGAAGTTGATGGATGAAAAAATTGTGCATTGAAGTAGAGCCTCTAAAATCCCATCGTGCAAATGGAGCTCTACCTGACAAATAAATCTCTTGGATATGATGGTATCTCAACAAAGTGTTGCAAAGCTAATGAAGGGGTGGTGTCATAACAAAATTTTGTGCAACCTATAAACTGGTGTAGCTCATGGAACTCCTCCAAGTTGAGATCAAATCATCCATTAATCCCATTATTCAACAGCTTTAAATGAGGCTTCATGCAAGCACATACCAAGCACTATATATTCTCAAAATAAATCTCAATCATGACCATGGAAAGATAAGATTCTGTTGTCCGGTAAATGGGTAGTTAGACGGTTAGTCCGTCCGAAGGAGTTACACGGGTCCGATGGTTCGCCTCGCATCCCTTCGGATACTATATGTATGTATTCCTCTCTTCAGTAAGGACATGTGGGAATACCTTTGTACTTGATGTTATGAATCAATAAAGATAATGTTGTTATACTTTCTCGGTTGTGTACTTTATTTTATATGTATCTGTTGAATCCAGTTTACCCCGGAGGGCAAACATCTGGCGCCGTTGCCTAGACGTACTCTCGGGAAGACAAGAACTGGATGGCGTACGGGCACTATGGGCCTACTAGTTGGTGACATTAACCCAGAGGTCGACGACACACATACGGAGCTCTACGAAGGAGAAGACAATACAATAAGGAAATCACTCAATTGAGAAGTGTTGGAATAAAACGACATGAATGAATAAAATTTAAAAAAAAAAATTGATGTGTTGATTATTGCCCTGTGGAGAAGTGAGAAAAGAATTCATGCCCAATCAATTGAATAAAAATAGAAAGAAGGAACTCGAGGAGGAACAAGCCTCTAGAAAAGCCGTACTCGCACAACAGCAAGCCGAGCGAAGGGAGAGATTCAGAAGACATGCCGAAGGACTACCGAAGGGAGTAAGTGAAGGCGAGGGTCTGGAGGAATCTGACCGGGAGGCCGAGAGAAGTGACGAGGACCGCCTAGAGGAAACAAGGAGCTTGTTTGGGTCCTTAACCTTAACCCCACGGACAGAAGCAAGAGAAGCCCGAAGGAAGGAAAAAGAGGAAGCCGCACGAAGGGAGGCTCAGGATACCGCTGCCACCGCGAGTATCGAAGTGACAAAGGGGCACGGGATCACAGTAGCCCACCAGGCCTGGACTGTTCTAGTAGTTCGGGGGCATCAAGTGGTATAGTACCAAACATTTCTCAGGTACCGACGCCGGCAGTACCATCCCAGCCTGTAACACAATCCGTGTTGCAAACACAATCGGTACCTAGAAAAGTAAACATGGCGACTAACAAGGAGAAGTTGTCGAAGTTCAATGGCAATGGAAAGGAGGATTCCGTCCGGCATTGCCGCACATGTCAGACAATTTGGTCCGCCAATGGAGTCGCTGACCAGGTGGAGTGGATGAAACAGTTTGTGGCAACCCCCCGAGGGGTAGCAATTGATTGGCACTCTGACTTAGACAAAACCGAAGTGACCACCTGGGACGCATTGAAGAAGGCATTCAAGGAGTTTCGGCTCTTGAGAGACGACAATGAAATCGTATCCGAAATATATAGAACCAAGCAAGGGAAAAAGGAGATCGTGCGGGCCTATGGCCGCCGGCTAAAGGAACTAGTGGGAAAGATGGAGAGTCAGTCAGCTGACGGCTTGAAGAAAAGATGGTTCGTAGAAGGGCTAAAATCAAACCTCTGGAGGAAGCTGAAGATAGTTCCTCCCACCTCGTACGACGATGCATATAACTGGGCGATGGACTTGGAAAGTTAAGAAAAGATGTCGAAGAAGAAGAAAAACCAGTCCTCTTCGTCGGATGAGGACGACACTCCAGGGGACAATAGCGGCAGTGACAGAGAAGCAAAGAAAAAAGTCACCGCACTACATAAGGATATGTAAAGGATGCTTAAAGAATTCAAAACTATGAATGGAAGCACCAGTCGGAACGAACGAGACTTGTGGTGCACCGACTGCAAGGAGGTCGGCCACACCAAAGGCTCCTGTCCAAAAAAAGCATTTTGTGATATCTGCCAAGTTATGGGTCACTCCGTCAAGGAGTGCCTGTACAACATGAAGACACAAAGTGCACAAGTATTGTTCAAAGAACAGGCCACAACATCTGCACTAGCAGGCACCTTCCAGCAAACAAACACCACAGCGTCATCCGGAGGCTACCGAGATAGGCGAGGGGGAAATAATAACAACAATAACAACCAAAGCCGCATCCAGTATGACGCCAAAGGTAGACCTATCATCCAATGCAGGGCCTGTAGCCAATGGGGGCACTTCGCTCGAACTGCAAAGCCGAGGGTGCTTCACCACAGCACTTGTGTAAATGGTGTGGTCCCGACGACCACGACGATGCACACTGTCCGAAGGGAATGAACTTCATAGACATTAATAATACCGTGCTCGTACTTACAAGGGGCCAAGCGAAGAAGGCCACATATCCGGATCCCCATACGGAGACGGAGAGGGCACGTGAAGCAAAAGCAACAATTGAGAAGGAGATGGCCATACAACGGAAGAGCACCCAGGAAGCTACCAACACCTCATGCGCAAAGGTGGAGGAAAACATCCTAAGGCAGGTATTACAAACGGAGGTGCCGGTAAAACTCCAGAACCTCCTGGAGACCATACCTCAATTAAGGACGGCTATCCTTAACACGGCACCATCACAACCTTGTCAGGTGCCCGAAACTTATCCAAGTCTTACCGCAGATCCTATGTTGCTAGCCGTGAATAGTGGGCGTCACCCAACGGTGGTCGAGATGGGTATCCTTGGCACCACCCTCACAGACACCATTGTAGATGGAGGGTCCGGAGTTAATTTACTTCCAGAGGAGACATGGAAAAACTTGGGGAAACCCATGTTGTGGCCTCCGACATTCAGCCTATTGGGAGCGGACCAGCACAACATCAAACCCATCGGAACCCTCATGGCTCAACACGTGATGATTGGGACACAGCCCTTCATACTCGACTTTGTGGTGATCCCACTAATGAAAAAGGGGTATGATGCTATTTTGGGACGAGGGTGGCTCACCTCGGCGAAGGTGAACCACAACTGGAAGCGGAACACACTCACCATGAAGACTGTCGGGAGGAAGTACGTGATTGATCTCCGCACGCAAATGGTGAGCGAGGAGTTAGCATCTTCGGACTCAAAATCCGAAGGAGAGCGATTGGGAGAAGACGGAGGGCAAAGAAGAATGGAGCCCAATGACAAAGGGGTGTTGGAGTTGGAAGAATGTTCTGGGGATGATGGAGATTCAATGAATGGCCTCTTTCATTGGTAAATGGAAGATTATGAGTTCTTCACACCATCTTACAACATGCTAAGCATTAGGGAGGAGGAAGCCACCCCAGCACACCAGTTTATGAAGGAAGAACCCATCAAATACCAGGAGATAAAATCAAAGGGGAAAAACCTCGGTGATGACGCTCGTGTCGGAGACGGTTGGAACCCCGTGGCCGCAGCCTTCAAAATCTTTATTCTCCTTCTAATTTACGGGAGAGAGACCGAGGTTCCTATAGAATTTATGGTTCCAAGCATTGGAATTGCCATTGAAAACAGACTGAACGACATGGAAAGCTTGAGGGAGCGGCTGCACACTCTCAATAAATAAAATGAAAGAAGAATGATAGCCCAATGGGCCACTGAGGTTCCACAACAATGGAGAAAATACAAGCACCTTCGTCGGATGAAGTTTACACCCGGTCAGTTGGTATTGAAGTTTAATGGACGAAACGAAATTAAATCCGGCAAATTCAAAGTCAAATCGCTAGGTTCGTATAAAGTTCGGGAAGTTGTAGCAAATGGGGCAGTGAAGTTATGGACGCTGGACGGTGGAGAAATCATGGATGCTGTCAACGGCTCGAAACTGAAAGCCTACCACACAAGGCCAGGAGGTTGGGATCACCCAGAAACACCTCGCTGATTTAACACGAGAAAAAAAAAAAATTTAAAAAAGGATCGTACGGTTCCATACGGCCTGATGTCGTACGGCCGGCAAAGGAAAACACAAAACATAAAAGGTGACCGTATGGGAGTAGACCGTACGACTGTGTAAGCCTCGGAGGGGAATACCGTACGGCTGGCGAGGGAAAACGACGGCAAAAGATAACCGTACGACAGAAGATCGTATGACCGCGTAAACTTGGAGGGAAACAAAAAAAGTGAACGAGTCTGTACGACATTATGTCGTACGGCACTCTACAGATGGGAGGAAAGGCAAACGGATGGAAAAAATGCACGGGAATGTTAAGTATACTGTACGGCAAGTAACAAAAACAACACCCGCACGCTAGGGCCGTACGGACTGGAGGAGTATGTGGGAAAAAAAAAAAGGGCATGGGTTTTAAACAGCACACCTGCATAAGTGAAGGTCGTATGCCTGTACGGACTTGAGTTGGTGGTAGCACATTAACTTACTTGCATCGTAGGGAAGCTCTCGCTGTACAATGCAAACGAGAACGCTTGAGACTACGGCCGTACAGCGTTGCATAAAGTCACAATTATTGATGGCATCACATTCATTAAAAAAAAAATGACGACAAATACAGACCATTCGCACATGCACCATAACGCAGTTGGCCGAGGAGAGAGGGCATCGGATGAAAATCACGAAAACGGTGTGCGCTGCCCCTCGATGCCGCTCGGGGCACTGTCCCCAACCCCCATTTTATTTTTGAGGCACACTACAACCTTGAGTTTGGGGCACTAGAGCAATCAGGGTAAGCATTGGGTTTGTTTCACATGGTGAGAAAGAAGTTTGAAGCTAAGCATTGGAGGGGAAGCCATAAGCCGCCGAGGGAGACAGATTTGGAGGTTGTGAACACACAAAGTTGAGCAGATGAGACTCAGAGATGCTGCAGGCATGGATTGTCCGCGCGCCAGTGGTGGCGAGAGAGGTAGAAGGGTACTACGCTTTGAGGCACTTAGAGTATGTCTCGGCTAGACATGAGGTTGCCGTGGTGGAGGCACAGAGAGCTCGGGAGTAGCTAACCACTCGGTTGAAAGGCAGTAGAGCAAGACTTGGCTCAGCGTACCCAGTAGTTGGATGTAGAGAAGGCAGCATGGCTATTGAGAACAGATTGGCTACGGAGGCAGTATTTGAGCAGCAAATTTGCAACACTTGGTAGAGACTGTGATGCAGGAGCATCTTGGGTCATTGGCAATCCTGCTCAACCAAAAAGATGTTTGCTTTAGTTCTTTAGTTTGTTCTCTATCGCTCGGGTTCTGCTGCTTAGGCATGTTTGTCTCTGTCGCTCAGGTTTTGTTGCTCGAGCATGTTCTTTTTTGTTGCTCCGTCATGCTTTACCGACGGGTTTCGGTGATGTCTTTACCGACGAATTTTCTGATGCTCGGGAATGCTTTACCGACAGGTTACTGATTCTCGGTAACCATCTGCCCAAGATGCTTATTTTGGGTGTTGGATCATTGGCCGACTTCTTCATTTAATTTCCGTTGCTAAGTTGATTTGGGATCTCTCATTGGGATCTGTGTGGACCTAAATCTGGGTCTCTCTTTTGTATTTGAGCGCCGACTTCCTTGTTGGACTCTTGTATATATTTGGTTCATTGTTCTTAGTTCAGGAGACAGTTTTTGGATATAGAAGATAGAAGATTAAGGTTTGAATTATCTGATGGCAGGTCTGTGACCTCGCATGTATGAAAATCATATAGTAATTCTTTGAATATCTGGCAGAAACCGGGAAGGCTTTATAGCCCGGCATGTAATGAGTTTGATCAATTAATGATAAAGGATCTCTGTGCTTTCTTCTCACACTGTGTTGTTGTGTTTCCGCATTGTCTTGGCAAGGTGGTTTGGTAGTTGGGAGTGCCTTGGCCCCAGCTCCTCATCCTCCCTACGTCAGGTGGTATCAGAGCGTGGTGAGATCTAAGTTCCTTCTTGAAACCCTTACCCTAGTTGGTATTGTTGTGGGGTAGCAGATTGTGATCTAACCTACAATTGCAGAGGGATTCAAGATGGTTCGTGGCAGAGGAAATCCAGATCCAAGTCTAGCTGATATGCTTATACAGATGGCTGCAAGATTGGAAGCTGTTGAAACAGCCCAGCGCAGAGGAAGACATCTTGAAGATGTTAGTGATGATGAATTTGAAGAGGTTCAAGGTGAAGCTGCACCTGCGCCTGTGAAGGACCAGGAAGAAGAAAGATTCCTGAGAGCCTTGACAAGTTCGAAATCCACACCTCAGTTTAATCCTCCTGAGTATATTGGAAAGTTAGATTTTGATGAATTGATAGATTGGATAACAGAGATGGAAAAGTATGTTGAATATGAGAATGTATCTAAGGATAAGAAGGTGAAGATTGCAAGCACAAAACTAAAAGGTCATGCATCCTTATGGTGGGAACATCTGCAATTGGATAGAAAGAAGAAAGGTAAAGACAAAATCAAGGCATGGGTTAAGATGGTTAACAAATTTAAAGGCAAATTTCTACCTTGTGATTATCAGATTAACCTAGTTTGGAGAATGCAAAGTTTGAAGCAGAAAGAAAAATCTGTAAAAGACTACACTGAAGAATTCTACAGATTGGACATCAGATCTGTACATGTTGAAGGTGAGGTGGAAAGAACAGCAAGATTTCTGAATGGCTTGAGGAGTTCCATACAAGATGAGATAAGTTTGGTCAAGATGGAAGGCGTTGAAGAGGCATATCAATTTGCCCTAAAAGCTGAAGAAAAGTTGAACAGAAGATATGAGCAAAGACAAAGAGGTAGAGGTGGTAGATTCCCTAGAGGAAGAGGGAGATCTCATGGTGAAAACAGTAGATCTGAATGAGACAAGTCAATTTCAGACACATCTCAAGACAAAGGAAAGACTGAATGGAAAGGAGGTAGCTCATACCGAGGAAGAGGCAATTACTCCAGAGGTGGTTATAGCAGAAGAGGGTTTCAAGTAACTTGTTACAGTTGTGGGGAAAGACATAAATCCTTTGAGTGTACACATGCAAGCAAGAAAGTTGGCAGTAGCAGAAATGTATTGGTCCAAGAAGATACATCTAATAAACCCGAAAGTAATCTCATGATCAGAAGGATACTATGGAGTGAGAAAGATAAGCAAGATCCGATCAGGAAAAGTTTGTTCAAGACCAGATGTAGAGTTGCAGACAAAGTTTGGAAGGTGATTGTTGATAGTGGAAGCTCAGAGAATCTGGCATCTGAGGAAATGGTTAACATGTTGCAGTTGGAGAGGATGAAACATCCAAAGCCCTATAAGATCTCATGGATCAAGGATGAAAATACATTAATGGTGAGTGAACAATGTTTTGTGAATCTGAAAATTGGAAAATACTATGATAAGGTATTGTGTGATATTATGCCTATGGATTGTTGTCATATTTTGTTGGGTAGACCTTGGCAGTATGATAGACATGCTATACATGATGGAAGATTGAATAGATATTCTATTTGGGTTGATGGTAAGAAGCAGATACTGTTACCTTTGGTTGAAGAATCTGTTGATGAGTTATGTACATCCGTGAAAGTTTGTCTGATGGAAGGTAGACAGTTTGTTAAGGATTTGAAGAGAAATGATATCTATTATGCTTTGATTCCTAACAAACCAAGTAAGAATGTAGAAGATGAAATTCTTGCAGAAGTTGAGAAGTTACTCATTGAGTACAAAGAGATCATTTCAGATAATGTACCTGATGGTTTGCCACCGATGAGGGATATCAGTCACTGTATGGATCTAATCCCTAGAGCTAGTTTACCAAACAAAGCACAACATCGGTTAACACTGTAATGTCCCCACTTTAGCCATCACCAGATTGAGTTGCAATTAGCCTATTTCTGCATGGTCCCGGAGGCTAACATGGATTGCAAAGGGATCCTGAGATGTTTTGGCCTAGTCCTTTCCAGTTTGGGCCAAATCGGAGTTGAATTGTGGTTTTGTTGGAGTACTTACTATTTTTAGTA
>MU228211.1:211079-227173 GCA_018584345.1 Thuja plicata
TCTATTTCCTTCAGCTACAATTTACGTTTGTACTTATGCGATGGATGTATGTTTATGTATGTGATCAAATTAGCTTCTATTTGATGATGTTATAGTGTTTTTAAGCTTTACTCAATAATGGGTGCCTCAAACAAGTTTTAAATCTTTAAAAATCTTTGTTTTTCATTTTGCCAAGTCATCGCCGAGTCTTTGTCGAGTCATAGGCGATTCGCGGGCCGAGTCGACCTTGCTGAGTCATGGGCGGGTCCGAGTCATGGAACTTTGATATATATATACACACACAAACTAATACAATGTATATCACATATGACATTGGCCCTACATTGGCCCTTAGCCCCAATAGCTGTGAGAATATATATATATATATATATATATANNATGTGTCCTAACTGAGAGATGCATTTGTTAATAATAATTAATCAGAATCATATATATATATATATATATATATATATAATTATGATCAGAATTATATATCTGAAAGAATGAGTATATATATCTGGATGATATTAGGAATAAGGAACCAATGAATGGGTCTGTGTGTGTATAGATTAATGATCAAGAGATCATAATTATATATTTATATCTTTATGTTATATTATATTATATATATATATATTAATAATAATGAAATTAGAATATATGTTATATTTCAGATATGAATAGATATTTATATAGAGGAAACTACAAGTATATTGACAGATTAATAAATCTATTTTCAGCGTCTGGCAACAAGTCTGACAGGTAGAACACATGGGATATATATATATTCTCACAGCTATTAGGGCTAAGGGCCAATGTACGGCCAAGGTCATATGCGATATACATATGTATAAGAACTAATACAATGTATATCACATATGACCTTGGCTGTAGATTGACCCTTAGCCCCAATAGCTGTGAGAATATATATATATATATAGTAATTTGTCAGATGCTGAATATAGATTTATTAATCTGTCAATATACTTGTAGTTTCCTCTATATAATGTGATAGTTGATGAGTCACACCCTTTTTTCGTAACAATTAGTTTATTATCTTAAACAATATCATTTTAATATCTCTATTGCTATGTAAGCTTGCCAATTATGGATGTCGATTAGTTTGTGGTTAGTAAATTCGTCTTTGATTGATGTTGACCAAGGATTTAATGATTTTGATTGATTTACTAATTCTATGGTTCTATCTCATTTTTATTTGTTGCTGACATAGAAATTCATCATATGAAGTATGAAGACCTCCAAGCATATTCACAGTAAGTATGATCTATGTATTGGCTTCCCTAAATATTTATGACGTGTTATTTCCTCAACCAATCCTTATGATTCTTAGTCGTAGTTCCCTCTATAACTTTGATAGTCTTTATTAACTTATTTTCTATTCGATAGCTTGATCTTCAATAGCGGTTAAGCATTTATGAGAATATATTGTTGTAGGCAATCAAAGAAATATGTATTGTTCTGCTTCGTTGTAGTTTTGCCCATAGTATCGCCCCTTCTTATTGCTTTCTTCCATAATTACCACTTATGATGTATTCACTCCTTAATGAAGTATCAATAATATACTCTTATTTGTGATTGTTTCATCTAACAATATGTTCAGACTGGGTCTATATAATTAATCTTAATTATCTCTTGACTATGTTCTACCATAATTTATGTATTTATTATATTTAATTTTATTATTATCTACTATTAAATCCTATTTGGCAATGGGGATATCACACTAGGAACATGCTAAGTAGAACTTATTACCCAGCTCAAATATATAGATGCTAATAAAAAAGAAATAGGGAGCTAAATATTAACACAATTTACTTATGAAAATCTCTAGGTAAGTTAAAGTAGTGGTTATTATAGGCCAATCACTCCAAACTAATTACAACTCACTTATTCACACACAGTTACCCACTATGATCGAAATCCTAGTAGGAGTCTAGCGGACAACAATCTAAACTATAAGAATCTAGATGTGTTATATGCTACGTTATCCTAGGTTTTCCAAATGAGCGGACTTGGAAACTTGTTCTCTATCCCCTAGTCCGCCTGTCTCGGAAACTTGGGGTAATGTAGCAAACAACACATCTAAATTCTTATAGTTTAGATTGTTGTCACTAGAATCCTAGGATTTGGATCATAGTGGGTAATTGTGTGTGAATAAGTGAGTTGTAATTAATTTGGAATGCTTGGCCTATAATAAAAGTAGTGGACATGGGGACGGGGAATAGGTTTGTAGGACAGATTCTTTTTAACCATTTTAGGGGAGGGAGTGGATGGCAGAGGCGACAACTATATTAAAAATAGGGAAAATTTTAAATCTTCGTATGCAAACAAGGATAAAGCATGCTTATATACATTATAGAACCTTAACATATAAGCGTTTGTGTTAAATAATTTAAATTGAGAGTTCACATGAGACTTGAAGTCAAACAAATTATTAAAACTCAAACATTAATACTATGGGACAGCTAGGGAACCATATTATCTTGTGTCTTCCATACAAGGCATACTCTTGAGGGAAATGTATCCTACTATCCGCTAGCTATGTCTATGCTAACTATGCACGGGAATTTGAAATTTGATGGTACATATGTGCATACAATGTTAGAAACCCACAAAAGCTAAAACATTGTAGAAATGGTTGAGCTTCCATATAATTGTTCGCCTTCTAATGGTTGAGATGAACAACATCAAATGTAACACTTGAATCTAGCAAACAAGTGCTACCACACACCCCCTGAGGGCATTGCCCCTTGACTCAAATAGAGAGTTTTGAAATCAAAGAGGGAAGCAAAGATGAAATGAAGTAGAGGCAAGGGGAATGGTATGAGTGTCATGAAAAAGTAACAAAATTTGTCCCAAGGAGAGGGAAGATTCCACCCTCTTCTTGGGATTCTAATTGCTTGGCACCTCTAATTTCCGCAAAGAATCGGGCTGGAGCGAACAAGGTAGTAAGCGGTGCAAATATTGATTTTAATCAAGCAAAATGATGCATTTTTCTCCCTTGATCAAGTCAGCCAATATAGAAGGTAAGAAGATTTAAATTTAATTATTTTATCGGCACATTAAAAAACTCAAGGCGGCCCCTCTAAGGACATGTCCTTTCAGCCCCTTCGCCTATATAAGGAGAGCCAAATAATTTCATTTCCACAGCAAACAAGGGCAGAATTACCTCTGCAATTTAGCAGCAAATTACCTACCAAATTGGAAGCGATTTATCCAAAGGAGTAAATCATCTTGAAAGGGCAGCGAGCTATCTTGTGAGAACAATAACCTCATCCTTGCCAACAATTTTGAGAATTCAAGAAGCATCAATTTTGCACATAAAAGAGCAGATTTACTTCAAAAATCAGAGATGAGGGTGAGAAAGGTAAAATTTGGGCATGATATTGTACAAAACTTGCTTATTTTTCCAAATTTCAATATGATTTCATTTCAAAATTTTCAAGAAGGCTCTTAAACTTGAGAAAATCCATTTTTACCTCCTTGTTTGATGTTGATGCAATGTAGTTTCATGAAAACATTCAGATTTCCTTCATTTCATCAACTAACGAGCTTAATGAAATTTCACTTTTTTGCTTTGCAAGGTAATCGTTAAAAGAGAGGCTTGGAGAGCAAGAAGATGATGGTGAGGCCAAGTTCAAGACTTCAAGCAAGGAGGGAACAAGTGGATGCTGCAATGTCAGGCTCAAGGACTTCAAGTGAGAAGGAGATTCAATTCAGATCATCAAGGTACAAATTCAAAGATCAAGATCAAGATGGAGTCCAAGAAAGCAAACAACAAAGAGAGAAAAATCAGAGAAAAGTTTTCATCAACATGAATTTCCTCTGAAAAATCCAAGTTCATTTTGAAGGATCCAAGTGCATGAAGACTTCATCACTTCAAGAAGTTCAAGTTTCAAAGTTGCAAGTATAATCAAGTTCAAATCATGGCAATGAGAAATTTTCCAAGAGCAAGGATGGAGAAAATTTGAGAAGATGAAGTGATTTGGCAATATACCATCACAATTGCCATCACAATTGAAGGCTTGATAATGTTGAGTATCAAGAGATATTTTATCATAACCAAGGAATTGATCAAGCCTATGAGATAAGGATGCTGAGGTAGCACCCACTTGTCTTCTACCAATCAGAAAATTCAAGTTAAACGTGTCCAAGCAAATTCGATCATATTATGCCAAGTGTACAATTTTCTCATTGGCTTTCAAAAGCATTGTAATTTTCTTATTGGCCCACTAGGTGGTGCCTTCATCTAATTGGATGATAGTGTGGCAACCCTAATTAAGGTTTGTAGGGATTAATCTTGGCCCTTGATCTTCAATTGATCTTGGCCCTTCATTGTAATTGAACACCTATAAAAGGCCAAGGCCTTCTCATTTGCAACAGTTAGACAGTCAGCTAGTAATAGAGAAGTAGAGTACGAGAGGAGACTTGTTGAAATTGTTGTCATAATGCTATCAAAGTAATTGTTGATTCATTTTTGGTCTTCATGGTGGATTACTTAATGTTTCTTTGGAGTATTGCATGGTTTCTTCAATTCCTCGGTTATAGTAGATTTCGTTTCATGTTGAATAGTAGTTGAATAGAAGTTATTGTGAAATCATCTTTGGTGAACTCACTTAACCAAACCACTAGCTGCTTGTTGATTGTAAGTTTGCCTTGTGTGATCGAATGGTATTTATACAAACTACTTCGATTATTGCTTGGACATGGATAAGCATCGATGGATGGCGTAAATGGAATGGTGGTAATTTGAACATCTTACATTTACGTTAGGAGATTGCACTAACTTGGTTGATGTTGATGGCTAAACTAAGTCTAGTATAGTCACGAAGACATCCCCAATTTCTTACATTCTAGGACTAGATTAGCTTTCTAAACCCTTTTCTTTGTAGTTTATTTGGTTGGAAGTCGTTGCAAGAAGTTGAAGTGGTTGACATCCATTGGATGAACAATGTAAGTCCCATTGTGATAACCAGCATATCACATCAAAATAACTGAGTGAAGACCACGATTTAAAATAAACCTTGAGGTTGTCTCATTTGATCACACAATTCATCTACATTGTTTAGCATATGAGCATCCTTATTCAAGAGAGAGTTGGAGATTTGGTGTTTCATCTTGGAATACTAAGTATTTGATTTTGTATGTTGTAGTGGAACAAAACTCACATCAACACCCATTAATTCATTCTTAGATTGGTGATCTACTTTTGGTGGTGTGTACTTATGCTGCTTGAATCCCTTTTGGTTTCGTTTGTATGTGTTGAAACTTTTCCTCTATGGCTGAAAAGGTGTAGTAGTCGCAAGCTCAAGAGCTAGCTTAGTAGCATCTTGCAAAGTTCTAGGCTTATGCGCGTTAACCAACCCCTTTAGTCTATCACTCAAACCTTCAACAAACAACAATGTGACTCTCCTTTCTGTCATATCTAGAACCACAACAAAAAAATTATGGAACTCGATGATATATGATTCCACACGTCCCACTTGTTTGAGTTATGGCAAGTCTCTATAATATAACTATATGTCTTTCCTGTCAAACCGAGCAATAAGCTTGCTTACAAATTCCTCATAGGAATGGATCATGGCATGATCTTGTGTCACAACTCCATGGTGCCACCAATCATGAGCTACTCCCTCTAGATGCATTGTGGCAAACTATATAGCTTTATCCTCCTCCATAGGTTTGGGTGATAAGAATGTGTCTAATTTATGAACCCAGGTTCTAGCAGTTGCTCTCTGCTTCCATCAAATATCGGTAAAGAAACCTTGTTCAACGCTTACTTGTATTCCTTGGGTTGAGTGTCTTGTCTAGTTTGCCTTCGCGGTCCTCTTCCCTTCCTTTCCAATCTAAATCTGGCCTTATCTTTCTGCTGATTCATATTGCTTAATCCCCTGACTTGATCCGTGAGTTGCATATAATCATCATAAGCATCCATGACATCATCCGTGATATATGTCTCTTCTACCTGTTCCTCCTTAACCTCTTCCTCTTCATTTCTTCTTGGCAAGAAAGTAGGACATAATGGCCGATCATACCTTACATTTTCTGTCCTAACAGCATTATAAGCTGCTCCAAAAAGAATTTCATGACCTATCTCGCTACCTTCCCCTTCTTGATTTCGTGTCTGCAGTTGTTGGATCCTCGGATTATCAATTGCATTCAATAGTTGTTGTTGTGACTGCATGAATGTTTGCATCATTTGTTGTTGTTGTTGTTGTTGTTGAGCCAACTGACCCAACACATCCTGTATATTAGGCTGGCCATTTCCACCATTTCTTTGTTCTACCATGTTCAAGGGGTCATGTTCCTTTACTGCCTCTTCATGTTGTTCTGCTCTGAGCCTAGTATAATATCAGTAAGGACCAATCTCTCAACGGTTAATAGAATTAATTCCAATCAATCATGCACTTGTTTTCAGTGTGAATTATCGTCTGACCCTCATGCAATAGTGTTACAAGACACGCACTGTTGTCACCTCACAAGTTGGCAGGATTTGTGTCTCTGATACCACTGTAAAGAACCTTGCCAACTCTAACCTAAGTTTTCCATTTGATTGTTTGACATTTTGACAAACACTTGACATAAAAAGTGTTTCAATTCTAATTTCGGAGTGTATGAATATTTTCTGATGTTTGTTTAAAAGTTTCTCAATGCCAATACATAAACAAATGCACAAAAATGATAAACAAATGACTGCATAAATACATATCAAGTATACTACATCCAATTATGCCTTAATTGATAGTAACCAGGTCTGATTACAACTTATGACAGGGCTGATATGAAAGTTTCAGACTGTGACAGCAGTTACAAACTTAATACAAATTAAAGATTTGGATTCATAGTACATATGCAACATACCCAAAACAATTGCCCTCCAATTTTTTATGAAGTTTATGGTTTGCACAACCAGTTGCTAAATAGAATTCATAGACAATATCTGAATGATGCTTTGTGTGATATCGTTGTCCAAGGAGTTTCCCAGAATTCCAGTCTCCACTTTCTTCAGCATTATTATATCCCTGCATTGCCTCAATATACTACGCAGGTCGCCCCTTAATATAACTGATATCTATGTTGTGTATGGCTGTCTAAAGGAGTTCTGTGATATGAGATAAGCTCCATTACTTCCTTGAAATCGAGCCAGGAATGCAACTGAAGTTTGTGAATGCAGACTTCCTATGATAAGAAGTCATCTCTGCCCTAGGTGAATCTTCTCAGTGCTGGAAACTTCAAAAAGTAAGCTGAGATACAATATTCATAGCCTGTCCATGACAAATTCATGCTATTGTGCTATGGTTGATCCCAGGATCTGTCCAAACCAACATTCAATCTAGGGGTTTTGACCTAGTTTGGAGAGAATAGAAGGAATCGATGATCAGAGAAGGAACAATGAAAGCTTCCAATGAAACCACAAAAAAGGTAATCCGGGGCTATGTCTAAAATCCCCTGGACTGCTTGGAATTTTGACCTAGGGTTTGAAGAGCTCGAGCGGCGATACTCAGACACAAAGTTGTGACAAAGAAACAATGAACAATAGTTCCCCAAAATAAACGATTTCCCTCTTTTATAAGATTCAGCTTTTTTCATCAGGTTAACATTTTAATATTAATGTTTTTATCTTCAACTTTTACCAAGCCCCCCAAAATAAATAAATCGCCCCATGCCAATTAATATTTAACTTAGGCTCATAATAAGTCACCCAAGTAAAGTTAGGAGCCCTCATGTGAATATATATATATATATATATATCTGTGTGTGTGTGTGGCCAACTTATTAATTAAATAAGAATAATTTATAATTTATACATTAGTCTTATTCCATATTTAATCAATAACTTTATTCCCTTGTAAGTTTATTTTTCTCTAGCCTCGATAATAATAAAGGCTAGCAAAATTAATCATAGAAGAGCATTAAATGGAAGGGGACATTACAAAATCTTTTGATTCTTTAAAGGATTTGAATATAACCTGTTCAAATTGTCAAAATGTTGTTCATATTGCAAGACAATGTAACATGAGATTTACATAACAAAGGAAGAATGGAAAACATTTCTCAAGCAATCCTAACAATCTCAAGAAAGAAAGAGCATGGAAAAAATGAAGAAGGAAACAAGTCTGAAAAATCCATGATTGTTCAGACCACTTTTCATGCCAAGAGGCAAAACTTATGGATAATAGATAGTGGCTGCTCTAATTGCATGACTGGTTATAAGAGTAAGTTTATAACTACAAGACCATCACGATTGGGCACACTTTCGCCAAACTCTATGCAACGGCACTAAATATTATTCTTAACAGGGAGCTGGATAGACGTGATTGCAGGGCTAGAGGCCAGGCTGGCTTCCGGACAGACTACCAAACCATGGACCATATCCTGACCTTGCGAGCGATCATTGAGGAGGCTCGTCACCGCTCTGCGAAAGTCTATTGTTGCTTCATTGACTTTCGTAAGGACTTTGATACCGTCCCTCATGCCGCACTCTTCCAGAGACTTAGAGATATCGGGATTTCAGAGATTCTTTTGATAGCTATCATGAGACTGTATGAGCATGTTGAGGGTAGATTCAGGACTTACTTACGAGGGCTTCTCCGATCCAATCCGGAGCACTATTGGGGTGAAACAGGGTTGCCCCCTTTCCCCCACCTTGTTCGGCATTTACATTGATGAGCTCGAGGCTTTTCTCAGAGATTCCTCACTCCCGTGCGATGGTTGTTACCTGCACCAAGTTCTTATTTTCTCCTCTTTGCCGATGATGTGATTCTCCTTGCCTCCTCACCAGAGAGTCTCCAGAGACTTCTTGACAGCTTGGCATCTTTTTGTGACTTGAGACAGTTGGTGGTGAATCTGAGAAAAACACGGGTCATGGTCTTTAATTGTCTTAAGACCTCACATCTCCACTTCTACTACCAGGGCCTAGAGATTGAGATTGCTTCTTCTTATACCTACCTTGGAGTCAAGTTCACCGGCCCTCGCTTCAGCCTGAAACCCGCCATTCTGCCCAGGATTAGCAAGGGAATGGGTTCCCTTGACATGTTGGACAGACAGTGTTTTAGTCACCATTTTCAGGACACCCCATCAAAGTTATCCCTATTGGACTCCTTAGTTAGACCTACAATTCTTTACGGCTCTACTGTTTGGGGGCCGTCCCTCCTGGACTCTGATTGGGCCTCTATCGAGCGTGTTCAGACTATCCTCCTCAGGCGTATCATCAGATGTCCTCGGTCCACCTCTCATAGCATCATCTTGGCTGAATTTGGGGCTCACCCCTTCAGATTGGGGGCCATCTTTGACCTGGTTTGGTTCATCCACCGCCTCCGTTGCTTTGCCGACTCCACAGACGGTCGCCTCAGATATTCCTACCTGGCCTATTGTTCTTCGGTGGCGCTCGCAATGTCGCACCCCTCCTCGAGAGCTCGTTGTTGGTATACCCAGGCCTCATCCCTCCTTGGTTCCATCGGGATTGACATCAATCACTTACCCCCCTACCAGTTTTCTCTTGACGCTCCAGCTCACCTCCTCCCTTCCAAATAGGAGCTGAACAGACATGTCAGACTTGACATTTATTAGCGGTATATCACCACGACCTGGATCAGTCCGTATGGGGGTCTGTGCCCAAGGATAACTTTTTATGCAGAGCACTTTCTTGACATCCAGGATGGGATCATTGTTCATCCTAGTTACTTATCTCAGCGTCGATGCCATGCTCTTCGCATCTCATTGGGATCCTTCAGGGTTGCTTCCCACTGCCTTCGGACCCAGACTGATCATCACATTGACAGAGAGGATCGGATTTGCAGGTTGTGCACCCTGGCCGAGATGGAGACTGAGACACACTTTATTTTTCTTTGCCCTACTTACTATGAGATCAGAGGGAGATTCTACTGCCTATTCAGAGGGTGCAATTCCCTGACTACTTTCTTCAGCTACACAAATCAGAGATGCCTCGCACTTTATCTCCGTGAGAGTGCCTAGCTCCACACACATACCATACAGCTTCTTTTCCCACAGAGACAGATATCCGACCAGCTCATTATGGCCTTCTTCTTGCCCTCATCTCCGTTGTGGGGTTTGAAGCGGCCTCGTGATGCCTCCACTACTAGTCACTCCACATCGGTGAGACCCCGCAACACGTCTACCCGTCAGCGACACATCTCCAGCAGTTCACAGCGGCGTCACAGGGCTCCTGCTCACCTAGATCACTATCCTTCTGTGCTTGCTTTCTTTTCTCCTAAAAAGGACCCTTAGTCCTTTCTGTGTGCTTTCTCCTAGCACTTCTTGTTTCTTGCTCTCTTTTGTATTTCTTGTTCTTGCTTTCTTTCTTTCCCAGCCACTGTTTGGTGATCTTTTGGTTCGCTGCTCCTTTTGTTGTACATTTCCTGTCCCCTAGACCCTTGTTGGTCTCTTGTTGGACATTAATAAATTTATCTTATCTTATCAAGTTTACTGATTGGAACGGTGGCTTGGTAAAATTTGGAGAATAATCACCAATCAAGATTCACAGTAAAGGTACTTGACTAGAAATGGCACACTAGAAACACATAATATTTGGTATGTTCAAGGACTAAAACATAATTTGTTAGGTGTTAGTCAAATGTGTGAGAATGGATATTTTGTAATACATTGTCAATGCTCAAGGATGTGAAATAAGAATAAATCAAATCAGGAAGGCTGATTGCAGAAGGGAAAAGAACAAAAAGCTTGGGGTTTTGGCTTCCCCCTCTCTACTTCAGTTCAAAAGCAAGCATCTCCTCAAGGGGAGTATATCACTATTTCATCTTACATCCCTGGATTGTGAGGCTTTTAGCTCTCGTTCTTTATCAATGATGACAAAGGGGAGAAAAGTGATATTTTGCAAATGCCAATTGATTCTGCAAACTGATTGTGCAATTTTGTTGTTGAAATTTAGCAGAGTTAACTTTTGAGAACAGATTAAAGATTTTAGATTATTGCTAATTTCAGATTTTATTGTCACAGACCAGTTTGCTTTTTTATTAAGGTTTTGCCATCAATGACAAAGGGAGAGATTGTTAGCAAACTTGTCATTGATGTCAAAAAGTTGCACACTAAACAAAAGTATTCATAATCAGTTTGCATTTATCAGATTTTATATAAAGAAATTATTGGATTGGAATTTGTTTTACTAGTCACGTTTATCTCATGTTTCCTCTAATCATGTCAGGAATACAGATTAACTGCTATCAAATGATGATTGTGATTTATTCTTCTTCTTATTGCTGATGAGAACGATCTTGTGTTGAAGGACTTTATTCTGCAACCAATTGTCTATACTTCATGGCTTTGTACAGGGGTATCTGCATATTGTGTATTCTGATATATTCTGATGATTTCAAATTGTATCTGTGATGACCCTTTCTAAAGTAGAATTCAATAACAAAGAAATTATAATATAAGATAATGAAATGTCCCCATCCCTTTGAGACCCTCCAAATTCAGGAAGTCTCCTATGGGGACGAATTTGGCAATGAGATTCTAATCAACATAGAACGATATTTGGAGTAAAGAAAAAATGATACAAAAAATAAAATGAATCAATCGAGACCAATATAAAGATATCAACAGCAAACGTAAGGTGAGAAATAACAGAGACAGAAAGAGTCGACATGTATATGAACGATAGCAATGACGTATCCACTAAAGCCCAAGAGAGTAAATCTATATGAGAAGGTATGAGCCAATTTGACACAGCGGACTCAATAATGGGAATAGATGTGTGATCTTCTATAAGGAATGCATATACAATCAATTTGTATTTATCAGATTTTAGATACAGAAATTATTGGCTTGGAATTTGTTTTACCAGTCACGTTTATCTCGTGTTTCCTCTGCTCATGTCAAGAATACAGAATGAGTGCTATCGAATGATGATTGAGATTTATTCTTCTTCTTATTTATGATAAGAATGATCTTGTGTTGAAGGACTTTATTCTGCAACCATTATTTGTGTATACTTCGTGGCTTTGTACAGGCAGATCTGCATATTGTGTGTCCTGATATATTCTGATGATTTTAGATTGCATCTCCATGCATTGTTGGAATGAAGACGTGTGTATTTTCATCACAATGATCAAAACATGTTTTATGAACTTGTGTTACAATCAGATCGATATGCCTATAGTCAACATACAGTGCATATTGTTATGTTTGATAATATTGGTTATCTGTCAATGTATTAATTGTCCGTATTAAGTTTTTTATCACTCTCGGGTAGTTGTAAGTGTCGGTTGATTGACAGTTGTGTTCCTCTTGGCAATCATTGGGTCCTTTAAATATGTGGTGTACTTCCAAGGGAGTATGTTATAGTGGGATGAATTGTAATCCTTGGCCGATCATCTGTAGTCTTCTTCTCTGTAATGAATTTATGAACAGGAAAAGATATATTTTACTCCTATATCTAGTACGCACTGCCATCTTTATTATTATTTCATATGTATAATTTAACAAGTATAGCAATACACATTTGGCACCGTTGCCTTGAAAGAATTTGGGTCAAAGTTGAATGAATCATGCCCTTCAATCCCAATACAGGCGAGAAGAGACCAAAAGGTGGTCAAGACCACGCAATCAGACGATCTCTAAGGATTGTAGAACAAAGAAAACAATGGAGAAGATTACAAGAAACATTTGAGGAAAATCCCATCGAACGATTACCAAGTCGGAGCCCGTTTGTACAATCAATGTCGAATGATGAGTGCAAAGAAGGAAATCTTGAACTGACAGACATTGCACGGCCTTGAGAATCTATCCATCTTAGGAGAACCCATAATTAGAGGATCTGAACCGAATACCCTCAGACAAAGGGAGTACAAGAATCAGTCAAAGCCCAAAAGTACCTGAGGTGTTGGGGACACTAGAGGCAGACGTGTAGAGGATGTGCGGGTAGTCGAGAGTGCAAGGAAACCACTAGAATGTAGAATTCGAAACAAACCACCCATGTCCGACGTACAAAGGAGAAACCAAGCAACAAAGATGGTGACTCCTCCGACAAGTCCAAATATAAATCAGTAAAAATTGTCGAAGCTCACAAGGAATGGGTCAGAAGATCCTAAGAAGCACTAGAAGACGTGTGAGACTATCTACGTAGCAAGCGGTCAAGTTGACAAGGACTATTGGCTGAGAATGTTTCCAACAACACTACATGGTACAGTCATTGACTGGTTCACAAAACTGGATGCTTCATTCACAACCTCTTGAGACGTGCTTAGGAGGGCATTCCAGGCCAATTTTAAATTGCTATGAGATGACAATGAGATTATCACCAAAATTTATAATACCAAACAATGGAAGAATGAGAATATATGGACTTACAATCATAGGCTCAAGGAATTGCTCCAAGTTGGAGAATCAACCAGCCTATAGATTGAAAAAGGGGTGGTTCATTGAGCGGTTGATTCCCTCATTGTGCAAAAGGGTGGTATCTTCGTCCTCATATGCCGATGCCTATAATTAGGCGATGGACATCGAGAATGAAAACAAGACATCCTCTTGAAGGAAGTGGAAGATAAATGATGACGAGAGCACTAAGGGTAGTAGCGATGATGAATCGAAAATATCAGATTTGTTAGGTGATGGGTCATTCAATAAAGGAGTGTGTATAATTTAAAGACTAAAAGTACGCAAGTACTCTTCACATAAGAGAGTCCACTCCATCAAAACCATAATATATTGCCGAGCGGTTATGGAAATAAATAAGGTGGCAACCGCAAAATCAAATATAGTACAACTCCAGAGGATGTCTTGTCATACAGTGCCAATAATGTAGAGAATGAAGACACTTTGCAAGAAACTGCGAGAATAAGAAAGACAATGTACAATTATTGTGCAAATGGTGTGCACCAAGTGACCATGAAGACACCACTTGTTCCAAGCAAAAGCTTATTAATATGTTGGACGTGGCGGAACAAGATGGGGTAGTTTTGGCAATGACAAGAGCATACAAGAATAAGGCAGTGTACCCAGACCCTCATACGGAGAAGGAACAACTCTGTGAAGCTAGAGAAAAAGTAAAACAAGTGATGGCAAAGGAACAAAAAATCGCCAATGGAACTGCAAGTACATTAGTGCGGTCGAAGTCAGAGAACATAGTTCGACAGGTGTTACAGACATATGTACCCATCAAGGTGGAAAACCTTCTTCAAACTATGCCACAAAAAAATGGCAATTACAAATATAGTTGATGGCTCAATCAACCAGGAGCAAAAGAAGTCGACGAAGAGCAAAAGAAGTCGACGAAGGAACCACTATGTGAAGGGGACATGGCTAGTGTCCCCATGTTGTTGGCAGTAAACATTGAAAGGAAGCGATCTATTGTTGAAATGGAAATAACGGGGAGAAAGATGACAAATACCATTGCCGACGAAGGCTCGGGAGTCAATGTGCTGCTGAGGAAACCTAAAGTGCCTCAGGAAGCGAACACTCTGGTAGCCAACCTTCCACGTGGTAGATGTCGACCAATGGAATTAAGCCATTGAGGACACTAATGGCACAATAGGAAACAATTGGCACAATGCTTTTTCTTGGATTTTGTTTTTATCTCGTTGACAAGGTGTATGACGCCCTTCTTGGACAGGTTGGTTGATTGCTACAAAGGCAAATCACAATTGGAAGTGGAACACACTCTCCATCGAGAGTAAAGGAAAGAAGTACGTCATTGATCTAAGGAACCAGGCGGTGAGTAAGGAGTTGGCATCCTCCAAATCAGAGTCACAAGATGGAGAGCTAGGAATGGATGAAATAAGCAAAGGCATGGAACCAAACAAGACGTGGTAACAACTCTTGGTTGGTGCCTCATACGGTTATCTCATTGCCATCCTCCATGATGACTTAAGCATATAGTGGAATGACATGTCTTGAAATCTTATGGAAGAGTATGACTTGATCATAGTTTTGACATGAAATCTATATATTTTGGCTTCTACAATATTATTCTTGGTGTAATGTCCCCTTTTTGGAATGATATGGTTTATGATTGGATTAGCCTATTATTGGCCCTCGTAAGCTAGATCAATTGGTTAGAGGGTCCCAATTGGCAAAACAGGAAGCTCTTTCCCATTCCAAAGGACAAGAGTGTTCAAGATTGCTCTTCATTTGGTTTAGTCTGGCACACTTACTATTTATAGTGTCTATTCTAGGGAAGTCAGGATTTCTATTTATGACAGGGGCACCTGACAGGCTATGTTGCAGTGTTGAAATTTGGCATCTATGGCTTGAGTGGATATTCAAGGACTTACTATTTATAGTAAGTCAAATTCGCAGAACTGTTATCTTTGGCAGGGCACCTGAACATTTGGGCAATTGCAGTGGATGTTTGGATTCCTAGTTGACTTCTTGGCAGAGGTTCTATAACTTGGCCTCATATGATTTAATTATTAATAAAGTTAAACTTTATTAATAATGTAGTGTCCCCTTTCTAGCACTTAATTCGTGATGTGTCGTTAGCCCATTTTGCTTTGGTCACGTGAGCTAACCAGGACTTTACAGGGATCAGAGAGTGATTTGGCCTAGGCATTTCCAGTTTCAGGCCAATCGGGGTTGTTTCAACAGTGTTTCCAAAAACTTACTATTTATAGTACACTAGCAGTGGGTTCAGTGTTTTTGGCATTTCAATATTGAACTTGGAGCATCTTCCCGAGACCTTTCCAACGAGCTATCACACATGGTTTTCCGAGTCTGAGTGATAATTTATTTTAATGCCTGAAGATTAAATAGTTTATTAATAAAGTGACTATTAAATTAAAGTTCATTTTATTATATGTCACTTTATTATTAAAAGAACAGTTTATTCACTTAAGTGAGAAATGATATTTTAAAAGGAAAAGTTATTTATCCCACATTCATAGGTTGATTGAGAAATCTCTAAGAAATTATAAAATAAAGTGAAGAGCTCATTCTTCAACACACTTGGAAAATATATGAAATCGATGAAATATTATAGAAGTTCTTTTGTAAGAACCCCTTGTGGCTCTAAATTTGACAAACACTGAACTGTGGTTTAATTTTGAATGTTTCACAATTTGTCAAACACTTTGCAGGCAAGCTCTGATACCACTGTAGTATCCCTTGCTAAATGA
>MU228211.1:232786-242918 GCA_018584345.1 Thuja plicata
CTATAAATAGTAAGTCCCTCAAACTAGAGATTCTCTGAAACTCGATCCTAAGATATCTGACGCTCTGTGCAGACACCCTGCCAATCCTGGCCATACCAAAAACCCCACTTACTAAAAATAGTAAGTCAGCCAAAATGACCCGAACGAAGAGCAGACCTGATAAACTGAATCTCCAGAATGGAATCCCAACGCTGGCTCCCCAATCTGACCCCCTCTGAACACCCGATTAGCTTGCGAGGGTCGCCAAACCAAGCTAATCCCGAAGTCTGAAAAACGGGGACATTACATCTTCGAAGGTTTGTGAGGACGAAAACCCTCATGAATGACATTCTTCTCGCTGTTGTAAGATATAGTCAAGGGAATTAATGGTGTTTTCATTCAGGAAACACATTGGGCTTACTAAATCTCAGATTTTTCAATAGAGAAGGGCAGATTTGGAGAAGATAGTTACAGCAGATTTGAAGGCAATAGTGGCAGAAAAAAATAAAAAAACAAAAGAAAAGATTCAAGAGTTGCTACAGTAACGTGCTACAGTACCGCTGCTACAGTGTCGTGCTACAGTACCACTGCTACAATAACTTTAACAGAGTTTTATGTGAAGTATATGAGGAGCTGGATGAAGTATGTGAGCTGCCACCATTTGGGGTTTCTATCAGTTGTAATAACGAGTACCTAGTCTGCAAATTGATTGAGGCGACCTACAGTCATTCGCATTGCTGTTATAATGCCATACTGAGATCTAGAAGTGCTATACAAAGCTCAGACAGTTCTGAAGTACCTGCAACAAGGGTTGGTGATGAATAATGGCTATTAGTGTGAATCTGAAGCTGCATTTATGTCTGTAACAGCGAATAGTGGTATGCAAGATCATTAGTATAGTTGTTGATGTCTTCCATAAGAAATATTCATGTACGCATCTGCTCTTAGGATACTCTAGGTTTGGTTATCACAATTCAGCATATTGCTATAGAATGGGATATTGCTTCAAATTGAAAATGAGATGGTATATGCTAAATTTCTGAAACAATAGTACAATTGTTCTTTGATGCTGTAGCTTGCATTTTATCATTGATAAATAAAGTTAATTTATATTGCGAGTCTAGATTGTTACATTCTTTATGTCATATCTATTTGGTGATTTGTCGAAATTTGTTATACCTTCACAAGCAATGCAATGTCCATCCAATCAGAATTTTAGACAATCTCAGAAATCAGTAATTAGCTTGCTAGCCAACTGTTTGCCAAAATTACAATAAGGAAGGGAAGCAAGAAATTAGTCAAAGAATAGGTGGTGTTCTTAGAAATAATGTGTTATAAAATTTTATTATAAAGTTATAAAGTAAATGGGGCCAAGTCTTCATTTAAGTGCATTAATTGATTAAATTAATTGGGCACCTAAACCAAGCAGGTTATAAATTGATATGATAAAGTCAATGCATTGCAATTTAATAAGTCATTAAAGTGACTTGTCTGAGAAGCTTTATGGTCGAACCTTATTAAGGAAATATAAAAAGCCATGAGGAGAAATTGATTTCATTATGCTATGATTGAAAGAGCTTTTGACTTGGTTTTGAGATTGTTCTTGGAAATTGTGAAGAGACAAGGGTTTCTGCAATTCTTTTGCATTGGAGGGTGTCAATTCTTCAATGTTTTCGGCAATTTGAAATGGTGAAAGATCCATTGAATTTTGCATACCTGGATGGCTTCATTTAGGAGCCATAATTGTGCTTCTATTTCATAGTTACAGAGAGATATTTTGAATTCAGATTAGAGGATAAATGTAGAGGGTGTTAAAGGCAGCCACCAAATAACAGATCACAGCTCATAAGATAGGTTGAGAGGAGTTTCTGAGGTGGTTGATTTCTAGACCAAGCCCACGTGAGACTCCTAGGGCATGGCGTTTGGCTTCCAAGTCTAAACGCACAACACTTTAGCATTTCAATTCACCTCCTAATTGGGCGTCTAGCAGACTTTCAATACCGTATGGTGATTTTTGAGGCATTCAAGCAAATTCCAAGAGGCTACGTCTAGTTCCAGGTTTCTTACATTAGCTGCAATTACCATTTTTATATTTCATGTGCAGATGTTATGCCTTGTTTAAAACAATAAATGAAATAAGCAGCCTCATTTGTGAATTGCAAGTTGCAATTTTCATTTCATGTGTTGTCTATGATTTGTAAATTTCATGATTTAAATATATAATTTCAAAACAACACAAGGAATACAAACTCTTCATAAATTAAAACGAGACAGTTGTTACTTGGATAGAGGTTGAGCTAGCAGGGCTCATTACACTTGGCATCTTTAAAAGTTTCTAAAATGATGTGCCCCGAGGCCCCGCAAGGGGCACTGCCCCTTGACCCTGCTAGGGGCATTTTCGCTGACCCCCATTTGATTTATAAATAAACTACAATGTTGAGTTTGCACAATACAAGTCACCGTTTACACTCTTGCCATTAGTCTTCCCGAATATTACTTGATGTACACTTGCCCTCTAGAAGACAACTCTTCCCTTTGGAGAGGGGGCGGGGGGGTGATGTAGTCGGCGTACAATGCCTATTGTTATGCTTGATACTATTGGTTATATGTCAATGTATTAATTTTTCATATTAAGTTTGTTGTCACTCTCGAGTAGTTGTACGTGTCAGCTTGTTGACAGTTGTGTTCCTCTTGGCAACCATCGGGTCCTTTAAATATGGTTTTTACTGCCAAGGAAGGGAGTATGGTATAGTGGAATGAATTGTAATCCTTGGCTGACCATCTCTAGTCTTCTTCTCTGTAAAGAATTTATGAGCAGAAAAAGATATATTTTACTCCTGTATCTGGTACGCACTATCATCTTTATTATTATTTCATGTATGTAATTTACCAGGTATAGCAGTAAACAATGTTTATCTAAAAGTTTGTTTTGCTGATTCGGTTGGAGTTGTTGGTTGGAATTGTTCTCTGTATACATTTGTGGCTGTAAATTTTATTATAATTTCTGATTGTCTCTTCAAAAGGTGTATACTCTTCAGTGATAAATGCTTTGTTCTTTTTGTTAAAGGTTTGGTTATAACTATCAACTGCTTTGGTTGTAACCATCTCCAAACAGTTGTAAACTGTTTTGAACCTACTTCCAAACAGTTGTTAAAGGTGCTCAGGTACGATGAAGGAGAGAAGTGTGTGTGGCAGTTGATAAGAACTGTCAAAGACAAATACAAAATAAGTCGTCGCAGATGATAAGTTAGAAGCTGATCATATTTAGGCCACTGGCATTATAAATTCTAAGAATGCCAATAAGGTTGTGAATTCTCAAAATGTCAGTGAGTTTCTAAATTCTCAGAAAATCATTGACGTTGTAAATTCTGAGTGTCATTGTAACATCTGAAAGTAAGCTTAGTCTGTCTGATTTCTTGACAGTCTTCAAGTTGAGAGAAATGTATTGTATTACATCTGCAAGTTAGAGAAGTCTGAATTAGCAAAGAGTTTAGTAAACGAAGGTTGTAATATCCAGAAGGTTGGTGCCTCAAGGATATTGGGTTGGTGCTCAGTCGGAGAAGTTGGTGCTTTTGTTGGAATTGGTGACCTTAAACTTTTAAAGCATACTACACATTTTTATTCACGAGGCTGGATTAAGACAGTAGATCCTAGCAGCATTTCTCACCATGGTTTTCCACCCATTATGGATTTTCCACATATTTCATGTGTTATTCCTTCTTTGTGTGGTTACACTCTTTTAAATCTGTTTTTATGCATATCAGTCTATCAAAGTTTTTAAGGATCTGAAATTAAATCTTCTACTGATTCCCACCTCCCCCACTCTCAGTACAATTGTGTTATACTAGAGTGTGATCCAAAACATTAATGTTAAAAAATCTTGCACAAAATTTTATACATAAGGACTCTTAACTCAATAATTAAGGTACTAATGCTAGAAATAAAAAGCAAAAGAAACGATACTTCCACACCTATAAAGGAACTAAGGATCAAAACTTTCAGATTATCTCATTTTTTCTTTCACTATACATTTGTTGTGTAAACATGTCCAATTATAACCCCTCCTATATTAACAGGTTTTCCACGTAACCTACAGTTTTAGACTTAGTCACGGATTCGTGCAGGTTTATGCTGGATCCGGAAGCTGATGCGGACAGGTGCGGATGCGGGCGCGGATGCCCTGTGGATGCTGCCCGGATGCGCATCACAGGTATCCGGATGCGTATGGATGCCTGTGGCAGGCATCTAGACACAGCCGGATGCCTGTGATGCGCTTCCGGATGGCATCCACAGGGCATCTAGGAACACCCGCAAGCTAAGTGCCCAGAAAAGAAAAAAAAACATTTTTTTATTCAATTTTTTCACTTAAAGCACTTAAAAACATGTGCTAAATAGATTTTTTTAATCTATTTTTAGTTATTAATATTGAACTTATTTCAATTTGCTGTCACGTCTTTGAAGTTTTAACTTTAAGTTGAAGTGTTGAACTATCAAGTATCAAATATGAAATATCTTGAATCTTGATCAATGGTGAAGTATTATACTATCATATTCATTATCAATATCAAATGATTTATTTTTGTATGTTTCTTGCATTTCTTTGCATATATAATATATTATACTATATATATATATATTTTTAAAAAATATATATATGTATAAAAACGCATCCAAACGCACCCGTATCCCCCAAAAAAGAAAATTCACACATTCGCGCACCCGCATCCTGCATCTGCACCCGAATCGGTAACTAAGGTTTTAGAGTGGAAGTCAAAAATGTTGAATGCTTCATATGTAGATTTAAAGAGGTGATATTACACCCCTAAAATAATCTTTCAGTTCTTAAAATTCATTCAAGAAATTATACTAAAAGTTTACCTTTAATAAAGTCCACAGCTTGGTGTGCGTATGTGGATAATAGCTGTTTAGTGAATGCCTGCAAAATATGCTTATGTGATTATGAGATAAATTCATTTATCATGTCACACGTTCACAAAAGATTTAAGTTTTGACAAAATGAACTTTGATGATATGGCACATATTCAAAAATGCTGTAGCCTCTAAATTACAGTACTTACAGGGCTTTGCATGTTGACAATCTCCAGAAGAAAATTTGCTACTGAGACAAGATTCTCTTTCTCACCATCACGTGAATATTGATCTGCAAACGATAAAATATTCAGTAGTAAAAAAAATTCAAATTCCAGTTATTAACGTTTTGATTTGTATATTTGTTGTGTTTCCGACATTCCCATAAACAGAAATATGTAACCATGACTATAAAACTTTCCTAGATACTCATGTGGAACAAGCAACTTGGATGGTTACCCACAGAGGGATGTCTAGAAATTATTAAAGCTGATGTGTTTCCATCCTTGTCTTGCAAACTAGAAACCGAAACCCTGACAGTTCTTATACTGCATCCCATAAATCTATTACAAGAAAATATTATACAAATGACGCAATGATGCATAGTTGGCTCTCATAATTACTAAATGAACAGTGGTGCAAGAAAACTTGGGGAATGAAACATAGTACATTTTGCCAGCAAGTTCGAAAAGCAAGATGCTTCAAAACTTATTACAAAAACACAATACCAGTAGGCAAATAATCATTGTAAGCTAGATACTTAGTGCTGAGCATGTCTTTTACTCTTCTTGTCCCATCACATATGGAGGTTTGCCCTAGGGAGGAAAAACGATAGAGATAGGAATCTTTACCCAGTGGTTTTCGCAGAGTTCTACTTTTCCAAAGGAGATATGACAGCTTGGGATTACTAACAACACATCTCAAAAAGCTGTCATCACTAGAAATTGGATCACTGGACCAGCCTTTGACAATGTATCTTGGTAGCTGCTAGTAAGATATCAATTTTGGTGTCCCAAGAACTGTTTTCCAATCCTCTCACCATCAACCTTCTTTGAATAAGTTGAGTATAGTCATTTTTGAGACACAAACATCTACTTCAATGGAGTGAATAAACTAGAATACTTTGCAATACTAAAAATTAGTTGCAACCCTTGTAGCACACAATTGCACAAACTCTTTTGTAATAACCCTCAGCAGGATGTTAGCTCAAATTAACATAAAAAAAATTCGATCACTCAAATTCTAAGTCATTTTTATCACCAAGTTTTCAATGTGGGCAAGGTGAGAGCATACAAAGATTCGAATAAGGACAAGGAAAATACATTAAAGATATTGACACAAACCATCTAATTTACAGTTAAAGAAATTCGTAGAATCAATCAAGCCAAACAAACTGATAGTGAAAGTGATTTCTGATCAAGCCAAACTGGTTAAATGCAATCAAAATTGCATCAAAACCAAAATGGTCAACCAATTTACCCAATTCCAGTACAGACCTTGCACAACGCAAAATGTACTAAAACAAAGAAAGGATTCGACAAATCAACCAAGATCTATTACAAGGATTAACAAGGACCCAACAGTGAGCCATCCAAGATCTTTAGAATATCAAGTATTGATGAAGAACTGACTAGTTGTTACAATATTTCAAGGAAAGCAAATATTTCACTTTAATAACTTATTCTACGTAATTTGTCAAACACTTATCCAACATTCAAAAACGAAGATATATCATCAAACAATTGCTATGAAACTAAAAAACACATAATTAATTACCCCAGGTAGGAAGATCAAACCTTTGAATAGTTCTGACTGACTGAAAGATTCAACTGATTATAATTTCCAACTTCAAGTGTATGGCTTCCATAAGAGGTTAATAACACAATGAGTATATCATGAAGTTGCCCAAGAATAATATTGAAAATGTTGTGCCCTGAATTGTAGAACCATCAACTAAATGATGAACTATGAATATATTTAATCTCTAGATCAATCTCAGCACTCTGAAAGCATGATGGAAGATTGATGATCAGAAATTAATTCATTGCACACTCTAAACAGCTGAATTGTAAACTTATATTGTTTTGGCCTGCTTCCAGATTGGTACAGCTCCCTTAGGAAATGAAACATAATAATAACAAGATGTGCAGCACCATAAGGAAGACTATTACAGTCAGGCGAATAAGCTATAGCAATCAATAAGAATAAACAACTCACCCAAACTTCTATAGGAATATTTATACAACAGGCACCATGCAAGCAATGGCACCCCAACTGTATTATCCATGAAGCAATCAGCAATAGAACATGTATCAATATTGTTTTCTAAAATATTCAATCATTTTTCAAAGCTTATATGGAAGAAATGATATCATATAACATAGTCTAAACATAAATTGCACCATATTATTATTTCTTTATCGCCGCACTTCTAAATAAAGCCTGGCACTTGTCTTCCTATTTTAACTTTGCTTCAAAATATATTCATATTGTGATATCTTTGGTCAAACCAAGAATTACATGTGAAACCTGATTTGTTAGGATCTTTCTAAAGGCCACACAGAAAATACCGAGAGGTGGGGAGGGTGAATCAGTATTTTTAACTTCAAATCTCATGAAATAGCATTAAAGGGAGATATAGCAATGAAAGAAAAACATAGAGACAAGGACACCAAATATTCTCATGGAAAACTCTTTTGGGTAAAAAACCACAGCACATCAAAAATTTTAAATAACAGTGGGCACCATCCCAGATAACAAAAGACAGCACCAACCCTCTTCGAAGAACCAACTCCGAACACTGAAGCACCTGTTGGATGCATACTTTGCAACCAACAGTTTTGGGACCAATTGCAAAGTAGTGATTCCAGCCATAGTGTGTGAGACACCGCCTCTCCTAATTATAAGGGAAAGCTCCCCCTATCTACTATTACTAAAAACAACTAAAACTAACTAGAACCTAAAATTATACACTAAGCTAATCAATGGGCATTACATTCACCATATCCTCTTTCTTCAGAATAGGTGTTCTTCTTTCGTTGTATTCTCTTATTTCAAAATATTTACTAAATATAAAATACATTGCATTTCAAATGTAAATATAAACATATATATATATATATATATATATATATATATATATATATTGTATAATATTTCATAGACTATTTATTCTTAAATAAATATGTAAATATGAACATATTTATTTAAGAATATTTTAAGAAATTATATATTTTCAAACGTTCGATAAAAGTGTCGATTTATTGCTGATTTTTTCGCTCAGTGTTTAGCGATCCCAAGATTTTCAAAAAAATTACGCTAGCTGAGTTATTGTCGAGTCCAAGTTTTTCAACTATGACAGAAGTAGATAAGGGAGAACCACTAAGGGCACCCTATTACAATGGCAGTTAAGGGAGAACCGCTATAAGGGAACCCTATTACAATGGCAGTTAAGGGAGAACTGCTATAAGGGCACCCTACTACACTGTGATTAAGGGAGAACCGCTAAGGACACCCTATTGCAAAATTAGTTAAGGGAGAACTGCTAAGGGCAACCTATTGCAGTGGTATTAAAGGGAGAACCATTGTTAGGGCACCCTACTACACTGTGATTAATGCAGAACTGCTAAGAGCACCCTACTACAAGGCAGAGATTACATATCTCTGAAACAGGAGATTCTTAGTGAGCGACAAGATTAATCCAAGCCATGCTTGGTGGAGGACATTCTTCATGAATATCGAGACATTCATAATGAATGTTAAAATTCCTAGAAAGGAATTAAGTCATACTAAAGGCTTATTCATCAAGGAGCAAGGCAATGCCCAACACATGAGAAGGGAAATACTGTAGTAAATCAAGATAAGTACTATCCTTTGAAATATTCTTAAGATTTTACAGAAACACGAGTTTTAGTGGACCACCGAACGGTATGCACCGTCGGCGCCCACCGACAGGTGGCGTCCACCGTCGGGTGGTACCCACCGTCGGGTGGCGTCCACCATCAGGTGGCGTCCACCGTCGGGTGGCACCTGGGTTTTGTTATTTTTTTTCTTTTTTTTATTTTTTTTTATTTTAAATTTTATTTTATTTTTTATTTTTATTTATTTATTTTAAATGAAATCAAGGAGGCAAGTCTGACGATTCTGGCCTTCATGCCTCTGGTGGTAGATTTTTAGTTTGGAGCCATTGACGGCATCGGGGATCTCTCCCCCATCAAGTGTCCATAGTTTCACTGCTCCATTCGCTGCGACTTCTCGAACTTTATATGGCCCGGGCCACTTAACTTTAAATTTGCCCGATTTAATTTCATTCCGCCCATTAAATTTTAACACCAACTGACCCGGTATAAACTCCATTTTCCTAAGGTGTTTGTCATGCCAGAGTTTCCTTCGCTGCTGCACTATGTCCGTTGCCCACTGTGCCATGGCTCTTTTCTCGTCGAGCTTATTCAAGGCATAAAGTCTCCCTCAGACTCTCCATGTCGCCTAGTTTATTTTCAATGGCTATCCGTAGGCTAGGAACCATGAATTCTGCAGGTACCACTCCTTGTCCGTACATAAGCTGGAAGGGTGTCTGCCCTGTGGTTACCTTGTAAGAAGTATAGTAAGCCCATAACGCCGATGGTAACCTTTCCTCCCAGTCCTCACCTTCAACTCCACAAGACTTATAAATAACCCCCACCAAAATCTTATTCGTTGCCTCCGCCTGGCCATTCGCCCGAGGATAATATGGACTCGACAGTGTATGGAAAATCTTGAACTCGGTGGTTAGAAGCTTAATAATGTGATTTACAAAGTGCCCACCTCTGTCACTCATTAATTGAATTGGAATGCCATATCTTGTTATTATTTGTTCATAGATGAACTTGGCAGTGCTTAATGCTGAGTTATCTGCCAAGGCGCGTGCTTCGACCCATTTGGTTAAGTATTCTGTGGCCACCACAATATATCGGCATCGTCGGGCACGACTAGTTTTTAGAGGTCCCACAAAGTCGAGCCCCCGTCTTTTGAATAGCTCCTGGGCATGGGAGGGATTGAGTGGCATAAAATACCGTTTGAGAGATTTCCCTGCACGCTGACAAGTATCACATCCCACCACCCATTCTCTAGCATCATTGTACACTATTGGCCACCATCAACCGGCTAAAAGTACCTTCCTTGTATCGGGACCCATGTGCCCTCTGGCTGGTCCTTCGTGGGCTTCCCTTAGCACACTTGGTACTTCCTCCTCCATCACGCATCGCCTCAGTACTTGATCTGGCCCCATTTTATAGAGCAATCCATT
>MU228211.1:250748-270639 GCA_018584345.1 Thuja plicata
TATTATATTATTAAACATATTATAATATAATTAAAATAATTATTTTATTATTTAGATTGTAATTATGTTATTATATTTAATAATAGATTATATTTTGTATTCATATAATATTATATTATATTATATTCATTATATTCTTTTGTTATATAACGAATTATAGTATTATTTATTTATTTTTATTATTTCTTATGAAATTGTATTCTAGAAAGGGGGATATTACAGCTTCTCTGTCACTGCCGCTCTCCTCTCCTGAAGTGTCGTCCTCGTCCTCCTCGGAGGAAGAAGACTGGTTTTTCTTCTTTTTCTTTAACGTCTTCTGCTCGCTTTCCAGGTCCATTGCCCGGTTATATGCGTCATCATAAGAGGTGGGAGGAACTATTTTCATCTTCCTCCGGAGGTGCAACTGTAGTCCTTCTATGAACCATCTTTTCTTTAAGCCGTCGGCTAGCTGACTTTTCATTTTGCCGACAAGTTCTTTTAGCCGTCGCCCATAAGTCCGTACGGTCTCCTTCTTTCCCTGCTTAGTTCCGTATATTTCTGAGACGATTTCGTTGTCGTCTCGGAGGATCCTAAATTCTTTTTCGAATGCCTTTTGTAGGAAATCCCACGTGGTCACTCCTGTTTTATCTAGGTCGGAGTACCTGTGAATCGCTACCCCTCAGAGGGTTGCTGGGAATTGTATCATCCACTCGTCCTGGTTGGCGACTCCATTCGCCGACCAAATCGTCCTGCAAGTGCAGCAATGCCGTACGAGATCTTCTTTTCCATCACCATGGAATTTTGGTAACTTCTTGTTACTGGCCATATTCGTCTTCGGTGGTGGTGGGCGGTTGGTCTGTACCAACTGCGTCGCTGGTTGGGTTGGAGGTGTTTGTTGTATCGGCTGTGCCACAGGCTGAGCTAGTCCTGCCGGCATCGGTCCTCCGAATGTGTGTTTAGGGTTCACTGATGTTTCCGAACTACTGGGAGTGGTGTGATCCTTGTGCCTTTCTGTCACTTCGACACTTTCGGCGGCGACTCCACACCTGTACTCTCTCCGTTCGGCTTCCTCTTCAGCCTTCCTTCTGGCTTTTGTCCTTGGTGTTAATGTTAGGGTCTCAAACAAGCTTGTTGTATCTTCCAACAACTCCTTGTCGTCGCTGCTGCCGTCCTAGTTAGGGTCCTCTCGACCGTCGCCTTCACCTGCCCCCTCCGGCAGTCTTTCGGCACGTCTCCTGAACCTCTCCCTTCACTCGGCTTGTTGTTTGTCGAGGACTGTCTTTCGGAGAACTTGTTCTCCTTCGAGATCCTTTTTTAAATTTCTATTTTTATTTAATTGATTGGGCATAAATGCTTTCTTTACTCCAATGATCAACACAGTTTGCAAAATAAACGAACACTTTTTATTCACTCATGTTTCTATTACAATATTTCAAATGAATGACCTCATCATTCTTATTTTTCCACTGTGTCCCTTCTTCCTTTGGTCACTTTTAAAAACGTCTATTCCCAACGGTGTTTGTCGTCGCGTTCCTCTTCAAGTCGTTTACTCTCCCGTTCATGATACTCTCGGAGGATTGCTTGCCGTTGTTCCTCCCGAGCACTTTCGTCCACACGAGCGCGTTGTGCGAGTGAGACTTGTGCCAACAGTCGTGGAAGATTATTTAACAGACGGTTGGCTGCAAGATTAGCCTCGATGGTAGACCACACTGCACTCTGTGGGACTTCCGCTTGGTATGCTTCCCGACAGACGTAAGTTTCTATCGCTGCCGGAAACAGAATTCTGAATTCCCGTGTCTGGTTGTCCTCCCCTTCGTACAATTCCGTACGTGCATCGTCTGCCTCGGGGTTTATTTCGTCAACAGATAATCCCATTGTCTTCGTACGCCATCCAGTTCCGAGTCCGTCTAGGCAGCGGCGCCAAATGTTTACCCGCTGGGGTAACCTAGTTTAAGCATAGACGTTACAGAAACACAAGTATATAATAACAGAGTCTTTATTGATCATCCGTACTGAAGTACATTTACAATAGCAACAGGATCATAATGCCTTTAATGAATAAGTACAAAGGTTATATAGAACCCGAAACGGTGCGACCAAAGGTCGTCACCCATTCCTAACTGACGGAAGTAACTAACCGACGGTGGTAACTAAGTACCGTCGACGCACACCTAACTAACATCTAATATACGACTAACAGATGTTGCAATTATTTGATGATTTTATATTTATGAATATACAACCATTCTAATCTCAAGTTGGAATTGTTGTTTCAGGACTAAATTAAGGTACAACCATCAAATCAAAAGAGGAAAACATCTAATAACTTGAGGGCAAACAATTTGAGGAAGGGCATATTGTAATGTCTCCTCTCTGAAAGGAGATTTACTAAATAGATGATAATATTAAATAGATAAATAATAATATAATTACAATCTAAATAATAATATTAAAATAGTAATAATAATTCAAATGTAAATAAATAGATAAATAATAATAAATCTATTATTATAATAATAATATGATTATTATATAATATATCATCAATATGAAGATATATAATTAATATTAAATTTAAATAATAATATAATATATGATTAATACAATAATATAATATATACTTAGTAATATATCTAAACATCAAATATTAAATATAATGATATAAATATTATATATATGTTAAATATATAGCAAAAACCACTAAAAGCCTAATCAGCATCAAACTTACAAACAAGAAGACCAAGCACCGGGAGAATTTACAGTCAACAAATTACTTGAGTGGATCTTTGGCCTTAGACGCATAGATACAAAGTGTTACAGATCAGAAGGGAAATCATCTCTGAATCACTACAATCATAAGACTTAAGCAAGCACCATTCAGCTCAGTATAACTCCATGGATATTCAGACACAGAATTGAGGGGAACGCAGATACAAAGGATATTAATGATTAATCACAAACGGTATGATCAGTAACTTTGCATAAACAGATTGGGGAACCTTTGATATCTATATATCCATATTCGTAACTGCTGAAGAGAGCACCTGCCATTCACATATTGCAGAATATAAGCACAGATTGAAAACGTACCTACCTCTTACCTTTAACTGGATCTGCTAATGTGGCTATAACTGGTTATAAAATTCATAATTATCTATTGGAGATAACACCATTGTATTAGAGGGAGAAAAGCGTATGTTAAACATACCATTAGATTAGTTTTGCAAAGTTGGACATCCATATTGGTCACAGCAACAGACATTGCATAATTTAAGAAATCAAATCAGAGATGGCAATCGTTATTGCTATAAGCAATCTCTTACATATGCTCAAAAGGAATACAACAGACATAGCAACACAACAAGATCATATTGTTTGATATAGCAGAGATCCTAGTGGTCATTGCACTAACATGCAAATACATTACTACAATTAAGCATACACTTAATCGTATAAATCAGAAATATCAGCTGGCATCGATTGTCGTTATTCTATTGGTCGTTTATCAACAATTCAGGAAATTGTCCCTATTTCCTATAGTCAACCAGCTAGGGGACATCACGTAAACTTTGAGTTATCACAGTTGTTCCCATGGTGGTTTTCTGTCTAATTTGGTTATAAATGTGCTTACCTTGGAAACTTTGGGTTCTGAAGTACTTATTCACTTGGGATTAAAATTGCCAAACCTTTTTCTATTTCATGTGTTGTATTAATGAAATGAGCTTTGTATTATTTTATCTTTCCTTTTATCATGTCTACAAATCCTGTTCTCACCTGAAGCATGTCTATGCTCAGATGTTAGTTAACCTGTCCTGCTTTTTGGTTAAAAGCATACCCCAAAAACCCCAAATTACATCATAAGAGGGAGATGTACCTCTAAAATTCAGAGGAAAGTTGTCAATCTAAAGGCAATTTCTCCAACTGTCGGTTGTTCAATTTGTCTTTAATTTTGGGCGAGTTTTGTTGAAACTATTTCAGAAAGGTAAATTTTATAACCACTGGATTTTTTGTAACTTTCTTGGGGAACAGAAAGGTCCAGTGTGCTATTTGTTTCATATATCTAATGTCACCTTCCCTGCAATAAAGGTTGGCAACTCTGTTTGTTTAAAAGACCTCAGAAAAAATGGTTCGGTACCAGGCCAAGCAAGAAAATCAAACTCAATCTAGAAGACAGCCTCTACCAACCTTCCAAGAAATATTAGCTGAAGGTGATAAAGTGCCCCATTCAATTTTTAGTGTCATCAAAGAAAGTATCTTTGAAGCTGAAAGGAAGAAGTTATGTTCGTCTGATGATCACAAATCTGCACTATTGTTAAGAAGTATGTGTGACCGATTCTATTTACTCATGGACCTGGAACAAAAGGCTCAACAGTTACAAACCTCGGTAGCAAGATTGAGATTATTAAAAGAACTGCAAAGTGAAGGGCCAGCATCTTATAACTTCTCTGTTCTTAGTGGACGAAAATTCCATGCTAACCTTGAATGAACCAATACCATGCAACGACATTAATCATTTGCAAGGAAGAATTTTGCATCAAGTTGAAGATAAAGAGTCCAGACCTTTCTTGACATGCGTGCAAATGGAACAGATTGAGAGACTGCTTATTTCTTCTAGAGAGGAGGTATTACCAGAGGAACATAAGGTTGTCTTCCTCCCAAATTGGTATCTTAAAGGTTGAGGCAATCACTTGAGGTGTAGAATTGAAGACACAAATGGTCACATCACGGAAGTGGGAATTGATGCATTTGTCGACCATCTAGGTAATGAAAAGGAAGATATGAATCATACTATGTCATCCTCCAGAACTGGCATCTTTAAGGTTAGGTTATCACTTTAGGTGTGGAATACATGACAAATGGTCACATCAGGGAAGTGGAATTGATGCATTTGTCAACCATCTAGGTAATGAAAAAGAAGGTACGAAATGTACTATGTATGTGCCCTCGCTTTCTTATAATTTGGAAACATTCACTTTTGAGATTGAGGAAGGGAATCAAGAAAGAAGAAATATTTCTAACAAAGCATCTAAGGACCTTTTAAATCATGACTCAGAAGTGGAAGTTTTGGTTTTTTATGACACCAATTTTAGACCCAACCAGTTTGAAAGGAGAGTTGGAAGCCTAATGATTGTAGACAAAGTCAATCAACCGGATTCTTCCATAACACAGCCTGAATCTTCATTATTCAAATTCCTTGCCCAAGAAGGCAAGAAAAAAGACGCACAAGAAGAGGTGAGTTTGTTCACCCCTGAAAACCCTTTCCCTAAGAAAGAAACCATGCAAATTCAAAAAGTCTCATTTCAGCTTCTCACCGATGAATGCCCAACTAGTGAAATCAAAGATGAAACATCTGACAATCTTATCTGTATCAGAAGAGAAGAGCTTTCAATAATCAGTTTTAACCCCATGATTGTGGAATACCACATTCAGCAATCACATCCGACAATCATATGCGTAGGGACTGATTCATCTTATGACTTGCAAGAGGTATGCCTAGTTCTTGGTTTTTCTTTCCTGCTTTCTGATGACATTGATAATGTTGAACCGATTTATCTCATGGAGGTCATGCATGAGGTCAAAGGGTAGCCCATTATGATGAGGAATGGCTATTTGGGCATGCGTGTGTTCACAGATCATTTTTTATTTCCATCAGTCTGAGATTTGGCATTGACTTTGTCGTTTGGTGGTTGCCCTTAGCCACACTATGCAGCCACAATCCCTTGTTTTGCAGAGGCTCATACTTCTCACAGCGTGTCAACGGTTTCACATGAGAGGCTCATACTTCTCATACCTTCTTGCCCCACTTGTCTGTAAATAAATTTTTGGGTGTGTTATAGGTTAAGTCGGTATTGGTTTAGTTCTTGGCTCTTGCCTAGTTCCCCTTCGCCCTTCTACAAGCAGCTCCCTGTTTTAAATTTGAGCCCAAATTTAAAACCCTTCATTGTCGGTTCGTTTGACCCCATTGGATACCCGATCATCCCGACTTGCTAAGTGCCCATACTAAACTTTCATTTGGCTGAAAGTTTGGAAAGACCTGACTTAACTGACTACAATAACTCTTTATCGTCGGTAGGTTGGGCATATTTCCGAACTGCCTTAACTCTATGACAGTTCAAAGTACTAGACCAATTCCCGATCACCGACAATACAACACCAACTCCTAAACAGTCGGTAAGTCGGGTTAGTGACCAAAATTGGGCTCTACTGATAGAAGAAAGAATTCTTGCCACCTACCGACTCGGAAAGGAGAACCCTACACTTGGGAAACAAAACAGGGAGAAGCATTCGAGGGACTGAAGGCAAGATTAGTAGTTGCACCAATTTTGGCATTCCCTAACTGGGATAAAGAGTTTCATGTACATGTAGACACATCCAATTTTGCAATCGGAGCTACATTGGCACAGACGGGTGACCATGGGTTGGACCACCTGATATACTTCACCAGCAGGCTTCTGTCGAAGGCAGAAAAGAACTATAGCACGACAGAGAGAGAAGCATTGAGAATGATGTACGCCGTACAGAAATTCTGGCACTATTTGTTAGCTACTCCATTTACTTTTTATGTGGATCACCAATCCTTAATGTATATGGTGAATAAGCTAATAATCTAGGGCAAAGTAAGCAGGTGGTTACTTTTATTACAAGAGTTCAGATTTACCATAATAGTTCACCCCAGGAAAAGCCATGTAAGTGCTGATCACCTTTCCCGCATCAAATCTGGGGAGCCGCCAAAAGGAGTGAACAGTGACTTCCCCGATGCGCATCTCTTTCGAATCGCGGTTTTATCCCCTTGGTAGACAAGGATTGGAGAATAAATTTCCTCAGGACAGTTCCCCTAGGAGATGCCACCGGGGGAAAGAAGGAAACTTGTCCTCAGAAGCCGAACCTTCCAACTCATCAATGGGTTACTTTATAAGATGGAACCTGATCATGTACTCCAACGGTGTGATGGAGGAGGAAGTTCCAAGTGTTCCCGAGGGAGGCTCACGAGGGTCCCACCGGAGGGCATATAGGACCGGACACAACAGCTCGAAAAGTCTTACGTGCAGGGTTATGGTGGCCAACGCTTTACAATTATGCAAGAGAATGGGTGGTGAGTTGTGAAACATGTCAGAGAGCCGGGAAACCTTTAAAAAGAGACTTTATGCCCCTAAACCCATCCAACGCACAGGAATTGTTGCAATGATGGGGACTAGATTTTGTCGGACCACTTAAGGCAAGTAGGGCACGCAGGTGTAGGTATATTGTCGTGGCAAAAAAATCTCTGACCAAATGGGTTGAGGCCAGAGCCCTACCGGATAACTCTGCCTTGAGCACTGTGAGGTTCATCTACGAGCAGATAATTACAAGGTATGGCATACCCATTCAGATCACTAGTGATAGAGGTGGACACATTGTCAATCATGTCATAAAATTGCTTACTACTGAGTTTAAAATTTTTCGCTCATTCTCGAGCCCTTACTACCCAAGAGCGAACCGCCAAGCTGAGGCGACTAAAAAGATATTGGTATCTATAATCTACAAATCATGCGGAGTTGAAGGCGAAGACTGGGAAGAGAGGCTCCCATTAGCATTATGGGCCTATCGCACAACTTAAAAAGTCACTATAAGATAAATCCCTTCAGTTAATGTACAGACAGGAAATTGTTGTACCGGCTGAATTCATGGTGCCAAGTCTAAGAATAGCTATCGAGAACAAACTGGGCGATATGGAGAGCCTTCGGGAGAGATTGTACAGTCTAAATAAGCTAGATGAGTGTTGGATGATGGCACAGTGGGCTACAGAGGTCACACAGTCGAGGCAGAAGGCCTAGCACAACGAGCACCACAAGTGAGTACGCTTCACTTTGGGACAGTTGGTATTAAAGTACAATGGAAAAAATGACATCAAGCTAGGAAAATTTAAAGTAAAATGGTTGGGGCCGTACAAAGTTCGGGAGGTCGACAACAATGGGGCAATCAAATTATGGACGTTGGACAGAAAGGAAGTCCTGGATGCAGTGAATGGGTCCAAGTTGAAGCCATACAAGGAAAGGAAACAAAGAGAAGATCCAATTCACGCCGACAGGCCCAGCCAGACGGCAAGTAATTCAAAAAATTGAAAAAAAAAAAAATGGAAAAAAAATAGAGAACACGCTGACTGTACGACACTGTACGGTGGGCTTCGTCGCCCACCATACGGATGACCTCCACCGTACGACCTGTGGGTGTTATAAACCCCATACGGCCCCAACCTTTCAAACCAAACCCGCACACAAGAGAAGTCAGGTCGTACACCGTACGGACGGGAAGGATCGCAAAGCTGTTTAAATGCAAGTCCTGTCGTACAAACGAAGGGATCAGCCGTAGAGGGTGACTGTCGATCGTACATCGTACGACAAGAATAAAATTTGCACGCACAATAAGCCCGTAAAACATCATACGGCCAGAAGGAGTAAGTGCGTCTAAGGAGGATATTAAATCCGTACGGTTTCATACTTTTTTCATTAAGGGGCAACAACCATAATAGGGGAGCGAAGCCGTATGAACCATGTGGAGGTAGACAATAGTAGACACCTATCATACACCGTACAGACGAAGAGAGAGGAACTGTAATGGTTGTACACCGTACGATAGGGATAACATTAAAGTATTGGTCATACATTGTACGATGCACTTTGAATTGTGAACACCAAGTCAGCCTGTACGATCCAGAGGAAGCAATTACGAGGAGCTTTAAGCGGAGCCGTACAAGCACACCAGGTGGTTAGGGATTGATCATAGTTGTCGTAAAATGCACACAGTGACAAAGAAGAAACAGTTAATGGACACACAGAGGAAGAAACTGAATTGGAGAAAAAAGTTACAAGCATCACAATGAAGCAATACAGCCATGGAAAAAGACAAGCGAGTGTTTCCCTCAGGAGTGAAAGTTGCAGGCAAAGCAGATACAACCAATAAAAAGTTGAGACCCAGAGTAGATATGCTAGCCAAAAAAGCTGCAGTCACACCAAAGATTATGACATTCGAGGGTTTGAATGGAGTAGAGTGCAGACAATGGTGGCAGGAGACGCCTGAAGATGATTTCACAAAGGGGCAATTCGACGAGCAGAAGTGCATTGGGCCATACAGATGCCTATTTTTTGCATTCGAGAATATGAAGGGGCACTACGGATAATGATTGATAATTTCGACAAGTTTAGCCGAACCAATAGTTTCGAATATCGTGGCCATTCCATCACCATTGCATTTGTTGCGGCTGATTTTACCAGAGTTTTTGGTATCCCAGGCAGGCACGGGAAGAAGGTTGCAACCAACCCGAAGAAAATAGATCGGGAGGAGAAGGTGAAGTGGATATCACTAGTTTCAAGAGGTTTGTCACCAACAAAAATGGACTTGGTTGCTTCTGCTTCCAAGGGACGAGGCATCAAGAAGACATTCATTACAACCAGGGAGTGGCGTGCTATCATGGATATGATTAAGAGTAGGTTTAGAGGGTCCAGTAGGGCCTCGAATATCGCCATCCCCCAGATTCTACTGATGAATGGTCTAAAAAATGGGGTTGTGTATTATTGGGCTACACTCCTCGAAGAACGAATGTATGAATTCCTAACGCTACAGTGTAAAACATTCTATATGCCACACCATGCTATTGGATTCTTTTTGGACGCCACTTGTCAACAGATCCCATCAGAGAAGTTGGAGGTACAGCCACAGGGCACCTTGGCGCTAGGAGAATCACTAATTTTTTTCCGGCGGCACTTGGATACTGGGGGTAAATAGTTGGGTCAAAAGAGGAAATCTCAGGTGGTAGCCTCCAAGTCAGAAGGAGATGATGGCATGGGGAGCGATAGTGTGGAGGAGTCTGAGGAGTCTTCTAGGGTAAGCTGGGGGAGATAGGTTTTGATTGGTAGACTAGGCTGAGCTTGAGCCGGTAGGAGATTTGGTTGCTTCCACACAGCTTGCCCCCTCATAGGGAAGGGTTCTATTCGCACTGGCACTCCTATATGGGAATATGCACACGACTGATGCAGTACCCGTACATGGTTTTGGGCAGATACGCATGCGAGTGACTTTCCCCTCCTCGGGTCCAGCCAACACCAACAAAGATAGAGCCAGCCACAGAGGTGCCACCTCTGGAGAATCAGTCTGAAGGGAAAATAGTAGTGGTTCCAGGGGACGGTGTGGGCATAGGAGAGACACGGGCTCTGGAGGCAGGGATGGAGTCAGTTGCGTCGGGAGGTGCTCCTAATACAGTGGATGCCTGGCTCAACTAGTTCTAGTTAGTTCCCATGCAGCCCATCAGACCTCCTCCTTCTCCATCGAGACACAGGCAGTTGTCGCCACCCAGTGCAGAGGTGATAGATGTTGAGGAATGCGATGCGAGAACTCTACATATTGCGGAGGACGTCCGGTCTGGGGGGGTAAGCGTGGGGCCGAAGGGTGAAACTCTACCATAGTCCGACATAGCGCCTAAGCCAGAGAGTGAACTGATGGCCATCGGTGCCTACATGGTAGACATCTCGGACGTTAGCAATAGGATGCTTGATGTGGGCAAGAAGTTAGCTGACTCTATGTGGCTCGTAGGGATGAATGTTGCAGCAGGGGTTGTGAGCCGCAGTATTGCATTCCTCACTGTTGTCAAGTAAATGGGTAGTTAAACGGTTGGTCCATCCGAGGGAGTTACACAGATGCGACGGTTCCCCTTGCATCCCCTCGGACACTATATGTATGCATTTCTCTCTTCCAGCAAGGATGTGTTGATTATGATACGCGGAAATACATTTGTACATGGTGATCAATCTATGAATATAATGTTGTTATGTTCTCTATACTTTCTTTGTTAAGCACTTTACTTTTATATGCAAATAGTCTTTGTTACCCCACGAGGGTAAACATTTTGCATCGTTGCCTAGACATACTCAGAAAGGGAAAAGACTGGATGGCGCACGGACATAATGGATCTGCCAGTTCCGATGTCCATCGTAGGGAGTCTTAACATCTGAAGGTTAAAAAGCAAAGAACACTGTATAGTGAGTTTGCGTTAAGTTTTGATGCCCAATCTTTTAAATAAAGACAAGAATAAGAAGGCACTAAACAATGAGTGGGAGGCAGCACAGAAGGCTTTAATCTTTAAGCAACAAATAGAACGCCAACGAGGGCTGTGGCAATTTGCCGCGGAACAACTTGTTGGAGGATTGACCGAAGGGGACCCCAGGAGTGTTACGAAAGGTGCATAGGCCGAAGGAGAGCCATACACTTTGTTAGAGCATCGGAGGGTGTGAAGCAGTGAAGAGTTGCTTGAAGAGACAAGGCTAAGGAGGGCCTTGCTGGAGGAAACTAGAGACCTGTTTACGAATCTACCTCTTACACCACATACAGAGACCCAAGTTGAAGGTACAAACAATCGCCGTAAGGGAGACCGTACGACCGAAGGTGCCACTGAAGCACAGACGTCCGACAGTTAGGAACCTTTGTTCGGGCCAACAACACCACACACCAGGGTACCAACAAATACTCAGGCACAAGTGCAAGTGCCAGTTATCAATACCACAAACACCACAAATGCGAGTATAGGTGTTGGCACAAGTGGCGCAGGAGCACAAACACAAAATCCACCGTGGGTGACACAACCCACCCCAATGGCGACCAACAAGGAGAAGTTGCCAAAATTCCAAGGAGATGGAGTCATACATGCGAGACTATTTGGTCTGCGAATGGAGTCGTCGACCAAGCAGAATGGGTGAAGCAATTTCCCGCCACACTCAGAGGGGTAGCCATCGACTGGTACTCCGATGTGGACAAAAAAAAGGTGACCACTTGGGACGAACTCAAGAAAGAATTCCAGAAGGAGTTTCGACTCCTGAGGGATGACAATGAAATTGTTTCAGAGATATACGGTACCAAACAAGGCAAGGAGACTGTGCGGACCTATAGTTTCCAACTGAAGGAGTTAGTCAGAAAAATGGATAGCTAGCCAACGGATGGCCTGAAGAAAAGATGGTTCGTGGAGGGCCTGAAATTTAACCTACGGAGGAAAATGAAGATAGTTCCCCCCACCAAAGACGAAGATGCCTATAACCGGGAGATGGACTTGGAGAGCGAACAGAAGACCTCCAAGAAGAAAAGAAGTGAAACATCCCTAAGCCTAGTGATCTTGTAAACTACTATTTTTGCACAATCTGGGACTTTGACCAGCGTTTGTACCTCTGAATGGATTTTGTTGAATTCTGATTTTTTCCTGTTTTCAAGTTTTTTTTGGTGTTTTTGAATATATATGCAAATAAATGACGAATAACAAATAACTTTCAAACTAGAAATGATAAGCAACATTCATGAATTAAAATTACTTGACAATCTGAAAATGAGTCAAATCGTACCTGTCATAATATTCAGATTTTTGCATTCATAGAGTAAATACATCAAATGGTTTTGAGGCTGCCTCCTGCACTTGGCGCGAGCTTAAAGAAAGTTCTGAAACTACTAAAGATGAATGCCTTGCTGTCATAAACTCTGATAGATGCTTCCAAACTGCAAAACGTGGGCTGCTGAAGATGAATGGCGCCCAATATACAAGCTCGAACTGCCTCTGGAAAACGCCCAGGCTGGGATAGACTAGCCGCCAAGCTGAATGTAATATATTCTCCTGATAAATGATGCTAAGAAGAAGGTTGATCCTTGCCACAGCAAATACTACTTCCAATCTGAAAATTGAAACACCAAATCTTCGTTGAGGTTTGCGTCCCAACAATTCAGACCTAGGGTTTTCCTCCCAAGCCTCTAAATCACTCCACAGAGCAATTTCGAATTTTCACAAGTTGTAAATGTCAAAAGATAATGAGTAATTCGACTTCCATCACTTTTTATCTCCTTTCAAAGGCAATTCAAACCCTAAAGGAGAATACACTTAGCACTTTATAATAAAATAATATTTTCTCAATTAAAAGTGTCCATGTTATAGGAAAATCATTACTTTATTAAAATGTTATAATTCTAGGTGCCAAAAAGTCTCCGAATGGTGAAAATAATTTATTTTATTTCGAGACCTTTCAAACGGGCTATCACACGAAGGCATCCCTGACCAAATGAAGCAATTATTCCCTTATTACTCCAAAATGGCTATTAAAATAGCCTTATTATAAATTATTTAATCACTAACTTAAGAAATATTTAAATATATTAAAATATTTCCCTTTTTTCGTCTAATAGCCAAAACCAACCAAATAAACATGAGTCTGACCATGTCACCTGTCTATGACTCATATCGAACGAGATGGGTCAATTGGCAATCCCATCCCTAAAATCTAGGGATGCTCCTAGAAACTAGGAAACACACCCTATCATCCCGAAACTAAAACCATGGAATGGTCCCGTGATGCCTCACATCTGGACATTGCCACATCCTCCTAAAAAGTAGGGAGACCCCCTAAAATCAAGGAACTGCACCCAACTGGCTCCCAAAACTGCCTATAAAGCCAAGCCCGGTCACTGTATGCACTGAATGAGTCCCTATCCATCTCGGCTAGCCTACGAGACTCCAATATAGGCCAACTCCTCCGTCTCTCATGTCCACTCTAGAAAGGGAACATGACAATCCTCCCTTCCCAGAGATTGCTTATCCACAAGCAATGCAACACTATATCACCACCATCCCAGACATACCATTTATACCGTATGCAGTACTTCAACTGTCTCAACATCGAGGGAACCACATATCCGAACCCTCAAACAGAAAAACAACAGGCACGAGAGGCTAAGGAAGAAATAGAGAAGGCAATGAAGGCACAAAAAGAAATATGGGAGATGGCCTCCACCTCAAGCCGGAGGGAGGCAGAATAAAACATTCTGAAACAACTGCTACATGTAGAGATACCGGTGAAACTCCACGATCTCCTTCACACCATGCCTCACTTGGGAATGACGTTGTTGGAGAACTTGGCCACGCGGCCAAATACCACACGTACTAACATCCCCGAGGGGTCTGCAACTAACCCGATGATACTTGTAAACAGCGGCAGGTACCCGGCAGTCGTCGAGATGGGCATCCTTGGCACCATCCTGATAGACGCTATAGTGGACGGAGGGTTAGGAGTGAATGTCCTTCCGGAGGAGACATGGAAGAAATTGGGCAAGCCAACATTGTGGCCCCCAACCTTCAACTTATTGGGGGCCGATCAACAGGGTATCAAACCCCTCAGAACGTTGATGGCACAACGGGTCACCATTGGCTCACAACCATTTATACTAGACTTTGTGGTGATAACTTTGAAAAAGAAGGGTTACGATGCCATTCTGGGTCGAGGGTGGCTGGTCACGGCGAAGGTAAACCACAATTGGAAGAGAAACACCCTCTCGATGGAGAATGGGGGGAGTAAGTTCACCATCGATCTTCGCACCCAAATGGTGAGCAAAGAGATAGCCTCTTCTTCAGACTCAAAATCTGACGGTGAGAACGGCCGAAGGAAGGAGTTGTATGGAACCTAACAAAGAAGGCGCCTTAGAATTGGAAGAGTGTTCGGGAGATGACACCCACTCCATGAACGGTCTTTTCCACTCGCAAATAGAGGACTACGAACTCTTCCGACCAACATGTAATGTACTAAGTATTGAGGAAGAACCAGAAACATTTCCCCAGGAGTACGTTGAATACAAGGAAGGGGATGCGAAAGTAAGCGAAGAGTATAAGGAGTCGTCTGTCAAACCAAAGAATCTTGGCAAGGAAGAGGAACCTAAGATCATTCTTGTCGGCGACGATTGGAATACTGAGTGGAAGGCTGCAGCCTTCAAAATCTTTATTCTCCTTCTAATTTACAAGCGAGAGACCGTGGTTCCTATAGAATTTATGGTTCCAAGCCTTGGGATCGCCATTGAAAACAGACTTAGCGACATGGAAAGCTTGAGGGAGTGGCTGCACACTCTCAATAAATTAGATGAAAGAAGAATGATAGCCCAATGGGCAACTGAGGTTGCACAACTACGGAGAAAATACAAGCACCTTTGTCGGATGAAGTTTACGCCCGGTCAGTTGGTATTGAAGTTTAATGGGCGAAATGAGGTTAAACCTGGCAAATTCAAAGTAAAGTGGCTAGGCCCATATAAAATCCGAAAGTTGTCGTGAATGCGGCAGTTAAGTTATGGACACTCGATGGCCAGGCGATTCCGAACGCAATCAACGGGTCGAAGCTGAAAATATATCACGAACGGCCAGAAGGCATGGGACTTAGCCAGCGAAAAGTAAATCTCTAAAAAAATAATAATTATAATTTTTAAAAAAACTGTATGGTGTCGTATGGCCTGATGTCATACGGATCCATACGACCGTACGGACGAGAAAAAATTTTGAAGAATAATCGTACGACCTGATGTCGTACAAATCCGTACAACCGTACGGACGGGAAAATAATTTTGAAATAATAAATTTGAAAAAACTAAATAAATAAAATTAAAAGGTCGTACGGAAAATGAGAAAAAAAAAAAAAAGACAAACCGTATAATGCCGGTACGGCAAACAAGGATATAAGACTGTATGGTCTTCACTGTGCGGCAGCTTTCATGAAGGGATGTTGTACAGAGAGAGACTAGACAAAAAAAAAAATTTAGCAACGGAATGCATACTTTACCGTAGGGCAGGAAAAGAGCAGATTGTTCGCGTGAAAAGACCGTACACCCTACGGAGACGACGTGGTTATATTTTGTTATTCCGTACGCAGGCAAACTGAGGGTAATCATTGCATATGTATTCCGTACAGTTACTGAGGATGAGGGAAAACGTTTGTAACGAGAAGGCGACATAAAAATCTGTACACTATACGGACATTGTTGGAGACCCACCGTGGATGAGATTGGGCAGTTCAGAATTTGGATCGTACAACTGTACGAAATGTAGGGCATCCATACAACGACATCGTACGGTCTCTGCTTGGCTTGTGCGCTCCTTGTGCGGACTCCGCACAGTTTGCTCAAAACTTGAAATTTGTCTTCTCTTGTGTCTTGATCTACACTTCCATCGTATGATATTCTACTTGGCTTGTTTCCACTGTACGACCTCTTCTGGTCTCATACAAATATCTTCATGTACCTCTTCTTGCTATTTGGATTGCTTGTTCCATATGGGTACTCACAATTATACGACATGAGTTTGGAGTGCCTCTGTAAATCTCCTTGATCCACACATACTAATGTACTTATCTCTTGCCTTGCCTTTCTTTTTCTCCTTGGTTGGTGTCCTTGGTTTCTTGTTACACCCCCTCTCTATTGTTTCTATTTGATTAATTTGTATTTCTGTTTGTTTTATTTTCCTTACATTTTCCATCTTTGTACTGTCAGAAGTATCCTTCATAACCTTACAGGCTTCCATCGATTTCTCTTCCCCAAGAGTTATCTCTTCCATTGGTTTCTCTTCCCCAAGTGTTATAGCTTCCAAAAGATTACAGGTTGGCAAAAATATCTCATAATCCTCCATTCGCCAATGAAATAGTCCATTAAGAGAACTAGCTTCGTCGTCTGAACAATGCCCTAGTTCTAGTATTCCCTCGTCGTTGGGTTCTATCCCTCCTTCCGTGTCAAATTCCCCTTTCTCGGATTCTGAGTCTGGTGCCAATTCCTGACTCACTGCCTAGTTCCGCAAGTCAAAAACGTACTTCTTACTGTCACTCTCAATCGAGAGTGTGTTCTTCCAATTGTGATTTGTCTTTGCTGTAATGAGTCAACCCCTGCCAAGGAGGGCATCATACCCCTTCTTTTACAGCGAGACCAGAAAATCGAGGAAGAACTGTTGGGACCTTCTATGCCATAAGTGTTCCAATTGATTTAATATCGTGCTGGTCGGCACCTACCAAATGGAAGGTTGGCGGCCAGCGTGTTGGCTTGCAGGTGCTTTCCATGTTTCCTCCAGCAGCACGTTTACGCTGGATCCTCCATTCACAATGGTGTTTGTTAGTTTGCGTCTCATAATTTCCATTTCGACCACGATTGGGGTCCTCCCGACGCCAACCGCCAGTAACATTGGATTTGTGGTGGGATTGTCTTTTTGTTCCTGAGTCGGCCTGCCATCGTCCTAGTTGCCATTGTTGTTACCAACCATGTTGGTAATTGCCACTATTAATTGTGGCATGGTCTCCAGAAGGTCTGCCACCCGTACTGGTACGGTGGCTTGCAACATCTGTTGCATAATGTTTGTTTTGGACACTGACCGCAAGGGAGTGCTAGCAATGCCATTGACATTCTTCACTCCTCCTCCATTGTTCATTCAATGTCGGCCTTCGCTTCCCTCAACCTTTCTTTCTCCGTATGGGGGTCAGGGTACATGGCCTTCTTCGCCTGCATCCTCGTGATTGCCAACACCTCCTTTGGGTTTGTGATGTCTATAATGTTTGCCCCTTTTTGTTTGGGACAGTCGGTGTCCTCATGGTTGCCTGGACCCACCCTAGCTGGTTATTGCTTTCAATCAGAGAATAGATTGACTTGTTTGAGGTTTGGTGAAGTGGATTTTGTAAAAGATGAAGATTTATGAACTTTTCAGTTACCTTTACAGTTTTGGGAGTGATTAGATAAATTTTGAAGTGTTTGTTCATATTTTAGAGAGTTTTTGGTTGAATTTCTAGTTCTGGCCATACCTTTTCAGCTACACAAGAACCCACGTTTTGGCTAATATCTCTTTCAGTAATTTGTTTCTACTTTTGGGTATTGTTCTAAATATATTATACCATGTGAGTGATGAGTTTGCATATGTTATTTTCTTTTTTTCGTGAACAACTGAATTTCTAAGACGAATTGCACCTCTAGGGGTAGCACCCTCCTTGAGCTTAGCACGTGAGGTATAAAGGAGAATGAACTGGGGTATTTGGACCTCTTTTTCCATCCTAGCAGAATTAAAAGGAATGTCTCGTTGCGGCAAACCTTTGCAGAACAGTTTGGAGTCATATTTGAAGAGATTTAAGGAAGTTTTAGTGTCATTGTTTGGGTTGACAGTCCCTCTGCAACCTCAGAAACACTGCTGAGGTAATTTCAGACCTGTACAAGTTCATAGTAAATCCTTTGAGTGTCTTTGGCAAGATTGGTGAGCAGATTGTTGGTAGTGTATCACAAGGACCAGGACATAGCCCCTTAAAAAGTTGTTTGCCAATGCTATTTTCTGTAGCTTGTATTGTTCAAGACTTCTGAACTGTTTAGTTTCTCTATGTGACTTTCGGACCCACAAAGCCTGTCAATAATAATATTCATGAGATTTGTCAATGTTTGAATCTGCTCTATTTTCTAGTCTGTTTTTGGCTAAGAACAGCAAAGAGTAGTTGTTATTATGTTTGGATATTATTGACATTATGTTATCAACTTTCTCTACATTGTAACTTGCAAATGGTCTTCAAAAAACAAAATGAATGATATCTGAAACAAATTCAACCAGAAAAGCTTATATTACTTCACTGCATGTTATAACACAAATTGCAAGAATCTTCAAAACACCTCAAATAAAAATTCAGGGGTAATCATCACAGTGGTATCAGATATTCTTGGCAGCCTATTGGATTGAGTTATGAGCCACTCATTACACATCATTATTACTTGAGAAGGAACAAATCAAATTCCAACTTGTCTATCCAACCAGAAAACAACATAGGCCCATTCACGTACAATCAAATAGTGCAAAGACTCTTAGGTAGCAACAGTGAGAGTTCAACAGAAAACACTCCAAATTTGTCAAGTCCACCAGGAGGTATGGCAGAAAAAAGCAAGGCAAGAGCTGGTTTTGTTAGTCCCAACTCAAGAATTAAAAGAAAATTTGATGCTATGATGTCAAAACTACTGGGTAAATTCAGTCAAAATGTACCTCAGGCAATTCAGAACAACTTAGAGGCAATAAAACACAAAATGGGGAAACTAATTATTCAAATCAGCAGGGTAACAATGAGAGCAAACTGTTACAGCAGGGTCCAGTTCAGTGCCTAGGCCCCTACAACCCACTTTTCTATGCAGAGATGAAGTTCAGATTGCTCATGAGAAAAACATTCTGTTAGCCGTATAGTTTATTATGTCGGCTGTTAGTTGTGTTATGTATGCACCGACAGTACTTAGTTACTACAGGGCGGTTGGGAATGGGTGACGACGTTTGGTCGCACCGCTTCGGGTTCTATATAAACATTGTATTTGCTCTTCGAAGATATCATGATAGAGTGACCATTGTAACTGAACTCAAGTTACGAATGATTAATAAAGACTGTTATTCTATATTTGTATTTCCGTGTAACGTCTATGCATCAGTAAACTAGGTTACCCCAGCGGGTAAACATTTGGCGCCGCTGCCTAGACATACTCGGGAAGGCAAAAAAATAAATTGATGTGTTGATTATTGCCCTGTGGAGAAGTGAGCAAAGAATTCATGCCCAACCAATTGAACAAAAATAGAAAGAAGGAACTCGAAGAGGAACAAGCCGCTAGAAAAGCCGTACTCGCACAACAGCAAACCGAGCGAAGGGAGAGATACAAAAGCCGCGCCGAAGGACTACCGAAGGGAGTCAGTGAAAGCGAGGGTCTGGAGGTATCTAACCGGGAGGCTGGGACAAGTGACGAGGACTGCCTAGAGGAAACAAGGAGCTTGTTGGGGTCCTTAACCTTAACCCCACGGATGGAAGCAAGAGAAGCCCAATGGAAGGAAAAAGAGGAAGCCGCACGGAGGGAGGCTCAGGATACCGCTGCCGCCACGAGTATCGAAGTGACCGAGGGGCACGGGTATCACAATAGCCCACCAGGCCTGGACAATTCCAGTAGTTTGGGGACATCAAGTGGTACGATACCAACCAATTCTGGGGTACCGACGCCGACAATACCATCCCAGCCTGTAACACAACCGGTCTTGCAAACACAGTCGGCGCCTAGAAAAGTAAACATGGCGACCAACAAGGAGAAGTTGCCAAAATTCTACGGAGATGGAAAGGAA